>CM032663.1:38663932-38679543 GCA_019095985.1 Streblospio benedicti | reverse complement strand
AAGATAACGTCAACTAACCAGGAGGGGCAGGTGTTGCAAAGGTAACGAAAGGTGACAAGGGGTAAAAAGTGACAAAATCAAGTGACGTCATTAGTGAACAATCCCTAAATCATCTTATCTTAGAGGTGTTCTCTTTATGGAGGTGATCCAATCTACTATAGGTACGAGGCCGCCAAAATCACCAATTTTCGATAGGCGCGGTCTAAAGATTAAGGGCTGAAATTGAACAGTATTATTTTTCATAGAAAATCTGTTCCAGGGTTAAATTAATAAATCGTGATAATCCAATCTCTGGTGAAACATTTCATAGGTCAATTTGACTTTTCATACTCAGACTGGTGAATGGTGCCTTCGTTGCCGGTGCCTCTGTTGTTGAGAAGCGAATGCAACTTATTTATAAGCGCATCTGTGAATCATCATTGTGAGCTAGTTCCATCTCTTCTATACACTAGCATCTCTAATCTCTGTTGATTAACTCTCTTGTTCACTCGACTTAGCACCTGGTTAATTCCCACAAAGGAAATGTCCCAGTCAAGGCTTGGTGGCATTTAAATACATAATCCCATAATGCTTCTACCCAATACATTTATTTTCTCTTTATAACAAAAAGAAAAGAGAAGAAACATCAGTGATCATGCTGTATAAATGCTGAGGATCGGGTTACATTCTTCATAGTCAAGACTTTAATCCCGGGACTTTATTAGGCCTACTCCTTGTTCGAAAGTTAATGTAAAAAGTTCAAAGTTTTCACAACTGCTAGACGTCTGTGAAAAAAACAATATTTGCGTGGGTGGAAGAATGGGGGATGCCCCATGCATGCCCCTGGATCTGCCTATGGGTGAACACCAACATATATCTATATACATGTATGCAAATGCAACATGATTATTCGACGTTTATGCTTTAATCATTCACACCCTGTTGATGAAGAACTATCCCATGCGGCCACGCTCTTAAACAAGCGTAGTTCTTCCATCCAATAGAAAGCCATCAGGGTCTCACTACTCTCACCATAGTCTTCAGTAAATACACGATGGTTTATAAGGGGCGAAGTAATCCAACTCCCCTTTTTTAATATTATTTTACACTTTTACACAACCCTCTCCCTTTTTACATTTTCACAGTACTTTTATTGGTATCTGGACGTTTTCGCCGGTGTGGACGTTTCACCGGTACATATTTGTCACCGACAGAAACGTCCAGATTTTATGGCGGCGAAACGTCAACGATTGGACGTTTCGCCGGTGAGACGAAACGATAAAAACACACAAGCATAAAATCATACAATATGCAGATTACATCAGCTACTGAAAAGTTTCTGCTTATCTCTCTCAACTCCCTGGGGAACATACAGCAATCACATCATTTGCTGTTGTTGAGCACAGATACTAATCACTCACATTAGCTTTCACTCGCCCCTCACCTGTACCTATTAAACTTGTAGGTACCACGGATCAGTGTGCAACCAACTGTTTAGTGATGAGTTTGATCAACACTCACCACCAAACACGACCGTGAATTGAACCCTCGTCCTTCTGTACACAAGTCCAACTCACTAACCACTCAGCCACAAAAGCAGAAGCTCCTCCTTCTCTGCATTTGTAAATTTAGTCTTATATATGGGGTAAATGAGGGGACGCTGAAGCCAATTAAAAATATTTTTATTGAGATATATTGAAGCGTTTATGGCGAAATCGTCCTTTATTGTAATATTCTAGCTTAGAAAACACAACAGAACAAGTAATGAATTTAGAACTAACTACATTTTACAATATATGAGCATAATAAATTCAATGCTCATTACATTTATTCTAGTATCTATCAATAACAATACACTTCTTGAAGCAATTTACTCCTACATATGATATTTGTCGTAAAATAGCAATCAAAGCATCTACATAGATATTTTTCAATATTGTGGCTCTCAGCAACATGAATTAGCAATCATCAACGAGATAATATCTCGGTCATATAACATATCTTTTTAACGTGCACATTGTACAACACTGTCTCTAATCTACATCTTCATCAGAAGTATTATGCCTGATCATGTTGTCACAATTGCTATCAAAACATTTACACAGAGGGGCATTCTTGAAACAGCTGCAACGCAGTCCTTGACATCCAGATTTGCAGCCACATTTTTGTAAGTTCTAGAACTGCTTGAGGTGCAGGAGGGTTGAGACATCTGACTGGAACATACATATTATTGTCTAATTGCCTAGAGTGGTCTCGGCCATGATTTGTTGCCTAAAGGGTTGAAAACACGCATCGGAAATCTATCTCGCCTAACGCTGCAAAACGGCCACATTAAAACACCGGCAAATCGTCCAGAAAAGCACCGGCGAAACGTCCACACCGGCGAAACGTCCACCGGCGAAACGTCCACAAAACACCGGCAAATCGTCAGAAAAAGCACCGGCGAAACGTCCACACCGGCGAAACGTCCACCGGCGAAACGTCACAAAACACCGGCGAATCGTCCAGAAAGCACCGGCGAAACGTCCACACCGGCGAAACGTCCACCGGTGAAACGTCCACACCGGCGAAACGTCCAGAAACCCTTTTTATTTTAACTTTTTCTCTTCCACATCTTTGTTTTTACAGCACCCAGCACCCCCCCCCTTTCCCCATAGCCCACTTCCTAATAACCCCTACACACTAAATACAGACATTTTACTGCACTTGTACATAAACAAAGCCGGATGTTTTAACTCACGTGAACATGTTGAGTTAATTGAGCATTTCAAACTGCACTCACGAGCGTCCTGTTCCATGCGTGGCGTGCACGCATTAACGTGCAAGCATGCGTCATTTGTAGATTATAGCATTTCCGCCTTGTGATTTTACTTCCGGAAGTTTGGCATGTAAACAACTCGTTACATTTATCAGTCAATGAGATGGGTTCCTATTGTTAGCAAAACACAGAACTAACTGAGTGAAGGACATATGCATATACTCACATATCACAATACATAAGTTGGCATGCCCTCTTTAGAGTGTGGTGGGATTAAATAAAACACAGCTACAGTAAAACCTCTCTGTAGAGAGCAACCTGGGTATGGCCTCTCGCAGACTCAATAAAGGTGGGTTTTTTGGTGCGTCATAGAACTCTATTTATGGAGGCTCAGGTCAGCGAGAATTTGTTTCACAGGAGAAGTGATCCTAATAGAGATGTGGTTTTAATGGAGGTTCTGCCGTATTCAGAATTTGCTCAAACCAAGCAGACGATCAAGGCTTATTCTCGGGGCAAATCAGAGCATCAGAACGTTGGTCTCATAGAAGCACGTACTCCCCTTGTACTTGGCTTCCGGTATATGTTTGTCTACTTTCAAAAACTGCAAAACAAGTGTCAACGCAACCTGCATTGCATTTGGATGAAACAAAAAGAGAACCATTGATTTGCCATTCATTTGGTTATTTGTCGCAAAAACACGCCCACGAATGTCCTTGTCGGTGCCGAATCATGTAGACAGAAATCCCCTCTTGACGCGTGGGTGAAGTTTACGGCGACACTGTCATTAGGCTGCGACATTCTCGCACCTAAACTGTTTACAGCGGCTGTGGTCACATTGGCAGATCTTTAATATGTCCAGTGGATTTCTTATTTTGATTTTTGATTTATGTAGTGTAAAGCAGGGGGTCTCGTGATTCAATTATTTTTATGTATTACCTGCTTTTCTTTCGAAACAAACTCTAAAATTCAGAATTTAATCGATTTCGACCTCTGTAGGTTCTTTTTTTTTTCACAAAAAATAAACGTCCTATGACATAGCAACACATTAACATTAAGTTTACTAATTGGATACCAAATTGGTTACTACCTATGTAAGTATATGTAAACGATAATAAACACTTTTTAATCCTAGTAAAATACTCTTAATTGCTTATGTATTCGGATATTATTCTATTTCTATTAATATCTAGATATACATTTAATCTTAAATATATGTGATAAAAATGTATTACACAATGCACTCAATTGAGTTAGTTATTGAAACTTTTGTAACTGCTGGTTTGTAATGGTCCAATTTACTATTGAATTGAATTTTAGAGAACTGCATCAATTATGCCATTCCGTAGGTGCGTGTACTGTGATATCCAATGATAACCAATTCCTGTTTTTGTTTGCTTTCCTTTTCTTTCTTTTCCTTTTTGAAAAAAGGGGTTTTAACACCCGCCTTAATATGGCATCAGCTATTCAGATAGTAAAGACTATGTCCCAACGGTCTCCGCGTAATGAAAGCAGATGGAAAAAGGATAAAAATGCCAATAAATGTCAAGTACGCCAAGAATCTGCCTGGTACACAAACGTGACGTTCATTGACCGCTTTTGTTCCACCGAAAGGCCGCTGACAGTCCGTCGCGAAACATTTCTAGAAACTTTATTGTTGTTGTTTTTTCTGCTGCAATATGCTGCCGATGTGTTGGGCTGCTCGGACCGCGGTGGGACGTAGCCTCAAAGGCTATGTCCCACAGGGGTTTACGTATGCTGTGCAGATGCTTAGTTGATAAAAGCAATGAAAAATGTCATGTACGCCAACCATCTGCCGGTTATGCCAACTATAAATTCATAATCCATGTTATGTCTGCTGAAATGTCACTAGCAGTCCGCCCACAAAATATTTTGAGAAAGATAAGTGATCTGTACACCGGCATGCGCTTCTGATGCATTGAGCAGCTCAAACCTCAGAGCATGCTAGCAGATAAAAATTGATAATCTATCGATATTTTACATTGACTATACGCTGACATTGCGCCGAGCGTCTGCTAAGGGACTGCCAAGCATCTTCCGCATATAGGGAGCTGAGGGGGGCCGAATGAAGATCAGATGAATTGTGGTCTAAAGGTCGTGTCCCATTAGCCTCAGTGTAGGCTTGAGGCAGACATTCTAGGATTGTCTGGGTAAATCGAGTTGTGTGTCGACCATCTGCTGACAGATAACCCCTTTTGGCATTCATTGATTTTTTACAGTGCATAGTCGGTGCACAGTCAGCACAAAACAGCAGACGAGTAGCAGACAGTCAGCAGACAGTTACCTTCATGACCCTTTCCTCCTGCCATAGACGAGACAACTTAAATGCGGTTCGATAAAGAAGGTAAAATCAAAGATAATGCTGTGGCCATGCCCCTGCTACAGCAGCAAGAGCTATTGCAAGCACATGCCCTCATATTGCAAATTGCAATTGCATAATGCCCTCATATTCTAAGAAGAAGACGACCAAGAAGACACTTGTCGGTGGGGCGATGGATCTTGAGACAAGAGGAGAAGGGCCTGTACCACAACCTGATGGCCGAACTCCGCAACGAGGACCCCGGGATCATTTGTGATCTTTGTGGCCCTTTCCTCCTGCCGTGGGACGGAACCTGCAGGAGAGTCACACCAGCTAGTGATACGTGTCTTGACGCTAAGCTGCCGTCATTCATCTGATGTAATACTCTAAGTGTCCGCTAACGTGACGCCAATGTTTTTTTCTGCTTTTGATCTGCTTTTGTCTGCTCCCAATACGCAGCATCTGAGTAACGGAGCTTCAGTACATGTATGTGGCCGGTGTATAGTTAGTGTAAAAAAATAATTTGTACTACCATTTCTGCTATTTAGGTTTTGGGCTGCTCAAAGACTCAGGAGCGGATGAAATGGAAAAAAATCATAATCTTCATAGAATATTTTGTTCACGTACGCTGAGCAAACATAAAGCGACGAATAAAAGCAATTTAATGGGTGCATTGCGCGGTTGGCGAGGGTTCGCCTACAAGACAATTTTTCTAATTTTTACCCGCTCTCCATCTACTTTTCAGACGCAATGCTCAATGAGACAAGGCTATAAGCTTAGCTGACATTTAGACTACTGTAGCATACATTCAGGTGATCCTCGATGACGGCAGCAGATTAGCAATAAGAAAGCATATGAATGTCATATCACTGGCTTATGGTCAACGCACTCGGGCGGGGCTATAAATTGTCCTGCAGCTCCAGCATCTGGTCACTGAAGCTTACTATCGTCGAGACAACTTTGATGCCGTTCAACAAATAAGGTTAAATCAAAGACAACATACATGAACACTCATCATGATGCTGTGGCCATGCTCCTGCTGCACCAGCAGGATCTAATGCAAGCACATGCCCCCATGTTGCAAAGAAGATGACTAAGAAGAAGGCGACCAAGAAAGAAGGCTCTTGTCGGTGGGAGATGATTCTTCAGACGAGAGGAGAAGGGCCTGTACCTCAACGTGATAGCCGAACTCCGCAGGGAGGATCCTTCATTCTTTGTGAACTTCCTGAGAATTTTTCCAGAAATGTTTGATGAGCTGTCTCAAAGCCTGGCCGGACGACTGACGAAGCAGACCAACAACTACCGGCAGTCCCTAGAACCTGGTATGAAGCTGGCCCTCACTCTGCGCCACTTAGCCTCGGGCGCAAAGTACAAGAATATATCATAAGGCTGGTCGAGGTTCCCACAACACTATCAGTCTGGTGGTCAGAGAGGTGTGCACTACCATCCTGGCTGCATACACAAACGAGATGCTGAGTCTATCTGACACGGAGCAAAGCTCTGCCCATGGCCGGCAACTGGAACAAGTAGTGGCAATTCCCCTACACCATACGTACAATTGATCACAAGCATGTGGCAATCAAGTTTCCTCTGAACAGTGGCCCTGAGTTCTACAACAACAAAGTCGTTTTATCCATTATACTCTTTGCCATGCTGATCTCAGACTACAAATTCACGTACATCGATATGGCAACAAAGGGAAGTTCATCAGACACCCAAATCTACAACAGTAATCTACTTGCTGGTCTACACAACAATGACACCGGGGCCTGCGGTGACGATATTCCATTCGTCAGAGTTGGTGATGATGCATTTGTCCGGAGAACGTACCTCATGAAGCCATACGGTAGCAGGTACCTCAACATAAATAAACAGATCTTCAACTACCGTTTGTCCAGAGCAAAGAGGATGGTCGATAATGCATGGTGTACTCGCCAACAGATTTCGTGTGGTGCTGACAACAATGGGCATGGAACCAGACACTCTTCGACTCATCGTTACCATCGTTACCATCCATGCATGCACAACCTGGTGAGAACAAGGTATACTCAACTGCAGAACCGGGCGCTGGACCACAGCTGACCTACCCAAGAGATCATCCCTGGTGAATGGAGACAGGACAAAAACCTTGAAGACATCCTCATTCACAACCTACAAGGACCAAACAGAGCTTTAAGGGAAGGCTTTGGGACCGTATGTGAGCTGGATAATCCATCAATTTATGAGTCGAGTGTGCGCCGACGTATAGGGAGCAGATTGGGAGCAGATGAATACGCTAGCGATGTTAGTGGACCTTTAGAGTAATTTAACGTAATTTCAGCGTCCCCTTGATTCTCCATGACGTAGGTTTAGCGGTGTGTAGTTAGAATTTACGACGAATGATCGTCGCCACATTAGCAGTATGAACGCGGATCACTAGCGTAATGTTAACGCACTTGAACAGGGTGGTATAATGGTCTCTTCACCCAAAAATAGTCTCATCAACCTCGACGGTCTGTTGTTTTGCCGTTCAAAAATCAGAAGTGAAAATGGCGCAAGAGCGAAGTCAGGGAGTGGCATGACTTTTTTAGACCACTGTGAAATGTTTTAATCACAACAGTCAAATGATCAAAATGACTCCGAAAATAGAAACATCTATTTTTAAACTCAAAGCGTATTTTGCATGAAATTGGTCGCACTTTATGAGTACGGATAAGCGCAAATCCTCTCCTCATTGAGCTTAATCCTCTCAAAACCCGCTGCTTGTGTCATGTACGCGAATGAACGTAGTTTTAAAAATGATATTAAGTAATAATGCTCGAAAATGGACATGGCAAAATGAAAGGCCAAGTCTGAAAGCGTTCTCTCCCGAATAAATCCGGAAAAAAATGACTACAGTTAGGTGGTCACTCATTTAGCCATTACCTGTGTAAGGATATTTTAATGTAGCTTGTCGTTGCTTGTGTTGTTGTTGTTGCTGCTGCTGCTTCTGCTGCTGCTGCTGCTGCTGCTGCTGCTGCTGCTGCTGATGCTGCTGATGCTGTTGATACTGCTGTTGTGTGTTGGTTTTGTTATTGTTTTGTCAAATATTCTATAAACATTATAAAGTTAACGTAGGATTACATTCTGATGAGTGCCTAATTCCATAACAATGAAAAGGGTCTTCAGATTGCAGCAATTAAAGGAACCACAGCCAACCGCGAAAAAATATACAGTAGAGTAAAACATCCATATGAAGATAGCATGGATGACTGACCTCGATGAGGCTCAATAGATAGGTGGTCTCTCTGTATTAGTTTTACGGTGGTCTCTTTATGAAGGTTCTGAACCACCATTGTCTTGTAATAGAGTTGCTATCTTCAAACAGGTGGTCCTCTTGGAGTTTGTCTATACCGTACGATACCCCAAAACGTACATACAATGTACTGAAAAATGCACCATTTTGGTGCACCTGGCAGAGTGGTAATCATTCTCAAGTTCCAAACAAAAATTTAGGACGCCAAATAACACTATGCGACCTGTTGATGGGTAATATTCAGAGATATTAGTATGGAATGGACCCAAGTATGAACCTTGGGTCCATCTGTAATAGCCAGTGAGTGGTCACCGGTGCCATCTTCAAATTGAAAACGAACTTTGAGTTCCCTAGTGCAAAAGATGTTACATTAAAATGGCACAGTAATGGTCACTGAGTGAGAATGGACCTCCATGATATTCAGTAGACCCTCTCTATTAAGACCACACGGATGTCTGACCTCAAGTGGTCTCGATGGATAGGTGGTCTCATTATGGAGGTTTGCGGTGATACGATGTTGTTATAGAGGCCATTTCAATACAAAGGTGATTTTAATGAGGACACATATTTCAAAAATTAAAATTTAACTTGCATGTTTAAATTCGCAGTGTTTATCTTAAATCTTAATTAGAGGGTTTGGCGAACGGTACCTAGTCCACGTCGTTAGATCATTGAAAAAAGGTAAACTTATATCCTTATCAACTAGGAAGTTGTGCCTCACTCTTTAATTGTACTTTTCGAATATCTTTACTTATGAAATAATACGACAATTCTTTCAACTAACATCACTTGCCACTGAATCAATTTATTTCACCCCCCACACATACACACACTTGAACCGCTAACCCCAACCCACCCCCACGCACCCCATGCACACATACTTTAGAGAAATACCTAATTAGTGTATTTATCTACATGTTCTACACGTATAATTAGCGTACATGGGATGGGAAAAGTTTTATTGGATTTCTTTGATAATATTCTAAGCAATAATTCTTGAATAAATCCATTTTTATCACGGACAATAAAACCCTATATTATACTAATAGCGTACACGTGTATTCACATTATTACAGATGACCGTGTTTTGCATAGAATAGAACTTATGCATAACTGAAGGAAATAGCATCAAGGCCATGTGCAGATCAAGGGGCACCGCCCCCTCCCTTTCCCCCCACCAAAATACTTAATTTCATAGTGTTTTTGGCCTGTCCGCAATCTATAGCGCGTACAAAACCCATAAATCCCTTAATTAAGTGCGCCCCTTCCCTTTATAAAAACCTGGATCTACCCGTGAAGGTTATAGTGCTAAGTTCCAACTGTAATGACAGATCGTCGGATAAACAAAACATCCCCACTCATAGTGCATGTGTGAGTAGCAGAATAACATGTACACGTGGGTATTGAGCAAAATACTCAGCAATCAATACTACAACACACAGTATCACCAACAACACAATACTACTCACATGTAGTTAAATAGGCCATGCAATCACTGGATTATAATGAATACTCTCAAAAATGTGGACATTTAAAAAAAAGCTATGTAACGTTAAACTTTCCATATACGGACGCTCTCAATCTTCGTCAACATTCTAGAGTTCCAAATTCTATGACTTATTTATCATTATCATTCGTTGTGTGACTAAATAATACTAAAAACAAGGTTTATTCATTGCTTATTATTCACATCTTGACAGTATTGGTGCTTGTGATACATTTACCATCTGCCTATAAACGGTTTGAGGCGATGCTAGTACAAGAACTGTATCTGTGTTGTTGCATACTGTAGAGAAAGTTCAAACAACAATAACACAATTCATTATTCTACTAATAAATGTTTTTGGCTGAAATTCTATATTATCAAAGACATCATTTAAAATTTTTTAAAATTATTTTGCATCTTTGATTATCAGCAAGGAGGAATTACTTATACACACATTGGCATTCTTTGAACTTTCATTTGCATTTGCTGTGCTTGCCTTGGTTTTGCCGCTTTATGACAGGATACGTTTATGGCAATATTAACAGGCGTTAAATGCATGTTATCAAAATGTGTGATAAGACAAACCCAAAGTCATACACATGTGTAATACAGCAAACACTGATACGAAGGCTACTTTATCATGAGAGAGTACAAAGTTTTACGTTCAAAATGCTGCATACATTCTACCAAAGCACGGATATGTGTTAATTGTTATTGCAATTGTTAAGCAAAACAATGGCTCTTTTAGAAGCAGTGAAAACCCAGAAACTGGATTTTATCAAGGAATACATAGCCTGCAATCCAGAATGCATCTCAGAACTCACGGAACGGGAGCATCCGCAGCCATTCGGCCTCAACCCGCTGAACCCGCTCCAGGTGGCAATAAAAATCTTTAGGAACAACATTTGGACACCTCTCAACAACGAACTTTCCCAAAATAGAGACGAACAACAGACTGCAAGCATAACGCAAGTTCAGTGTGACATTCTCGCCGTCATAGCGTCGTATTCAGACGAGAAAGACAAAATCTTAGCCCTGTGCTCTTTAGTGGACCACACCGCCTACGCGCACCTGCCATTTCCACCTGCCCTTGTACTTCCGCTGGTGAGCAGACGACACATCAACGACTTGTTGATCCGATATCAAGGCAGTCACAGGATCGGGGTGTTGCATTCAGCGGCAGAGAAGCGACACTACGCCCTTCTCGAGACTCTAGTTGCGCACGGGGCGAACGTTGACCTCCCCGACGAGGCAGGGCTCTTACCTCTAGAGCGACTTTGTGACAAGTCGGACGCACCTGCGCACGCCGTACGGACGTTAGCCTCGCGTAAAGGACTCGAGGAGTCCGCGGCTTTGACGTTGGCTTGCATGCGTAACACTCATAATGTGGAAGTGCTCTTGGAGATGGGGGCCAGTGCAAATTATAAGGATTTAAACGTATGCGGGGGACAGTTGCCTTTGCACGTCTTTCTCCAGAATGACCTCTTGCACAGGACTCATGAGCGAAATCTTCTGGATCGTTTGATACCCAGGATCAGCAGGAGTTGCTAGAGGCGTGTACGTCATTCTTTATGAGGAGTTTTGATGATAGCTACCCATTCTACCGCGACTCTGTAAAGACACTTCTTAGGTTGGTTTGTAGGCATTTGTTTTCAATCCCCATGCCCACCCCAACAGTTGTACACAATAAAAGTTAATAACACAAACCCAACAGTTTGGGATTCTATATTTAAATGTTCTATATAGTATCTACATATCAGTATACAGAACTAGCATATATGTGTTTTATAATAGTTGGGTGTTATATTTTTGTAACAAAAATGGTCCTAGTTTACCTAAGTATTTAGCATACCCTATACTGTAAAAAATTACTGAACAGTAGGATGAACCATGCGATATGTCCTCCAACGTCTACCGCCAAACATAAACGTTGCCTGACTGCCCGGGCCTGACTTACGAGTAAACATGGAAAAAGTTTTCATTTACTTAAAAAATTCTATAAGAAGCAAATAAAATTTTATATTTACATTTATTGTGACGAATAAACAATCTTGACATTCATGTTGTCTACACTATGTTTAAATTTATACTGCATTGTGGCCATTAGCATTTTTATTGCTCTACTTCGAGTGTTTACAATCTCTCCAACGTTGACATTATAGTGAAATTGTGTGTTCAATCTGCTTATCAATATGGCCTGATAATAAATTGAAATGTCTCGTCTGCTAAATCGTTGCCTAGTCATGAAGCTCAGTCAGTCGGGCTGTGCTTACATGGATAATATCAGACATAGATAATGGAGCTGATACATAGTCAGATCCAGGTTTTTTGGGAAAAAGGGGTTGGGGGGGGGGCACACTTAAGGATTTCATCAAAATCCCTACAAAAATGAAGTATTTTGATGGGGAAAGGGGGGTGTGCCCCCCTGGATCTGCCTATGTGATAGCATAAACGCATGCTTGTAAGACACCATACACTGGCAGATCCAGGTTATTATTGTTTTGTTGGGGGGGGGGCGCACTTGAGGGATCCCATGGGTATCGTACGGGCAATCGATAGCTAACATCCCCCAAACACTATGATAATAAAACATTTTTGTGGCAAATGGGGGGCACATGCCCGACTTGTGATAACTCTATCCCTTGCAGTGACCTAACACTTTGAAAAAGCAACAGTCGTGCAAACCAAAGTACTCTAGTACAAGCAACACCACAATCTCCTTTCCCCCACTACTATGCAGGTACCTACAGCCGGTGCAGTACAAGAAGCTACTGCTTCACGTGACCATCTACAGCACCCCCCTGCAGGTGATGCGCTCCATCGATGTGTGCGCGGACCGCGGCACGCACGTGGTGCGACGCTCAGAGAGCTTCCAGGCCACGTACCTCACCAGCAGACTGCTGACAGAGATGTACGCTCAGATTGGTGAGTGCCTTGTCGGTAGCCTCAGCAGCTTAGCTGTGAGCGTGTGTGTGGGTAGCCTCATCTATATAAGCGTCTCATATTAAACAGTATTCATGCATTTATTTAATTATTTGAAGCTGTGCAGTACATTCAAGTGGAAATGTACCCACGTAGCATTGCAAATAGGAAAAAAATATTAATGTTTTTTTTGTGTGTTTGTACGTGATACTTATGATTTTTAGACACTCCCGTATATTTTGGGTTTAATAAAAGCACCCGGCAACACTTTTTTCTCGTTTTCTCTGTTTTTTTTCTCGTTTTTTATCTCATAATACTTCCCCAAAAAAGTTGGAGTATATGGATTCAAAATATTGTGAACCACGTGATCTTGCATATGCAACACATTGAATATTCACTTCATATGCACATGTAACCAAATACATTTACAAAAAATCCCTCGGATAACATCATGCAGACAAGGACAACAAGCTGATATAGACACGAATGCTATGTTTATACTTTATTTGTACGCGGTTTTGTGTGTGAGGATTGGTTTACATTCTACAGTTACGCATTACTTGGTGCTTATTAACTATTTTTACTCATTATCTGGTTACGCATAACAAAGAATATATAGGTTTATAGACTATTTAAGAAATACCACATTCTATACAGTCTGGTGTTTTTCATTCCATACATTGTGTGTGCATGTTTGTACCTATTACATCATGCCTATAAATTGACTATTAGCATTAATATCATAGATGATTTTTGCAATAACATCATTTATCATATTTACTTTTCTAAAACATGGTCCATAATAGTATTAGTGTTTGTTCTATGTATGGTCTCAATTGTCTTCCATATTAAATGTAGATTGGTAAAACTGCACTGGAAAAATTGTATCACATTAATAACTCATATTGCGATATAGTTTGATCTTAATCATCGGCACCAACACCATAAGATGGGGTATGGCCCATGGGGTGTGTATGTTATGATTTACAAACGCTATACCATACCCATTACCATGTGTAATAGGCACCTATTATATACAGCTTATACATCATTCACATACACCATCCATTTTCATGTGGTGGATCATGATCTTTATCCTTAATATGCGTTATATGTTATAAATCAATCTATTTGTGCGAAAAATGTTTAAAACCTAGTCATAAGATCACTTATTTTGACATTACACGAAACGCTAATGCAGAATTCACAAATTTTGAAAAAAATATAATAATTTCAAATTAGAGAAATGATCTCCTGTATCAAACTTTTTCAATGTAATCATTTAAGAATCAAAAACTTCCCTTTTTTCATCATGGTAAGATTTCACACATTGGTGTACATAATCATTGACCTGTAAATAAATCTAATAGTTGATTTTCTCATGCAGCAGAGACACCTGAGAACCTGTACCTGCACAGCTCAGTGACTGCCGATGACAGGAAGTACTGCCGAGCACTCACCGCACTGTGGGCCGACTACCGTACACGCAGGAATGGCGCGCCAATTCCTCTCAAGGTACCAAACACACACTAGCCTTGTTTCTTTCCAGGAGCATCACTAGCTGGATGGCCTGGGCCCACTACTTATTTTTTACAAACCCGTCATTTTTGGCTTTAATGTCAGCTTGCTTAGCTAGAAAACATTGTCCTGTAATAACGTTTTTATTGGAACCAAGTGCTTTGTATATTTATTTTTTCTTTATTTCAGAATATAAAATTCTATACATTATAAATTATTACAAAAACAGTCACAGTAAAAAGCAAACAGTAAAAAGACAATAAAAATGGATCTCATGTAAACAGTAGGTACCATTTAATGGCATGGCTACAGTTGAAAGTAAAAAAAATACTATACACAATATTACTTATTAAATCATCACATCACATATGTACAATCTATCTCTGAATTTACCTATACGTTTACGATATAAAACAATCAATGAGTCAAAATGGTGAGAAACCCGGGGTGAGAAACATAACAGTCTGACATACTATCTACTCTCTATGCTAGTGTTTATGTTACTTCTGAAAATTGGATGAACAACAAAGCATGAATTCAGAATAGTATATGAAAATACTGTTCAACAATATGCTATAACAATGTACATTCTACAACTTTTAGGTACTATGTTCAATACTTTCAGCATTTGGTTCTAAAGCATATCCGGCAGTTGATGACATCCCACCTGGAGGAAGATTACGCCAACCTGCCTCTGCCGTCTGCTATCAAGAAGCAGCTCACATATGAACATGTGGCAGAGGTCATATGCAATGATTGGAAACTTTGGCCGAACACAATTTATTGATAATTAGCTTGGTTCAGATATTCTTTTATTTTAACTTGGAAATGCAAGAGTATGGATTTCAATTTCAAGAAGATTGTTAATGTAAAGATGGTCTTCTAGCAGATAACGGATTTTGAACTGAACTGCTGGAGACCATATTAGATTTTTGTTAAATGGTAATGTCCAAATGTGGGGTCTATACATACTATTGATAGGAAACTGTGATATAAAATAAAATAGTGTCTAAACAACACAGCAATAAAACACATGATGTTTGCAGTGTATGAATATTTTATGATTTTATTATTGGAGTGTTATAGGCTAATAATTAAATTGTTTGCTTAAAACAAAATAGAAGTCCCAAAGACTTTCACTTGTAGATGAATGAGATTTTTTATGAAAGCTCTGCTTATATTTTGTCCATATGTATGAATAGTGTTGTGATTATAATGAAGTAATCAAAATGTGAAATGTAAATGCCATTAATTCATGTTAATTCATGGTGTTATGCAATATTAAAAGTCACTTAAATCTAGTCAATTGTGCAAAAATTACCACTAATTACATAAACTAACCGAGGGGTAAAAACAT
>CM032663.1:38583584-38663832 GCA_019095985.1 Streblospio benedicti | reverse complement strand
AGCTGATATAGACACGAATGCTATGTTTATACTTTATTTGTACGCGGTTTTTTGCCCAACGTCAACAAGATGTGAGGATTGGTTTACATTCTACAGTTACGCATTACTTGGTGCTTATTAACTATTTTTACTCATTATCTGGTTACGCATAACAAAGAATATATAGGTTTATAGACTATTTATGAAATACCACATTCTATACAGTCTGGTGTTTTTCATTCCATACATTGTGTGTGCATGTTTGCACCTATTACATCATGCCTATAGATTGACTATTAGCATTAATATCATAGATGATTTTTGCAATAAGATCATTTATCATATTTACTTTTCTAAAACATGGTCCATAATAGTATTATTGTTTGTTCTATGTATGGTCTCAATTGTCTTCCATATTAAATGTAGATTGGTAAAACTGCACTGGAAAAATTGTATCACATTAATAACTCATATTGCGATATAGTATGATCTTAATCATCGGCACCAACACCATAAGATGGGGTATGGCCCATGGGGTGTGTATGTTATAATGATTTACAAACGCTATACCATACCCATTACCATGTGTAATAGGCACCTATTATATACAGCTTATACATCATTCACATACACCATCCATTTTCATGTGGTGGATCATGATCTTTATCCTTAATATGCGTTATATGTTATAAATCAATCTATTTGTGCAAAAAATGTTTAAAACCTAGTCATAAGCTCACTTATTTTGACATTACATAAAACTCTAATGCAGAATTCACAAATTTTGAAAAAAATATAATAATTTCAAATTAGATAAATGATCTCCTGTATCAAACTTTTGCAATGTAATCATTTAAGAATCACAAACTTCCCTTTTTTCATCATGGTAAGATTTCACACATTGGTGTACATAATCATTGACCTGTAAATAAATCTAATAGTTGATTTCTTATGCAGCAGAGACACCTGAGAACCTGTACCTGCACAGCTCAGTGACTGCCGATGACAGGAAGTACTGCCGAGCACTCACCGCACTGTGGGCCGACTACCGTACACGCAGGAATGGCGCGCCAATTCCTCTCAAGGTACCAAACACACACTAGCCTTGTTTCTTTCCAGGAGCATCACTAGCTGGATGGCCTGGGCCCACTACTTTTTTTTTACAAACCCGTCATTTTTGGCTTTATTGTCAGCTTGCTTAGCTAGAAAACATTGTCCCGTAATGACGTTTTCATTGGGCCCAAGTGCTTTGTGTATTTATTTTTTCTTTATTTCAGAATATAAAATTCTATACATTATAAATTAGTACAAAAATAGTCACAGTAAAAAAGCAAACAGTAAAAAGACAATAAAAATGGATCTCATGTAAACAGTAGGTACCATTTAATGGCATGGCTACAGTTGAAAGTAAAAAAAAAATACTAAACACAATATTACTTACTAAGATAAGATAAGATAAGATAACTTTATTTCAGATGTATAATATACATCCATATACATCTCAACAGTTTATAGTGAAATGGGATAATTTTCAATCTACACATTTTAAATCCATCAACGGTGTGCGTCAAGGTAGTGTTTTATCCCCTAAACTTTTTAATATATTCTTAGATGATCTAAGTTCTAATCTTAACAAACTGCAAATAGGATGTCACATGAACAATGTAAGTTTTAATCATTTATTTTATGCAGATGATGCAGTTATTTTAAGTCCTTCTGCAAAAGGCCTACAGAAATTGCTAACCACATGTGAAAACTTTTGCGAAAAACAATGAAAATTAATAAAAATTTTTTAATCCTGCAACATAAAACCTAAATCATCAAAATTACCTGTTTGAAATTAATAAATCTTGAATGGATGAAAACATAAAAACATAAAAATATCCTGTTTTTGTGTAAACAACTGTTTTAATAATAAGATGCCAGGCAAAAAGAAATCACTATGAAACAATGGATAGATTTAAAACATAAAAACATTTATAAATATCTTCACTTTTACTATTGTAAACAACTGTTTAATGATACCGATGACGTCAATGGCGACAGGCAAAAAAAATAAAGTAGTATGCTATTGGAATTAAACTATAATCTAGATGAATAGTTTAATCTAGTAATATTCTGAAAAGTTAAGATACATTTGTTTCAATCGTTTTGTAGAAATCTGTATTGCTCTTCCCTATGGACTAATTTTTAAATGTAAAAACCTTAATGATTGTAGAGTTGCTTTTTTAATAATATTTTTAGATACTTGTTAAATAAAAAAGGACGATGTAGTATTAGTAAAAAAAAAATTTTTTTTGAGTCATAATGTTGATAATTTTAATATCATTTTACGAAAAAATTTATTCAGTTTTAAAACAAGACTTAAAAAAATCAACAATTAAACTTGTGCATGCATTTTAAATTCTTCTTATTTTACTTTTGCCTCTGAATGTTTTAATAGTTGGACTAGAAAGTTGTTTGTTTTTAATCGATCTGTCCAATAACAATATTCTTAGCTGTATTTAATATACTATCTATGTACATATGTTTATATACTATTATGTTATATATGGATGTATATTATACATCTGAAATAAAGTTATCTTATCTTACTAAATCATCACATCACATATGTACAATCTATCTCTGAATTTACCTATACTTTTATGATATAAAACATTAAATGAGTCAAGATTGTGAGAAACCTGGGGTGAGAAACATAAAAGTCTGACATACTATCTACTCTCTATGCTAGTGTATGTGTTACTTCTAAAAATTGTATGAAAAACAAAGCATGAGTTCAGAATTGTATATGAAAATACTGTACAACAATCCGCTATAACAATGTACATTCTACAACTTTTAGGTACTATGTTCAATACTTTCAGCATTTGGTTATGAAGCAAATCCGGCAGTTGATGACATCCCACCTGGAGGAAGATTACGCCAACCTGCCTCTGCCGTCTGCTATCAAGAAGCAGCTCACATATGAACATGTGGCAGAGGTCATATGCAATGATTGGAAACTGTGGCCGAACACAATTTATTGATAATTAGCTTGGTTCAGATATTCTTTTATTTTAACTTGGAAGTGCAAGAGTATAGATTTCAATTTCAAGAAGATTGTTAATGTAAGTTGGTCTTCTAGCAGATAACGGATTTTGAACTGAACTGCTGGAGACCATATTAGATTTTTGCTAAATGGTAATGTCCAAATGTGGGGTCTATACATACTATTGAAAGGAAACTGTGATATAAAACAAAATAGTGTCTAAACAACACAACAATAAAACACATGACGTTTGCAGTGTATGAATATTTTATGATTTTATTATTGGAGTGTTATAGGCTAATAATTAAATTGTTTGCTTAAAACAAAATAGAAGTCCCAAAGACTTTCACTTGTAGATGAATGAGATTTTTTATTTTGTCCATATGTATGAATGGTGTTGTGATTATAATGAAGTAATCAAAATGTGAAATGTAATTTAAATGTTGGAAAAGTAAATGCCATTAATTCATGTTAATTCATGGTGTTATGCAATATTAAAAGTCACTTAAATCTAGTCAATTGTGCAATAAAAATTACCACTAATTACATATATCATTATTATTATTATTATTTATGTTATTAAGCATTGAGCTTATTAGCTTATTTATTCCCATGGGGACGATAAATCAGTAACTGGAAATATACTTGCAAGCCCTATGTCTGAAGGAAAAACCACCCATTCACCCACCTCACTATTCAACGCAAAATTGTGCATGGCGGGGGTATGCAACATCCACACGGCTCAGTACACACTGCTGTCCTAACAAGGCCCAGTCCCCAGTCTGACAGCACCTGCCCACACCAATCTTGCGCCCACCCCTCATCCTGAAAGCACCCATCACTGCCCTATCAAAGACAACTCCCCATTCTGACAGCACGAACCTGCATCACCCCTCACCGCCACCAACATTAATCAGCAGCAACTACAGTAGAACCTCTCTATTAGGACCACCTTTGAGACCACTGTTATCTGGTCTCTATACAGAGGTGGTCTCTATACAGAGGTTCGTTTTGACAGTTTTGACAATTTTTTGAAGGATTGAGATCGTGAAAAGGGGTCTTATTATAATGATGGTCTCATTATAGAGTTGTTTTAATGTATGGTAAAATAGAGGTCTACACCATCCACCCCTGTCCTAATAGTACTTGATAGCACCCAAGGAGGAGTTTGAGGTACAATATGCCAAAATTACCGTAATAATATATAGATTACAAAACTTGCTATGATATGACGTGCAATTTATAAAGTAAGAGAGTATACGCGTGCATTACAATTGAATATATTTGTATCCATGTGTTCTAAGCTACATTGTATTTTACAAACGTATGACATTGGATTTAACTCATACTGTTTTAAAATATAAAATTGCAATGACTCCAATTAACTAATGTTTTCAATATTACTTTTGTTTTTTGAAATACATATTCACTTGTTTTAAATAACACGTTTCTAAATAAAACTATTAACCTTAGTAACACGAGCAATCTTTATATCAATTGTAATGCCATACAACAAAGAAGATCTTTTAAGTAATAATATGTCATGACATATGGTTTAATACATGTCCATCTTATTTCGGTGACAGTGGATTTATATAACGAATCTGTTCTCTTTATGAAGGCTAAAAGTTGCCCTTTTATTGTACATGCCATGCCCTTGCATGCCCTATGATATTTATATTAAAAGTAAAGTTGAGTAACAATTGAAATATACATGTAGTACATAGAATAAATGAAACCTAGAAACCAAGTAAACGAAACACATTGAATGTTTTTGAACGTATTCTCCTTTTGATGCTAAACTTAAAACTGGCTACACGACATTTGAAACAGCTGAAAGACATATTTTGGCTAGATTGGATGCCTTTTTCTAGTCTATGGCAAAAGTTAAGGTATAGTATCTTGAGAAAGATTTGGAATTTAAACCCGCCTTACACTATAGCGAATTCCACCTACGTATCTACGTGCACTGGCGAACTGGCAAATTAGTCAGGAAATTTTGAACATGTTCAAAAATTTTGAACGAACATTAAGTTTGGTTAAAGTTATGCTGCGGATCGCAGAACATTCGCACATATTAGTAACACTTCGTTTGCCTCAGCAACTTGTCGTACTATGCATTTTTACAACGTTCAATGCCGCCACAATACGCCCAAGTTGACGACATGACATAATACGTGCAGTTGCGTTGCACGGGTTCGCTCGTGATCGCTCAAGTGTAAAGCGGGGTTAAAGATTATGGCAGTTGTGTCATGCCAATAAACATATGTTTTGAAAAACACCATATTAGATCACATAGTTATTTATAAGTCCAAAGAAAAGGTAGGTGAAGACTAATTGTCCCAGTTTAAAATTTCAATGCAATACACAGCACTTAACTTGATTCTACAGGAACTAAGGCTCAGTGTTTTTACGCGTTGCCTGATGTGAATGGTAAATGAAATTAACTACTACAGAAGAGTGTGACTCACTAATCATCATTCACACATTTTGTGACTTGCCAAATATGAAATAAAAACAGTCAAAGTGTTCCTTTTTCATAATACTTACTTTCTATTCAAACTCAATTTACCCTCATCTCTTACAAAATTTACCTACATCGGTTGGGGTCAAAATATCATCTCAAAGAGCTAAAATAAGGATTAAATGTTCTTGATTTTTGTGTATTGGCATAGATTATTAACATAAAATAATATGTGATACTAAGTTTTCAACCGATAGTTCGTGTTTCAGTAAGACAAATGTTGTTAACATTGTTAACATTGTTAACATTCTAGTTTAGTCTTGTTCGTGATGAGGGTAATAGTCACCACCCTCATCGCTTCTGCACAGTGAAATATACATAAATGTTTGAGTTTTTGCACGTTGCTTAAATTTCCAGTCTTATCGACTACTCGGTCAAGTATCCATCATTAACACCTCATACATATAACCACATTTGTGTTCTTTCACAACATACCGTGAAAGCGGCCTGTCGTACAGTCGAACTAGGGTGCTATATAGCGATCGTTCGCATGTATACGCTTGCATTTCCAGATGTGTACTTATTTAATGTGTGGCCATGTACATTGTATAAGCAGAAATTGATACTTTTGCTTATAATGTTAATATTAGCTTCTCGTCGCTAACCACCACCTTGTGGTGCTAAGTCTAACTGCCTATCCAATTCTCCACCTCTTGGGACTTTTGAACGACGATTTCATTGTAAAATGTTTATTCATAGGAGTAATTAATTTTTGTTCTGCACGTTTACCATATCCTACATATTAATAAAATTGCAGAGCAATGTTTTAAGTGTTTTATTTTTGTGGGGAACAAACTCATATTTCGAATACAAATCACACCTCGACGAAAATAAATTTACTTTTATTCCTTCAATCGTTTACTCACTCGTATGATACAAAACACTGGCCAAAACATGCCATATACATGTAAATATGATGTTTTTGTGTTGCTGGGGGGGGGGGGTGGATTCCATGTTCACTAAGTGCAACTTTAACGGTAGGGTTGATGGCCAAGTCATTTTGTTATAGGATTAATTTAAAAGTTTTTTCATTGGTAATTATTGTGCTTGTTTCGGTCAATAATTTGTAAATTAAGTTTCTTAGTTAATATATGAAGTGTTTGTTTATAGAAAATTAGAAGACAAACAAACAAAAAATAATGTTTATATGGTTTAGTAGGCAAAACAACCCACCCAAAACAAAACGTGAAAATGAGTGCGAAAAGCATATTGTATAATTATTACAACCATTATGAAGCACAACCATTTTGAAATATTGAAATTGTATTACAACCATTTTGAAATAGTGAAATTAGTGATGCAACCATTGGAAAATACATTTACACAATGTATTACACCAATATTAGTACTAGTGAAGTGCTGAAATAAAATAACTATTAATGCTAGGCACAAAAAGAACTATTGATTCAAAGGAAGTGTTTTGTTACAAGTACCTCAAGGTAGTGATCAAATAAAACAACTATTACTTACTGACAAAACAAGAGAAAGAACTATTGATCTAAAATATTGCAAAAGTGTTGTTAATGTTAGGGCTTTAATGTTAATGTTTAAAAGTGTCTGAAATAAATATTTGTTAAAATATCATGTTACTTTTGACAGTGAATCATCACCAGTTGCAGCATACTTGAGCAAGACACTGGGCAGAACAGGAGTCTTCCTATGAGGAATCTTCACCACTGTCTTACGATGCATAGCGGGCACAGTCTCCACACGATCAGAGACCAGTGGCATCACCTCAATGCAGGTATCTTGATTTTAGAGGCTTCCTTCTTCGTGCAAAGGACAATGTCAGTGTCTCCTCCTCTGAAGTACTTCTTCAATGAGGTGACTGCGGACCTCACTGCATCAGTGGCACGGACCAAGGTCTTACGGATAGACTTCCCAGTGTCTCTTAAAAATTGCGCAACACGCCTCATCTTGCTCCTTACACACTCCATCATGAAAACAATGCGGGAAAAGGCAAAAATAACTGTCAAATGAAGATGTACTAACGTCAAAAACACTCAAAAACTGCGGAAAGGTGTGTCATGAACTGAATGGCAAGCCAAAAAAAGGTCCAAGCGTTGTAACCACCATGACAACAACCTTATATACCCCCAACTAATAAAAATAATAAATTTCAATATATTTAGCATATCTTACATGAATGCATACTGGGTACGTGGTGAACTCGCCCTGCAGTGTCAAGGTTCGCTACCAGCAGATTCGTGCATGGTGAATGTTTTGGACGTTGTTTGCATTAGATCTATAAATGGCAGGTTCAGGATTTTTGGAAAGGGGAGGGGTACTAAATAGATTTCATGGGTTTTGTGCCAAAAATCCTACAAAAATTAAGTATTTTGGTAGGAAAAGTGTGGAGCGCGCCCCCTGCTCCCCCTCCTGGATCTGCCTATGTCTATGCATGTATGGCCACTAAATAGTAATAATAGGCAGTTTTGTTTCATCATTCATCTTATCAATATTTAACTCAATTTCAGGCTGGAGACCCCTCAAGTTCAAAAGCCAGGGAAGAATTGTCGTGAACAGTTCTCCCGTCACGACTCCTATGTTCCCATGTCCTCACCAAGTTATCCAACAATGATTTTTCCTTCATCATCCATGTCGATACTACGCCACTTTCCACTTCACAAATCCTGATCATGATCCTCCTCCTCCCCGTTGATTCTTCCCCATACCGGTTCGTGGTGATCCTGGCGCCAGAGGCTCTCCTGCGGGTCTCGTCTTTTCTATTTTTAGTTTTGTTTGTTTGTAAAAAGAAGTAATTTGAATGTATTTTTCACAATTCTAAAGACCCATATTTTCACACAACAATAAACTCACGTTTTTCATCAATGTCTTGTTTCAGTATATTGGGGAAAAACTTTAACATCTTTTTTATTATTACTCTTTTTTTACTTTGATTTTTTCCCACAGTATGTTTTCCATACATTTCCCATCTGCAAATTGTTTAATGGTGGTGCCTATTTATTTCAAACTCGTCTATAAATATTTTAGAAACCTGATTTTATTTTTATTTTACTTGAAGGTATGCGCAATTCATGAGCTCCCTGCAGTGAGTTGAAAGCCCTGGGCCTTCAAGTATGAGGAGAACATGACAGAAATCACATAGAAACCAAAGAAAAAGAAGAAGCTCAGATTGAAAGAGAAAATTGTTAGGGGATTTGACAGAGTGAGGACGATTTTTTTTAAGAAACAGTCCATGTGTTTCGAAGCTAGGAAGTAGGCCAAGAATTTGTGTGAAAATGCTGGCAAGCAGATTGTGGAGAAAGACACTACCATGAAAAATGTTAGTTAAAGGAAGTAAGCTGTTGAGGCAAAAGCCTAACAAGTGTTGTATGGCGGAACTAGCCAAGAATAGGATTGCGAGATTTCAATGGATCAGGATGTGGAGGGAAAAGCTGACAAGAACAGTTGTTGAAAAGGGGATAGAAAGAAGGGTGTGTGAAATAGAAGCAATGCTAAAGTGGGGCGTGTGTTGGGATTTCTTTATCGCTTATAACCCCTACTATGATGCCTCAATTCCACCTTTAAATGGTTTTAAGCTTATAGGGACAGTCATGAATCTTGGCAAGCAGCTTTGAAAACAAAAAAGCGGGGAGGTGGGGTAAGGGTGTTTGTCAGGGATCTTCCAGATGTGGGTTTGCTATTGACGAATTCATCTTTTATACTGAAGTAGCCTTGTATGTACTGCACATGTACATCCCGTGGGTTATACATATGTACATCGCTGAAATTCACCAGGTGTCCAATTTTATATATAAGTCACACGACCACTGACTGGAGGTACATTCAGGCCGTTTGAGGTTCGGTTGAAACAGGTAAAAATTACTTGTGTCCTCAACATATCCTGCCGGGCTTTTCTTTTTACATTAGAAATCAAGTCCTTTTTTTCAAGTCCTGTGTTCGAGAATAGGAGTATTTGGCATGGATTAGCAAATGCAGATGGTAAATACCCTCCAGACACATGCACACGCGCACACACACCCAAACACCCACACACACACACACACACACACACACACACACACACACACCCACACACACACACACACACACACACACACACACACACACACACACACACACACACACACACACACACACACACACACACACACACACACACACACACACCCACACACACACACAATCATATGATAATAACGCTGAAGAGTAGTAATTAACATCGTCGGTTATGCACACTTGTTTTCTTTGTAGTTGTGCATGTGGAGCTTTGACGGTATATGTCACTATGACACTACCAATGCGTGCAAGAATTTGAAAGCTACCTTTGTGAACCAAACTCACCGTCATTTTTGGCGAGACTTTCGTTGTTGTCATGACCACTTCAGCGGTCAAAACGTCACGTGACCACCATGGTGGCGACGATAACATGACAGCAGTGACAAGTAGATGAGGGGCAGGTCATAGCCGGAATCGCAGTTCATCTCAGGGTGCCGTACTTGGCCCGATAAAATTGTTGAGACAACAACGAAAGTCTCTCCAAAATTACAGTGAGTTTGGTTCCTAAAGGTAGCTTTCAAATGCTTGTATAAAGTCATGAATGAAGGAATCCAGGATGCTAGAAGTTTACATTCTTTGACAACCAACTTAGTCATTTTTCTAAACCTGACTTAATTAAACCGGCTCTTCACCAAGACGATCTAAATTGTATCGGGTCGAGGATTACGCCGTGTCCAATGATTAATAGTTCAGTGGTGCCTGTTATCTTAGTCATTATTGCAATTCTATGCAGCCAGCTTAAGACCAGTTGGAAGCATACACACAAAATATAATGTGACGTGTCACTCATCTGATCCAAACGCCTAGAGCATAGGTAACTATTATTAACTATTGCTCTCCCTGATCCTATCTCAGATGTGTGGGAGATAGCTGTGCCTTTCAACAGTGTACAACTGGCTTTACGAAGATCACTGTTGTCTCTATTTACTACTCTCAGCTCGCTATTGATCATCTCCCAAAGACTACGCCATGGACATGTACCCTATTCTATCTTGAAAACTAGCCCACGCCCTTCGGCCAAAGTGCAAGCTTAACCGATATCATTTATATGAGGATAAATGCCACACTTAATTTGAATTCCCTTTTCACAATTTACACTGTAAATGGAACTTACGAAGCGTTTTGGCAAGTATGGCGCTTGAAAAAATCTATTGGCCCACCATTATCTCTCACTGTATTTCTAGGTTGCACTTAACAGAAGAAAACATGTTTTGCTGAATGTCCGCTTCAAGATGAGATGTCTGGGAACAGACATGTGTAAGCTGACAGTGTCATTCATTGGCATCAACCTTTATTTCTTTGTTATATGTCTGTGTCCAAAATTGCATGTTATTGTGGGAAATGAATGGGCACGCTATGACAAAAACCATAGCCTACATGCAGAAAAGGACCGTCTTTTTTCTTAATGCAAAAAGTTCCAAAATTCGTGATTATGCCATTTTGTGATGGGTGGCCTTACTTTCATCATGTCATAACATTGTATGAAATTTCTACATGTGTAGTATTTGCATTGTGAAGGTGGGAACATCGTGGACTGCTTGGCCCATACGCTGAGTTGCGATCACACGTATAATGCCTATTTGACATAATGTCGATAGTCCGTTCGGAAATCTCGGCGTGTCGCATATAGTGAAGAGCCACCACTCCGCACTCAAAAGAACTAGCCTAGCTTGAAAACAATAGCTAGTGTGATCCTCCACCCTAAATATAGTGGCATTAAAGACCGACTGTGTCATATTTTCTGGTGACATTTTCCATTAAATGGCATTTTAAACTTCTTTGTTAATCCCGAGGTGGTGCTTGGTAGAGGACACTAGTGTCTAAAACTGTTCATGAGTTGTTAAGTGACGTCCTTTAAGATAAGATGTTTTGTTTATTAAGAACAATGAACCCCGCTGGCTACGTAGACACATATGACACAAGTTTTATACAGATTTCATACATTTGGATTTTGCCTGGAAATAACAATCTCCGTAAAAATACACTCCCATGACAATCTTCGCTAAAACAAGTTTCCTCAACAGCTGCACGACTGGAAAGACCATTTAAAGCTTAAGCTGGAGAAGAGTCAGATCACCAGTCAGATAGATCCTCCAGTGTGGGGGTGGGGGTACTGAGTATGTAGTAAGCAATGTTTAAAACTGTACACAATAATAATTATGTGAACAGAAGTATACGTATGCTTTAGCAGAAAAATATCAAATTTTCTATTATTGCTCATTGCTGAAGATCTAAAAAAAATGGAGGTCTTAGGTGAATTGAGGTGAGGGGGAAAGTTGTGAATTGGCATATTGGCTCGTCACTAAACGTGTTCTGAAAGGTGCTATCATCCCCATAATCGTCTATTTAGGGCTTGTTATTCAGTTCACAAGTTTTTGAAAATGGAAGATATTGCAACCGATTGCCGTGAACTCACTATGTAAACGCACAATCGTTTTTCCCGGCCCACTTCTTATATATTTCTCATCCATAGGATAAATGAACACAACTTAAGTGACATAATCTTAATAATGTGGACTACAATAATACACCGTTTACATCCACAAAATGTTGTATTCATCATATATCTTTATTTCACATGCTTATGGTTTAGCCCATCTAATATCCCCTCAAAAGGATTCGTTGTGGCGAACATTACATGTTAGCAAAGAGAAACTACAGTGTACACCCACAGACCATGATAGTAAAGTTATCACATGAACACATTCAGGTATACTCAACAGAATTAATAATCACCTATAAGATGTCTTAAATGGTCGTTAACACACTATTTCCTGTTCATGTTATTGTAGCATATAAATTACCACCAACACGACGACAGATCTTATACGACAAACAGGAAATTAAATATTGATAAGTGTATGGAGGCGTCTTTATCTAGATTATCAAGTGCATACCCCTAATAGTAGTATACTGAAAGTAGGTCTGGGGTTTTGTACACTTGCATCTTCTTTGAGCAGGCTCTTTGAGTATAACAGTCAACATTCACATTCTCAATATTGTCAATAAAGTTTAATTAAATTTATTTCCATGTGTTTGTTCATTTTCCCATCTTATATTTTGTGTAATGCTTAGATTAAGAAAGTAGAGAACTGATGAAGACGCCATTATAATGATTATGTCATCTTGATATTTAGAAGGCACACCAAATGGCCAATACAATTTTGTATCAAAACCACTACAAATATACTGTCCTCTGGATACTTTGAAGATTTCCAGGTATCTTTTGTTTAATAACGTTATACAGTTCTGTGTCGCTCGGCATTGATTCATACTATCACAGGTATTTTCATATATATTAGTGTAGCCCGGTTGCAATAATACTAGTAGGAACCTACCGATAGTGATATTTTACTGGGCGTGGCGAATATAAATCAAGTTGCTTGTCACAGTCAAATATTTCAGACCCAAGTTATCACTCGCTAATTGTCTACTCTTCGCCCTCATTTTGTGATACAGCAATAAGACACCCTTATTAAAAAAATCTCATGTACAATTCCCGACTGCATGCGGGATTACAAGCGTTTATGGAGACAATATTTACAGAATGTTTATCAGTAATGGACATTTCAATGGTGAGAGGGCACAAGTGAGCCAGTATGACAATGTGTGCTTCCGTGGTCGAATGGATAGTGATTTGGATTCGTGACCAAAAGATCATGGGGTCGATTCCCGATCGGGCCTGGCGGTGGGTGTTGAGTAAACTGGTTGCACACTGCTCCGCGGTATACCTACACGTGCAATAGGTACAGATCAGGCGAGTAATTAGCACGTGTGCGCTACGGCAGCAAATGCTGTATGCAGCCAGTGTTGTATGCTCCCCGGGGAGTTGAGAAAGGTAAAACATTGAGTGTCAAAGACGCCAGTGGCCTGGTGTAGATGAGTCGATTATTATATATTATATAGAGAGAGGTGTCCACATAGACGGTTTCTTCTGTACATCGTTTGCTAGAACATCGGAACGGGTGATAAAACTCATACCCATCCATCTTTGCTCTACTAATAGGCTAGTTAGATACGTGAGAATCATCACAACATATTTCCCTCGTTTTCTGGTTTGGGTGACATAATGTGACATCGAAGACAAAATATGTGCATCGTTGACGTCATGGCTGCTTTTGTAAAGTACGTTTATTTACACTTCTGTATGGGAGCCCGCACACCACAAACCATTGAGATGACAAACAGTATCATTATAGAGAAATATAAAAGAAACATGTGTACATTTGTTGTAGTCCAGCTATGTGATGTGCTTGATGTGCTAATATTATGGCATGTTGTCTGGTCAACTCGTCCCTAACTTAACTAGCTAGGCGACCGTTCGTGGTACATTATTTGGGTTGATGTGCAAATATATGTTTCTGATGAGTAAATTGTACCTGTTTGCCGTCTATTTTAACTTGATGGATATCTATTTTAAAATATGCTTTACAACTAATTTTTAACTAAACTTTGATATGAACTGTGATATTTTACTATGCATTTTATGCGAAATAAACTGATACAATACAATAGTACAATACTCTCTGACTAGCTTATTCTCGGATCAGTCCACTATTCAACAACAGATGTTGATTGCACAGCACGGGTCTACGGTACCTTACTGTCTTGACAGCAGAACCCCAGCACCCACCACTGTACCACTGTTCTAACAGTAAGCTCCGAATTGAATGTTATACATATTTGTACCCATGTATTTTATGAAGCCAAGATGGCTGCCATCGTTTGCAATATTTGTTCAAATAGACGGCAAACAGATACAATTTACTCATTAGAAACATATATTTGCACATCAACCCAAATACATGTACCACGAACTATCGCCTAGCTAGTTAAGTTAGTATAGGGACGAGTTGACCAGACAACATGCCATAATATTAGCCCACCTATCAATATATTGATCTCCTAATAGTTGATTAAATGAACTGAGACATATATATATATGTGAAATGTTTGATATAACACTTACCCCAACTCCCTTCACATGCATTCAAATTATTACTCGATGCTATTATAAACTGCAATATTCACCCAACGCCGCATCATTTATTCCTATACCCTAAATATACGTCACAGGTGCACACACCAACAGTTTTACAATGATTAAAAAAGAACAACACAATGTACCCATGGTTTTGCTGTCCATGTCATGGTGACAACGGGCCTAATGCCTTTCACTAATTTCCGTTGCTTCTTGAGTTAACTAGCGACACACAATGCAATTAAATAGCAACAAATGTCAAACCCAGGAACTTGTTTATTTTGTGAAGGACAGGTTGTGACCCCCTCAAAGGGCATATCGACCTTGAGTAGGTGTGCCTGGAAAAAACACATGCGTCACGGTTACATTCTATGTCCAGAGATGCACAGATTGATGTTAAGGTCATCATTGTTTCTACTTAACATCTTTCTTAAATGACCTTGTGTCCAATATATATAATTGTACTGTGGAATAGGCTAAAGGCACGGCTCTACAAAACAACCAAAAGGTGTTCATTTTAAAGGTTCAGAAAATGTATTTTAAAACCCAAGAGAAGAGCTCGTGTCATTGCCATGTTGGTTTTGAGTCATCGTAGATTTGACAGAACTTCTACATGATTTATGGTGGCATTTGGTGGAGTTGTTATTTTTTGTGTGTGTGCATTTTTGTGGGGTCTGTTGTTATTCTTTTTCGTTATTTTATTTTTGTTGTGGTTTTGTGGTCTTTTTTTTTTGGGGGGGGGGGTTATGGGGCGGGTGTAAAATAATTTGTGTTACCTACGTTTAATTCACTTCCAGTATAAAAACGGATTTAGAATGGCTGTATTAGGCCTACTGCTTTTGGGTTGCTTGTTTTTTCCATGTCCACGTAGGGTGATCAAAAAGTAAGCAAAATGAAATATTCTGGATATAACCCAAACCAGGTGCATTTTAATGGATGCATTTTGTGTGGGTATAAACTGGACGATGGCAGCAATAAAAGTTCAATACAAACAGCAGTCTTCTAAAAAAACACAACAGTCTATAAGAGCTATGAATCCAATGAGTAGGAGGAAAGTGCATCTGAAAAGTGTAGCAAAACGACAAACTTGTAGACTGATCCATGTATAACAGCTGTGAATGGAGCTAATACCGTCCACTAAGTTAATTTCAGAAATGTGGATACATAATATTCATCAAATACCTTATAGATTTATGTAGATATTAAACATCTGAAGATGGTGTGAATTACAATTTAAGTGCATCGCTTAAAAACATCAAAACAAAAGTTGTTCTTATACTTATGGGATCAGAGATTTACGTGTGAATTAAGGTAAGATTGAGACTTATGTGTTGCTATTTCATGTTGGAATTGTACAATTGGTAGGCATCATTGTAGGAAGTTTTATGCATGCAGTTTTGCCATTTATAGTATTATCGAAATGCAAAGCTACCTGTTTATTTCGTAAATTAGTTTGTACATTTTGTCATATTAAAATGTGACTTTCTTTAAAATATTAGATGAAAAATTACGGTAAGAACCATTGGCAAACAGGCTAAAACATTCCAAAATTTTACATGGGCACTGCATTTAATCATTCAATTTTTTTTTTTAGAAAATGCAACATCTACCAACATAACGTTCCCTCCAATATGTCTCAAATGAATGGTGTCTTACATTAAAATGTGTCAATTTGGAACGATCAATTTGAGCATATATGTGTACAAATTACATACGACAACCCCGTCTACAGTGCCATTTATCAATTCAGTACACAACACACTGACGTGAAAACCTCAACTTTTGATGGGTACATATGATTATTTGTATGCAAAGTTGATATTCTTCAATTTATCAATGGTCTGGCTTTTAAATTATTTACATCACTAGAAATTAGTTTTCAAGAAGATGTGGAATAATGGACTGCCACTTGTAGAGCAATATATACATCATGTGTAGTTGTATGAATATTTTTACCTGGCCACAATAATAACGTTTAACAGTTGACATAAGGGAACTGTCATTATTTATTAGTGGCAGTCCACCCCCCTTTCCCCTTCACTTCAGAGTGAATGCAACATAGCACTTAATATTAAATTTGATAAAAAAAACTCCATGCTAAATATGAATTGTATCATAACTTTAATGTTCATATGCAATGTCTCGTTAATACAACCATTTGAATTTCACTAATTGTACATCATGTCAGCATTTGTTTTTTACGTAATACACGTCCTTATCTTGATGTTAATATACGGTAGGTTGAACAGTGATATGGTTATCATCACTATCAACATTATAAGTTTCATCTGAGCTATCATTTGATTCTTGTTTCTTCATCAGTATCATCATCATTGGGAACAATCCGAGCAACACTTTTTTCATTACTTAATTCATCATTAGCGGAGCGAGAAAAAACATCTTATTTGATTTTTTGCATTAAACATGATGCACTGAAATTTAACCCCCACCCCACCCCCATTCCCTTGCATTTAAATGATACGCCCCTTCAAAGTCCTTGCACTGAAATTCCACACACACACATTCTGACCGCCCCCTTCCCCTCACAAAAAGTATTGCTTAATCGGTATTCTTGCAATAACAGTCGGAAGACACTAGTTAATACATCTAATCATTTCTATATGTGTGAGTTAATCATCCAGAAAGGCTCTCGTCACAGTTTTACAGATACAGAAAATTTTAAGCAATTTTAAGTTTCACGTTCACTGTGGCTCCATATTTTTATTCATATCTAGACGTGCCTGTGGTAAATTCTTATATTACGCACACGGATCATAAGCACATGGACAACGCAATAAACTGATTATTACAACGTGCACGTAGGATGGTCATTTACTAACGCCCGCACAGGGTATCCCGCACAGTCATGAAAATCATGAACCACAATGTCATTGGTTGCTACTAACCTTTCACCAAACGATCAAGAAATACTTCAAAGACATCACAGATATCCATGACCAACAGGAATTACACCACACGAAGACAATTACAATTCTAATTAAACGCATTGGTCATTAATTGGAAATCGTCAGGTGGTTCCAGACTTTTATTAATGGCTGTTCTTCGTTCCTGGCACAAGCTGCTGTGTCATGCCAATGCAATAATTACAAAATGGCATGTTTCTCGTGACAGGGAAATTAATGATACAGTACAACTGCAGATGTCAGTGTTGCATGCAGTGTGTGCATGCTACTTGGTAAACGTGAGAAGGGGGCACAGCGATGCTACAAGATGATTAAGATATTGTTATTAAAGGCAAATAGAACTGAAATGGACGTTCAGTAGAATACAACTTCCATGATCCAATGCAATGATGAGTAAAGTCAAAATAGTGCGCTAGATTTCACTGTTCTAAGGTGGACCTATTGCTAAAAAAGCCGAAAATGAGTACAGTACAAAACACACTATATACACGCGTTTGCGCCAACAATGACATCTGTTCTAAATAAGTGTTTAATCTCAAACACAAAACGCTTGTTAGAAAATGTTTATTAAAGACCTATTCGTGTCACCCAAAGGTTACTTTCAAAAACAAAGAGAGAATGGAAAGTTATTCTAAGAAGTAACAACCTTTAGTGGCCTTTTATAGAAGTTTCTGATGAACCTTCATCGCTTTACCCTAAAACCTTTCAGCGTCTCTCCTCTTACATACATCACTCAATTGACGCAGTGCCAGCTAGCATAATGCCAAGTCCCATGAGTAACATCATGAACGCAAACCAATGGCCCCTCATGAGAACTGGTGGGTCATGTGTCAATTCTTTGGTGACTTGGTAACTAGATAGACGCCGGCCTGACCAAATAATCAGGTAATGGTGCACGTGTAGACGTGTCACGCGGGATGAACTATGAACTATTTAAAGTTAAAAAAAAATAGTTATTTTGATTTAAAGTACTTGTTTAAACAATGAGAGTGGGGAGCAAAAAAGAAAAATATAATTGTGAGCAGACAATTGTACCATTTTTTCTTGACATGTCATATACTAATAAGAATCATGATAAATAGTACTCTACACAATGTATGTTAGTGCATAACAATTAATCAATTTTATGAAGAATGTCATGAATAATTTGTATGTGTTGCATATGCGGCAGTACTAATACATGTTTGTGGGCGTTTTTGACAATTATTATTAATAAAACATTTTTTTGAGGGAATGCTTATTCAGTGATCAATCTGGTGCAACATCAGACATATACGTACTGGTTTTTAATGGAATGCGTATTTTTGTTTTTGATTTTTAAAATAGAAACACTGTGAATAGAAATACAGGTGTGCGTGTGTTTGTGTGCGTGTGTTTGTGTGTGCGCGCGTGTGTGCGCGTGTGTGTGCGCGTGTGTGTGCGTGTGTAACTTCATCCATTACTTTTTGCAAAAGTTCTTTGTCTAACGTTTTAATAGCATTGAAACTGTTTCATTGCAGATAATTCCCATTAAAACGAGGATGTTTATAGAGTGGTTGATATAATTATTATGGCTGTGTTGTGTTTTTTCTGCCTCCCAGTAATCATATTGTATTATAAACAGCTATTTGCCATTAGGAAAGGGGAAATTATACCATTTAGATCATCGAGATTATCCTCCTATCATCGGTAATTATGTAAAGACCCTAGGGAGGTTTTAAAACAACAGTTGTGTTTATACCTAGAATAGAAAAAAGGGTAAAAAATGGATGAGTAAACATATCAAAGCAGATTGGGAAACATTGTAGATCTACAATACAATTGGAACTCTCGTGAGTCTTTGATATGGGTAACTAAATCAGCAATGAATTTCCCTAAATGTGAAACTTGAACTTGACTAATTCGAATTTTTAAACTCATTCCATTCATTTTAAGTTCGTGCTGAATTAGTTTTTATATAATACGTATATGTGCACGTTAAACCAAAAAATTAACCAACACTAAATTGTGACCAGGCACTGTTTACATTAATATAACGTAAACTGGTAAATTGTGGCCTGGCTGCCAAAAATGGTCTAGCTGCAGCACAATTTACACACCGTAAATTGTAAGCTAATATACGATTCGTTCGACGACTCCAAAGTCCCCACACCTATGTTTAGCCAGCACAGGCCTATATAGATGTATGGTGTTACGTATGAGTTCTGAAATGGCACCACAATGGTATATCTACCACCATCCTAGCCTGATCCATGCATCGTCAAAATCGGACCTCTGATGGGGTCATGTGCCGAGCCAACAGGCCGACGGGCATTTCAGAGATGCAAACTTGAACAAATCCTCACTTCTTACTCGGTCAATTCTCAATGTATTACACATGAATCTGCATCTACTCTTCAAGCTCGTTTTATCAGTGTCAGTCCGAACGCCTTACACCAGACAATATGACATGTGAAATTCATGAAAGTGATCGCAATTTATGGTGGTCACATTTTACGGCAGCAAGACCCTTTTTTGGGGGGGGGTGATGGCAATTTACGTTAACGTAAATTACGACCAGTCAAAATTTACGTTGGTTATGTTTGGTGCATACAAAGTTACTTTGTTGTGTTAATGCATACTATGTGCTGGCATAAACTTGAATCTTCTAACGACATGAAAAAAGTTGAACTATATCAATTTTGATCACGTTATTGCTTTTTTAATCAAAGAACTTTCATAAAATAAAATAAAACAAAATTACAAATTGCAAAGAATAAGAGCAATAATAGTGACGCCTCTAGGAAAAACGATGTGCAAAGCAGGAAATGAAAAAAATATATATAAATGTATCAAGAGGAAGACATCTCATAATGGGCCTATACTTATAAAGCATTAGTATTGTTAAATAAATAATAGGTTTAATAGCGGCCATCTAGGAATACAGGTACAGTATTTTGTCCACACAATCCATTAAAAAGAGTCAGTGTGTGTAACAACCGCCCGGATCACCGTACATGGTATTCATAAATACTAATAACTTATTATTGCCATTAACACCAATGAAAAAATTCATTTTTAGCACAGTGTTACATTATCTTACATCAATTGCTTCTTGTGGCAAAGATGATTATATTACCAGGGTAAACAGTATGCTTATGGTCTGACATTACGTCAGAATGAACCTGCCAAATTATCTATTCATTATTTCAGGCCATACACGTTGAAACTAAAAACAAAATACAATATCACATGCGCAATGTCAAAGTTATTACACCGAGCAGGATATTGTCGATAATCTAGAGGTAAAAGTAAGTAGACTGAATTCATAAAACTGTGTCATAATGCACCCCATGTTCCGCTTTGGTCGGAAATTACTGGGTAAAAAATAGGTCGATTTAATATGTCCTACACACGTGTTTGAAAATAGTTGAAGGGAAATTCCAGTGATGCAAACGACCTTCTTGCATCGTCTTATTAAATACATAATATATGAAAGTAATTATGTCAGGTAAAACTTACAAAACATAAATATTTAAGCAGTTTCATGCATCATTACTGAAAATATGAAATAACATTCATATCAGATGCAAAAAAAACATATCTGACGATAAAACATACAGTTCAAGAGTAAATTCCTACTGTGGGATAGGATTTCATTTTAATGAGGTGCTATTAAAAGATTAGGATGTGTTGAGTTTGACCTTCACATAGGTTTCTTTTATTCATGGAGTAATATTACGAAATTCTATACGTTTTGTGTATTTTTAGCATAATATATTTGAGACATCCTCTGAGGAGTGTTCATTCACACGCGAATGAGATGTAAAATGCACTGTAGACTGTGTAGGAGGTGTCCTTGTGTTAATAAGAGTAATGGTAGAAGGATTGTAAATGATTTTCTGATCATAACGTGTGCGTGTGTGTTAGGTGGAGGAGGTGCCATTGGGTGAATTAGATGAATCTGGAGTTTCCTTGGATGTAAATGGATGGGAATGTCCTGAACCTTATCTCGGCTATATCAATTACCAATCCACAATGAGCGTAACATGAGTGCATATCATACATCAGTGCAGGCAATCTCTATCAAACCATGCAATTAATAATCTCTATTCACCAGTGATTTAGGATGAACATCCCATTTGCAATGTACAATGTCCTTGAGATTATGACACTAATTGCAATGTATGTTCACCTTCTACATTTTTGTCACCAGAGCCGTAGATGATTCGCACTGGGGGGGAAAAGACTTCTTGACCAAACTCGTGGTCAATTTTACTTCATTGATGATCAACTTATGAGACTGTTAGACCGCAAAACATAACCAGCCGCAAAAACATAACCAGTTATGTTTTGAGTTAACGCAAAACGTAACCACACCCCCGAAAATGGACTGGTGACGCAAAATATAACCACTGCCGCAAAATATAACCAGAGCAAATGTACGTAGTTTGTAACATACAGTAGAGAGTTTTTTTGTTTTGTTTTTTTGTTTTTTTTTGCTAACCTACGACGGAATCAGATATGTTCACACGAGTTATGCAATGTTTAGTGCTTATCATTTCGAGGTGGGTCGTGGGTGTTCAGACCTCAACTATTGAGTGGTCTGGCTGGTTCATTTGGTATTGGCGCACTTCTGGCTGGTTCTGAGTCTTTTTGTTTAATTGTGACCTCGTCTGCTGCTTTTGGAGGATATATGGTCGACAGATGAACGGTAATTGCCGCCACTACCCTTACAATCTGAAGCAATGACACCATGAGACAAGCATCTGTTCCAGCTTGTTCATGATGCTCCATGATTAAAGCTGTCTTCCTGAAGGAAACTATACACTTCTGCCTGCTTCTAGCCCAAAAATTGTTATCACTTCTCCCGAAACGTTATTTTGATTCTTTTCATCCTGCGGGCCCCCATTATGGATTATTGAGTTGTTGATTTGGATAATCCTTTTTTGCTCTCGGGGGGGGGGGGGTACTAACTTGCTAATCTGTATGTTTTTCTGCTTAACAGTTGTCATGCTGACGGTTGTGTGCTATTTCTGAATGATCCCACGAGCCTGCCTTCTCAGTCATCCCATCTGAAAGGTCCAGAACGTTATCCCAGACGATCCCATAAGTTCGGGCCTCATAATATGCACACGAACCACCATAAAGAGACTGGCGATATTTATTTCTCATTCCTGGCGTTTTGTTGAGCAAATTGAGCAATCAATGTCTACATGAAATGATTCCAGTGCACGATATTGTAATTTGAGCTAACACCAAGTGTCCCAAAAAGTCCTTTATACTCACACACTTAGTGTACACAATGCCACAGGTTCCCCTCCCATTTCACGCCACCAGCTGCTATCGTATCTTCTTTGGTATCTACTATATAAACAGACGGCACACGAGGTCTTGATGTACAGAGACATATAAAGTGACACTACTAGAGACAAAATATGTGCAGTGTAGAGAAATATAGCATAACGCCTAGGAGGTGCCGCCTTCTATAACAAACACACATTCTATGCGGGTACAGTTCTTATATACTAAGCTCAATTAAGGCTACCGATATTGCTGTGTTTCATCACATTGAAAACCACGAATGTGCACACCATGTTTGACTACAATACACCCTACGGTCAAACAACATCCCTGCATATGTAAAGACTTCACATGCCACAGATTTGTTGCCAATATTTTACTCATACACAATCCACACAAATGCAGCAGTAAACTTACATATTTTAGACCAGTTTTAGACATTATGCACTCGAGTCTACCCTCTTCTATATGCGTATGTGCCTTGTAAACTGTAAAACAGAGTAGTCGGTAATTTGGTGATTGAACTCACCACTTGACGAGATTAGAATTGTGACTGGCTATACACCTTGGTTATAATTTGCGTCTGGTTATATTTTGCGTCACCAGCTCCATTTTCGATGCTGTGGTTATATTTTGCGTTAACGCAAATCATAACTGGTTATATTTTGCGTTGGTTATATTTTGCGGTCTAACATGAGACCGGGTGTTGTGTTAAAGACCTGAACTCGCGTGATCTACTTGACTCAACTGATCTAAAATAAAATTTCAATTGAAAACATTATAGTATATAATATCAATGCCAAATCAGCGCCATTCTTACATCTTCTAGATCATAAACTGCAGCAAAGCAGTAGACCCCTTCGTCCAAACAAGAAATGCCATAATTCTTCTGAGAGATAATCACAGAATGTCGTAGGATAAGTAGCTTATTACATTTAATCACGAGTAATTTGATTACAGCATGATTTCACACCTTTTTTCCTGCAGTAATGTGTGTTTGTCGCAGTTTCTTCAGATGCTTTAATCTGCGTGCGTGCGTGGCTTCTACTAGCATCTTATTGCGACATTTCCCTGAGTGGATTTTCTACTGATTACGTATCATTTGGTTTGGAAGTTAACAGTGTGTAGTCGTAATGATGGTGTAAATGCTACTTACTAAGGGATACCATAGAAAAATGTATTTGCAAGTTGTTTGCGATGGGGATAGAGTGTGTGGCCATATTTTTTTTCTATTTCTATGTGGGCGCTTTTGGGGTATTGTTGTATTTCTTGTCTACCAAGGTTCCCTATCTTATTTGACATGTTGCTATTTTAGTGTTACAATCGTAATTGTTTTCTCTCTTTTTAGAAGATATATAGCATTATTTAACAAAATCAACAGTGCTCAGAGACCACTGCGTCGCTAGTACAACGTTGACTCATGAGCAATAAATATGTTGACTTTGCAAATGATTAAAGCTGAAAAAAGTCTTATTCAATTTGTGATTCACCCTACATTTTTGTTATCGGCGTTTTACTGCAGGTGCTTTCTAAACATGGCTAAAGTAAATATCTATTGGTAATGAATTGACATTGTTCTAGTGAGACTGTGCTCTCTGCGCACTTTTAATCTAATAAAATCACTATGACAGTTTGATGATCGTGTTTTCAACAGTATTGAAACTATAGTGGCAAAATAAAATGAAAAAAAAAAATGGAAGGCAAACTTTGATTTGTCAAAGTGCCAAGATTGGGCACAGTTAATGATCAGTAGACATCTAGACAGCATTGTATTAAGTTTGAATGTTTTCTTTCAGGCATAATCAAAGCAATTGCAAAACAAATTTGAAATATCATTTCATTATTGGTCCCTATATTTGGTTCCATTGTTGTTGTCATTTGATCTTACGATAAACACTGGTTTGTCAACTTGAGTGACACTTTTCATTTTTATGTGTTATTTTTGCACTGCAGTTTCAGTACTGTTTGAAACATTACCGTCAACTTTGATACACTGATCATATAAGGTTAAATGCGATCAGAGAGCACGGCATCGCTAGGTCATTGACACATACATGTAGGCAATAGCTGCAGTCTAAAAAGCACCTGCAATCCAATGTCACACAAGTACTATAACCTGATATGCCTGATAACCTTTGAGTAAATTCATTCAACCGAAAGGGATTTTTTGGTGGGTATAGAAATGGGGTGAATGGCAAATCAAGCATGACGTGTTCCTGCTTATGCTTAAACACATTGAAGTGAACATCTTTCTCGCCCACGAGTAAATGTTGTTCTAGCGATGCTGTACTCTCTAAGAACTTTTGATCTAACTTCATAGATACAATTCTGATTAGTTTATACTGCACTGAGCATCTGAGTGTGTCATTACCGCTCAGTGCACACACTATGATTTTTATACACTGTAAATAATTCAATTATACGTTTGTAATGCTATATTTTTCAGATTTCACAACATGGAAAATTTACTGCTGAGGTACTGCTGTGCACTACTCTTCGTATGCTGTGTGGCTGTTTCTCCCAAACCCATCAGTGATGACTTTCTCTACCAGCAACAAAAGGAACCTTTACTGTACAAAATAATACATGACCTCAACGACGAACAATTACGGAACACCAAAAGGTCCTACAAAGAAGATCTTCCAGAGATTGGCCAGCTAACAGCCACGCTTCTAAATGACATTGTGGATGAAGACACCCCTCCCAAAGAGGGTGATAATGAAGAATTCGATATTAATAGTTTACTTTTAGATATAATAAAGCAAAAGGAATGGTTAAAGGCCTCTTCCTTCTATGCAGACATCATTAAGACGCAAGCGGAACAGATGGAATCACTTCGTATTGGGTTGTTGAAGATGAGAAGAAGGCTGAAGACCATGCACACAAAAGATGAGCCCGTGAGAGAGGACATGATGCTCTGGCTCAAAGATATGATCGGTAGTGTTGGAAAATTGGGAAGACAGAATGAAAGGTTAGGCGCGCTTCTCACCCAACATACCACAACTAATACACAGCCTCCAGAATGGGAGATTGCCATTCCGGATTATATACAAAGAACCAGACAGGGATATGTCTTCAAAATGCCGGACAACGTGCATGATGCTGCACACAAAATGTGCAAGAAAGTGGTCAAGCGGAAGAAACGCTCCATCCGGTATCCGGGAACATTTGGTGCATTTGAACAGAATCCTGAACATAATTCTCAACCTGTGTCTAATGACATGGGTGGGATTTGGGGTCCGCCTGTGGATAAACCTGTGGTTAATTTTGATGAAGACTTTTGGCAACAGGAAGAAGGAAATGAGCCAAATGCTCAGCCACCTGTCAGACTCTTGGACAAGTCGAATGAGCAACCACTTCCAAATTATGTCGATCATACGGGGACCCGATATTCGAATATCATGAGAACAAATACTCATGATAAAGAGCAACAATCAAGTGTTTTGTCTCCTGAAAATCACGATAGATTTAATAATGATGATAAGAGTTCTCATTTTATTGATAACGTTAACAAAGCCGGACTAACTGAGAAAACTACCAATCCAGAAATTAATGAAAGCATAGTAGATCCTGGAAATGCATTTCAATTTTTAGAAAAGGAACAAATGGAACCTGCTAACAATGGGCCTAACTTTTCAAGTTTTGGTGAATTTGGTTCAAACGGGGGGGAATTTGGTAGCTTGGGGGATGAAACAGAATTTTGGAATTTGAAGAAATCTAATTTGGAAAACTCTAGTGATTACGAATATTATTTAGAGGATTGTTGATTGTAAATCTCATATAATGGTCTGATAATATAACCCGATACTTGTAATATATTTTGAGTAAAATGAAAACAAAAATAAAGGTGAAATTTCATGAAGATATGTAACTTTTCAGACATACGAAAGTTAATGTGATTGTTATGAAAGAAAGTGTTGTGTATGTGAAAGTGTTTTGAAGAATGATTTCTAATAAAATAGATTTATAGATATAAGTACAATATATGCATAACAAAAGGTCGTACAAATCACCCTGCATTTAAAATATTGATTTGAGTTTTGTTATGTTAATTCTTTGCCCCTTGTAGTTATCTAATTTTAATTGAAATTCTCGTTTAATTAATGCACCTAACGTGCTTAATCTCGTTAATATATTTTAGCAAAATAACATGAATACTATCACATATTTTATAACCTGCGTTAAAAGAAGTATATTTTTCATAATTTGCCCTTTTAAAGTAAATAATCACACCTGCGACCCGATTGATAATCAATATCATGGTTAGAGTAAAATTATTTGTCATGACGTTTTATATATTTTTGGCGGTTGGCATGGCAATTCCTATATCTATGGTAACAAATTGTCACATTTTGTTTTGCTGTCAGCAAAGCAATATCTAATTAGCAAATGCATGTATTTTATTACAAGGCCTCCAACATTTAATATCTTATATAAACATCATTTTTCTGTTCTTAATTACATTTTTTTCTAATTTAGTTATTCTGTTTGGTTTTGTACATATGATGGGTCTATTTCAAAATTTATTTTAATACACATTTACAGTTCTTTGAAGAATTGTAAAATAAATGTGTAAAATATGTATATGGAAAATGAGTCGAGAAAGCTCAAAGGTGTAATAGATAATATATCGATAATATTGAATATGAGTGTTATTGTTGGACCTTTAAGCCAAAGGCACAAGCATCAGATTATGTAGAATGTTTTCATTATAAATACAATGTAAACTCTTTATTCTGATATTTTTTCATAGATTATGTATGATAAAACTTCTGCTTCACTGATTTCTAAGAAGAATTGATAAAATAATCATAGTTGACTAAAGTATAGAATTGTTAGAGACATATTTTCATTAATTTATCTATATCTAGCTGGTCTATTGGAAAGTGTTTTCCTCTTAGCATTGAAGGTAAAAACTATATGTGATAAATGTGGTGGGTTTGATGATGATTACTACATATAAATAATCATAATTAAATCTAAAAATACATTTTCTTGTGATTAAGAGCATAAAACTGGAAAGATAAATCACATACCTTGACCATTTTTGTTAACAAGTTCGATAGAAGAATGGCATCACATTGTTATAAACTGCTTACTATGTTGGGGTTTGTATAATTTTTCACATTTTTGTACATTGCGTTTTCTCATATATTCACATACCGTTGAAAATGTGTCACCAAATCGTTATTATATCATTACATTATTATTATTTCAGTCCGAGACAAAAAGACTGAGTTATGCCTGTTAATCCACGGCAATATAAGTTATTTTAACGTTCATCATAAAAACATGTGTTACTACCGTGTTAGCCATAGACTATGCTTACATGTATTTTAGAAGTAGCACACTTCAGTAATAAAAGCTCGAACGTTTAGGCAGATAAATACTTGATCTCTCATCCACCCAGCACAGTCTGAGGGATGGAGTTATTACACTTAATTTGATAGGATTGAAAAGAAGGCTTATTTTAAAATATATATATAATGTTCTTAAAACCTTATAAGTTACCCTCACTGGCAGATCCAGTGTCGCGTTACTCATCCAGCTCCCAACCCCCATCCGACCCACTGATACACTCCAACTAAAATGCCACCCAAAATATACATTGGCTAGTCTAGATTCTCCTATGTTGTCAACCCAGTTTCTAAAACCTGGATCTGTCAATATACACTTTTATAACTGAGGTATATGTGACTACCATGCTGAGCCCTGGTCGAGGGGGCAAACACGTTCTGGGAGTTCTCTCGACCAAATTTAGTTTAGATGCCTCTTAAATCACAAATTAAACATATATAATAGCAAGTTGAATAAGATAAACTCAACAATTGTGTGTATATGCGCACGTATACCATTATGAAAGTATATATATTCATGTAAATTCCGCTTAAAATGTAAGTTTCTTTGAACGCTGGATTTGTTATACACTGTGATATTCATTGAAAGTTTGTTAGATAATATCTTAGCATGTTTTAGATAAGTGTCTCTTAATGATTTTAATGTGATGTATATAGATATACTAATTAAATCAATGTCCTATTTATGTAATGAAAGAAATGTTAATAAAATGATATGTTTTTCTTTTAGTGCATGTCTACATCATTGGACTCTTCATTGACAAATTTGACTTGATGCATACATGTATGTGCCAAAGATTGTTATTGGGGTGCAAAACTTTGTAATTGTTTCTGTAAAATACGCACTTAAAGTTAAGTATGCATATAAACTATAAACTAAGTGTTATATCAAAATCCTATTTAGCTGCTTACAGCACTAGCTCTCGGTCTCTCTGGGCTCAAAATCAGAACAACAAAAGTCTCGTGGGCTTGAAACTTACAGTAAAATGTAAACATCTATAGACTGAAATTTAATATTATGTTATAGTTTATTCAATGTTTAAGGGTCGTCTAGGTAATCAAGTGCAAAGGCTTATTTGTGGTCAAAAATTTGGTTTAAATAAATCATAGAGCTATATTAATATACCTTACATCACACAGGAAAAAAATGATTCCCTATCCGTATCGAAGTATTTCAATGGATCAATAGAGATTTGCTCATCACTGAATAAAAGCCTATAAAATATTAGTCAAAACTCTAACACGGTTAAAGGTCCTGGTATTTTATTTAATATCATTGTCTTTAAGTACGCCAAAATAAATGTTGTAATCCATTTCCTACAAAGAAATGTCTTATGTCCACTATGCACTCTGGTCATACATATTTGATTGAATAGAGCACAATGCATACAGAAATTCTGAGTCCCATTACATACCTTAATATACAGTTTAATATTTCTTAGTAGGCCTATATCGGAATTGCCTTATCCCATTTCTCATCATATTCAATTATCATAATGATATTCACATAGTTCAATTTCTAGAGAGAGTATATCTGGCATTCTGGTGTTGCGGGCAGGCCCCCAGCGTATGCCTAGTGGGAAGTTCAGTCCCCGTAATACAAAAAAATAACGAGTCTTTAGTACATCTTAATATATGCTCTTTTGTTTGCACTTGAGCAGAACCCCTTCGTGTCATTTCCATATCATAATTTGCACGATCTGAAATGTAATAAAATGTAGCTTATGGCAACTTCTTATGCAACTTCTTATGTGGAGACTTATTCTGCAATATGAAAGACAACACACTAAATTCAATTAAAAAAACTATTAGTACCATCATATTGCCATTAGAAACAGATGAAGAAAACTCACTAACATACTATAAATTTCTTTCAAGATACGCGTATTTTATGAAACTAGATGTATGGACAATATTTATAGAGATGTATGGTTTGACTGTATAAGAAGTCAGAGAAGATACACGCTGTTACGCGGCATGGGTAATCAGTGACTGTCCGGATGAAACACTTATAATAACATCTGATTTTACACAATGCAATCATTATCGATTACACGGTTCATTAATACTAATATCAATTTCCCGATTTGAAAAGACTAATTTGAAAAAATGGAAAAATATGAAAATATACGTACAAACAGTAACAGTATTGAATCGGCTATAAGGACGTTGGGGTGGGGTTGGGGGGGGGGGGCGGGGGCGCGGTTTGAGGGGGGTGCTGATGCTGGGAGAGGGACACGTTCCAAAAGGGAAAAAAAATACTGTGGAATCCCAACTCACAATCTGGAGGTATATGTGAAACAAGGCAAAATTTTGTGGAGTCTGGTAAAAAGGGGAAACGTTGAGATGATGGGAATAAAACTAAACTAGTAGGGGTATGGGATTTTTTAAACTTTTTTTGTTCTATAGACCCTTTTTAAACGTTCGAAATGTTGAGTCGAGGAAGCTATCCTAAACAGAAAATCGAACGATTCACAAAACACAGGAGTTGGATACAAGCTTCCCAACCTGGAACAATGTGCTAACCCGAGAGAGGGGGTGTGGTGCATCTGGACATCTCCCCACAGTCCCAATGACGATACAGGAGAACATGTCTACAGTCCAACACTTACATGAACTTTATTATCCTGTTTAACAGGTAATTTTGGCCTAGATACATCATATCCAGGATTAATGAACTTCGTTCCTCCACCTTCTTGTATGTTGACACTAATTATCATTCTTCTTCTTCTCTCTCTCCCATTTCTATGGCAAACAAGCTCCTACCACTGTATTGACATAGCATAGAAGACAGGTTTTACAGCCCAAAGCTTCCATTTGACCATATCAAGTGGCCCAAACGGGGCTCGAACTCACGACCCCAAGGTTATGAGACCAGCGGGCTGCTTGGGATGACGTTACCACGTAGGTCGCAACACATTTGAAGGGACAGTCGTTTTGCTAGCCTGTCTCGTTTTATCTCAACTCATGACGCTTGCATGTGTCTGCTCATATGGCGGTTACAATGAGATCCCAGAGTTTACCTGCTCAGCATGACACTCCTGCATGAGGCCAAAAGTCGGATGCTTATAGACATAGGTATTCGGCTCACGTTAATTGGATTACCATTAATAGGTGTGTATGTGGTTCCAGGAAACGTTGTCTGTACGTGCATAGGATCGTGATAAGTAATAAATAGTAATTCATACGATGTGAAACCAGCTGTAGACCAAGCTTATATACTGACATTTCGAGTGCCATCAAGAACATATATTAAAGTAATTAGCATATATATGGAGTTGTGTGCGTTGTAAACTGTAATTACCAATGTATGTTGATATATGATACGCAAATTAAAATGTTGTAAAAATACATTTTGTAAAGAGTACCATAAAGAATTATCGGGAGGCAAAATTGTATTTGATTGGTGGGAGATGTACACGTTCAGTGGTTATTTATCTGTGATATTAAATTGAGTAATAGTAATTGCATCAACATGTAAAGCAGCTTGCAGAGGAAATGAAGCCTTCGCATCAAAGCTGCTAAATGCTGATCCGAATGCCCAGCGTATTTACAGTCCATTTTCACACTCATCTCAAAAAGAGCATGTTATAATAACGGCTTCTTTAACAACGTCGCGAATTTTCTTACCGGGTAATACACAGTTCAGTTACCCATTTCAGCAAATTTTATGCTATTCGACCTTGGTCTTAATCCCTCATTTCTGTATTGCTCAATGTTAACAAAAATTGTCATTGTCACTGCTCACAATGGGAGTTATGATAGGTACGTATTTTTCATCCGAAAGAACCACTCTCCTCTATAGAAAATTGCAGGTGGTCTGTCAATAGACAAATTAACAGTCTTTATAAAGAAAATCTCTAGCTGGCAAGTACGTGTCAATTTGTATGCACATGCACATGTAATTTACGCAGCATAGGTATACGATTAGAACTATGATGAACGATTCAGTCAGTAATGTACGGTATAGTGAAAGATTAGATCGGGGGTTGTTTGTTGTTTTTTGTTTTGTTTTGTTTTTGTTTTTTTTTTTTTTGTTTTTTTCGTGGCAGACAGTGGATGGTACTTTGTTAATGGCTACAAGGTTTTGTCGGGGCCACCTACTGCTCATCATATCATATATAGTTGATGGCCGTGTACCAGGTATACTACATTGAGCAAATAGTTTGAAGTTTAGACCCAACAATTTAGTAGTAAAGTCTACTTTTTAATCATTAAGTACATGTAAAAGGATTTACTCAACATCCGACTTTTGAGGAAACACTTCATTGTGGATGGCAAGACTTTACTTGTAGGTGCATTGTTTTTTATTGAAATCGAGGCCAATGCCTCAGTCATGCAACCCACTTATCGTAAAAGCTGCATTTCCATCTTTGAAATCGAGTATAGGTATGCAAAAATAATCATCAAGGTATTTTGCAAATTGTTATTGAAAGAGTAATGCGTGTCATAGGCGAATAAATCCTAAGAGAGAATGAGTAAATGAGTGCACATAAATACACTGCTGTTGGATTCCGCATGGTGAATGAACCCGTAATGTTGAAATATGCGTCTAATTACTAAGCACCCCTCCTTTTCAAAGAGTTAAGGCCGCTATTCCCAAACCATTGGCCTGCATGCAACCGATGAAACAGATCCGCTCATCTGCAACTTCGGTTTACATTTCTGGGAGGGGGTGGGGTCTAAGGCATCTGTGGCTCTGGCGGCTTGCACAACACGAGGGGACGTTGGCCTGCTTCAATCTGCTTCACCTTTTTCATGTCGAATCAGCCCGAAACAACAACACTCCGAGTGGATGCGTCTTCTTGAGCATCTAGAGCAACCATCATCCGTGTGAAATGGGGGGGGGGGTGGGGGTGGGGGGTAATCCACTCGGCCCTGAGCGCTTGAATAAAAATGAATTACAAATTAATGCGGAACCATAAAAGTGAGAAATCTCCATTAAAAGTAATCCGCCAGAATGAAAGGGCTTCTGTTAGGTAAATAACGCTGGAGAAATGCATTTAGGTTTGCGCATTTCCCCGGCTTCAGCAAATTTAAACCAACCATCGCAACTGCTGTTGGTTTGATATCACTATGTGTATCAAGGACTATAACTTCCAGCATGGATGTACATGCATCGAATATTCGACAACTAAAAGTATTCCCCAGTCTGCCATTTACTAATGTTATACCCCGACAGTTTACGGAACCGCACTCAGTTCCATTCTGTAGAGTAATAAAGCCATCAACATGTTACTACCGGTTCGCTCACGTGACCATGAAGATGCACTGCGTCCGAATCTAATTCAACTATCAGCACTGTCTGACCCTAGCTTAACAGTCTGGCCTGGGCTGCGTATGCAGCATCACAAGACTGAGACTGTCGTCGTAAATGAAATCTCATACAGGGGAGCGCACATCAGCTGAAACTGAGTAATTATCACTATAGCAACAGATGTCTCATTACCTGATCAAATATTAGACTACATCACGTGATAAGAGATGATCGCAGTAATCCTTCTCAAACAATGCACCTGTGTTGGGAAGAATTCAGGTCACTGGGCAGCACTAATCGAGTTCTCGTCTAAGTTTGGCATTTTTCAGTACTTATGGCATGAATTAATTTCACACAACCAAAGGCTAGGTACCCGCATAACTTCGTTCTTGCACAGTAGACTGGGATGGATACCTTTACATTTAGGCCTATAATACAATAGACGTTTTCTTTGCATTAGTTCCATGTATGCATGCAGGTTATACACACCATTTGATGAATTAAGTGTACATGTCGGCCTCATAGTATATGTTTTCGAAATAAGTGGTTTGTCATATGCAGCATTTAACAAATGATCCCTTCCATATAATCATCAAGGTGGTCGTTTGGGAAGAGGATGGAAGGGAAAGGACGTGGACAAGAAATATATGCATCATACAATGCATGTTAGTGAGTGAAGAACACATTTATACCTGAACGTATACCTATTGAATATTGTCGTAATGTGTTGACACTTACCTTGTAACAAATAGATTCTAACACAAAACATCAATTAGTTTTATGGTACGGTCCGCTCATAGAACCGGTGATGAAATAGAACCGGTGATGAAATCGTATTACTATTTGCAAGGTTAATAAGCATAACCTTAGTTCCATTTAGATGACCGCGGTCAACAAGGCCATCCCACGTACAAATGCGTACCTACTGCAAAGGAAATATATAAAGACAATAAGAAATCAGCATTACTCGCACAGCCACATATAGATATTGATGATGGTAATGTAAGAATTAAAAATAACACACATGTGTTTCAATATAAAAATTCATGTGTGTGCTGTTTGTCTTGAACCCCACATGACAGATGCCTCCAACAAAATAATTAAGGGTACCACGGTCTCCAATAGTAGACAGATCATGAAAAGTTTGTGTAATCGAAGGTTTGTTGCTAGAGAAAGGAACACCCCACCACCACCCCCGAGTCCCAATTTCTTATCTTTATTTACTGAAAATGCGTGTGATAGGTTTTAGTCTTTGGACGTTGTCTCCGACATTTGCACTAACAAATCCGGTGGAACCCTAATTCACCCCAACATTTGCGCAACCGATATTTGAAAACCTGGATATGCAAGTGTGATGTGAAGGCAATATTATTTGCGCATTACATTACGAGTCTAATCATAGGCAAGACACAAGTGTGACGAGTCTAATTATGGATGCCATATTGTGACGGTTGGATGTAATAAGATGTGTGCATAAAGACGTTCAGAGTCGAGCACTACACACGATAGACCATGATAATGTTAAGTCAGCTCATGATTACAACAGTGGCAAGGATGTGTTTCATGATCTGAACGATTCAACTGCTGGATTATAACAAAAGAATGCATTGCATACATGTAAGTGTGCAGGAGTGGGAGGAGATTATTGGTGCATGAATTGACATTTGTGAAATTACACGTGACAAAATATTAACATATCAGCCAAGAGAAGCTCATCTCACCTACGCACTGTTTTAATTCTTCAAACTAGTGACTTCTGACATTTTAACACGTGCAACATTTAAAGAAAATGCAGTATAATACAATTCAAGTAAAGTTTATACTCGGCGAAAACGAACTATATTTATTCAACTCACTTTGAACAGTATTAAACAATTAACACTAATACACTTTGGAATGGGTCGGGATGGTTTTTGCACTAGAATCATTAGTAAGATGCTTTGTTTCTAGAAAAAAAAGTCAGTCAAGGAGCTGTAAATGATGAACATTACAGTCAACATGACAAGCCATAAATGTACATGAACGTGTCTAAAAGATGTCCAGGTGCATGCTATGGCTACTACTCGATTGTAGTGACAGTGTAATAATAAGGAAACAGAAATGTAAGAACACACAATTGTGACAAGTCATTCGACGAACAATGCAGTAATTAAGCTGTACTGTGCACAATGGCGGGATAAAACTTGAAGATTCTGAATCGTCTCCCATAATGACCTCACTCGACATGTCGTCATCCAAGATTGTGACATCCCTCAAGTTTGGAGCTGATGCCACTCTGGAACAGATTAAGGTGAGTCGATTCATGTTTGTAAAGATGTGCATTTGTACGTCTAAAGCACCAGTAATTTTGGCTTAATTACTAGAATATACCGGCGTGATGAATTCGATAAGTTTGCAACTAAGTTCTGGTGTTTTTTTGTTTTGTTTTTCAAATAATCTACGGGGAGTTCCTGGGAGGTCATAAGTCTATTCTGCGTTTAGTTCAACAAGTAGGCGCCATACTTACTTACTTACTTACTTACTTACTTAACTTACTTTACTTACTTACTTATTTACGTACCCGAAGTTCTATTACTATATTAGATGCACATGGTGGTATTGTATTTTGCTAAAGATGCACTAGCATAAATTGCTGCTAGCTTTTATAACCGATAGCATGCAAACGATCGCTGGTGGATTAAGGGGAATTGCAGCAAGTGGGTGTCATGTGTTTTGCGCGTGCGACGGCTCTCTCTATGTGCTACAGTTTCATGGTCATGATACGAACCTGCGGGTGATCGCATGGAATACGTAAATTCTAGGTAAATAAATAGGGCCTACCCAGGATAGAGAGCATAGGCGCCCCTGTGCCCCCCCCTGGATCTGCCTATGGAGGAGAGAGAGCGCGCCAATGCATACTCCAGCTGTCAATCTGACCTCAGAGTAGGAGGTGCACCATCGCAGATCGAGCTCGGATAGATACGGATCTTTAAGGATGATACGGATCCTTGATTGTGAGCGCCCGTATCTTGGCAGAATGCTACCGTCACACGGCCACCTACAGATCTGTGTGTTTCTGCGTATCCTGCATATTGGCTTGTGAATAGATACGTATGCTTACGGAGGAGGATACATATTCTTTGTGGATGTTTACACATTTATATCCGCTAGCATCCGCATCTACCGTAAGTGGCCGTGTGACTGTAGCATAAGATTGCAAAAAAACTACAGAAATGACATTGCGTGGTGGGAAGCAGCCGCCTTCTTCTGTATCTATGCCTGTGACACGTGTTGAGAATCGAACACAGAGACTAAACAAAAGCTTATATACTTATATAGTACTGTCTAAATGATCAAATCCCGGTATATTTGAGCGTTGACTCTGGTGTCACAATGAGACACAAACTCAAATGATCCAAACGATATATGTTCACCAGAGAATTATGATACTATTGCGTGACAATATAATCTTGTCTGCTTGACACGCAATTCCATATTCTATATTCGTAAAACACATGTTATTAAATACTTACAACTGCCATAGCAGAGATGTACTGGCTACTTATTGTCATATTACGCGTTATTATGTAGGCAAGGACTCTTTATCGTAGTAGAGGATACTTGGACTAATATTTATAGCACAATTGTCACATATGTGTGTGGGATCATGTATTACGAGACAAAGATTAGTATATTAATTCATGTACCCTGCAAAAAGTTAATCTATTCTTTGTTGTCCTCTTTACCCTGATGAGGATTGTATTAGTCACTCATACTATGCCATATATAGGCTAACTTTGCATGAGAGAGAAAGAAAAAACATAATATTACATCTTTACGCATAGCAAAACGGTCGTTCCTTTACTTGAGAACTGTTCCATAATCCAAAACAAAAATGATACATATTGATGTCATTAAAATACCTAGCATATCCGAATGTACATGTATTTTGTTAGCGTTGTAGATTTTATGTGTACAGTGCATGTACATGTATATGTTATTTTGACACGTACATGTATACGATGCTAATGTTTCTCAACCCATCGAGTTAGTCTCGATCAAGCACTGCATGTACATGTATGCTTATATGTAGATGTGTCGTCTAGTCAGTCTTCTATTTTTAGATTTTTAGTGACGACATTTTGGACATTATATTGTCTGTGATGTTATTGTCTTAATTTCAACAACCACGTACTACAGTGGATTTCTGTATTCTGCACATTGTTTCACCAGAAATGCGCAGTCACACTAATTATATATTATAAACATAGAGCCTATATTGACGTCGTAGGTGATGTGATGTAAATGTGTGTACATTAATATAGAAGAGGGGCGGGGTGGGGTGGGCACAAAAATTTCTGTAAAACATGGTGATGACGTAGAGACTTCTGGTGCACTGCACGCATTTTTCTCTGTTATGTCAGAATGGGACATTTACAATCACTCAGACTTTCCGTGAACCATTAGTGATCAGCTATTAATGTGTTGATGCGTGTGTACGTGTAGACATTAACCTGGTTACTAAATTTGGTGTAATTTTAAGACGTTTTGGCATTTGCGTATACTGTTGTTGTTCCATTGCTTCAGCAGCTGAAGCAAAGCCTTGTATTCACTTCGTTTCTACATATGTATCTATGCATCTATGAATGTCTCCGGACAAGCTAGAGTGTTTACCGATTAACCGATCTCTTTCAAACCTTTACACAATCATGATGTATGAGGTAACACTGAAATGATTCGATTTTCGGCCGTTGGTTTTTTCGAATTAAAGTGTGCTTTCCACTGGACCATTGAAGGTTCATTTTATACATTCTTATTAGTATTGAATGCATACTGACAGATCAATATTATATCAGCTGCAAAAGTCTACTTAGTACTGTTTGCTGCTACAGGATCAATATGTAGCATGGCAGAGCCAATATGATTAGACAGTGGCACACAGATTATTTGTGGCTGATTACAGAGGGCGGTATACATAGGCAGATCCAGGGGGCGCAGGGGGCGCGCGCCCCCCTTTTCCCACCAAAATACTTCATTTTCATAGGGTTTTCATGAAATCCCGCAAGTGCGCCCCCTCTTTTCCTTAAGTGCGCCCCCCTCCCCTTTTCCAAAAACCTGGATCTGCCTATGGTATATACAATTTAGTGAGAGTTGAGATTTGGGTTTTCAATTCATTGAGAATTGAGATTTGACCTTTCAATTCATTGAGATCAATTGATTGAGATTTGAGAAAAGGGCTTTTGCATTGAGATTTGTAACACTAATTTATTGAGATTTTGAGATCAAGGGGTGGTATATACCCCCCTCATTACATGCATTGTAATTGTGTACTTTTATCATGATTTCCTTAACATCTTAGTAAGCATCTTTATTGTCCATAAGTCAACGTTGTTCTAGCATGCTAGCAACGATGTGATCTCTGAGCACTTTTGATCTAGTTGCTTTTGTGTTCATTGTTATAGTGACATCAATGACAACAATGATGTCTACATGTATCGTCATTGTCAACGTCCTCATAATTCCCCACATTAGAGATCATGTCAGGAATTTGAATTTCTGATCTTGCACAATTGTATAAATTTTAACCAAATGCTTCTTTTGTCTATTCAGTCCAACATTAAAACAATCTACGTGTACGTGTATGATATTTAGAATGAGGTAATTAGAAACACTAAACGTAACTCGCTCAAATGCGTCATGAGATGTGCATTCATGCCTTAGTTGACAGGTGACGATAAGGAAAAGGTACGATAGGAGACAGGTGCATGGTACATGGAAACTCACATCACAGCAAGGACTCATTACTGTAATGTATAGTATATATGTATTGTATTATATGTTTAAGGTGTTGTGTGCATTGTATAGATGCTATGTCCATTTCTTGATAGATGTTATGTTTTTTTTCCAGTTTGCTGTCGAGAGCTTTCCATCTTTTGGTTCAGTCGGTTATTATTGGTGATTATGCTGGAAAAATGGTGTTTTATACCTCACTAGCAAACTGAAATCGTAGATTACATAACAGACGTCATTCTAAAATAAGAAATGCTCACCTTAAAATCATATCACCGAATATATCTTCATGCTGGTCTGCCCAAGCCCTGCCACTAAGCCATGAATAAAGCATAGTGTGTGCCCCACATATCCATGTTGTTGCTTCACAGGATCAAAGCCCTGCCCTCGAGCATAAAGCACAGCATGTTTACTTAGCCCTTGGCTTCTTGTAATGCACTCTATCCCTCACTAGATCCGAGAGGAGAGATCATTGTTATTGGTATGTTGGGGGCTTGTTGATAGTGCCAGGGGCAAAGATTTGTCATTCTCAGTTCTGGTGTTTCTCATTTTTATGTTGACGGATGTTGGTGTGTCAACTGTATTTTGGTAAGTTTGTGGTATTTTTTGCATTTCATCTCCTTATTCAAAATGATCATATGTTGTTTTCAAACTTCTCTCTCATATGTTTTTAGCAAGGATATTTCTACCAACGATAGACATAGTCAGAGGTCTGGGTTGAGATGATACCTGACCAAGTATGTACGCTGGGGGTTACAGAGACAACGGTCCAGCCGTGTAACCTTTTAACAGCTCGCTGCTTGGGATAATGGTATCATTCTGGTCTCACAACATTGGGGTCGTGAGTTCGAGTCGCGCCATGACCACTTGATATAGTCAAATGGAAGCTTAGGGTTGTAAAACCTGACTTCAGCCATGTCTATCCTTGGTAGAAATATGCTTGCTGAAAAGATGTGAGAGAGAGAAGTTAGAAAATGTATCCGCAAGCACTGGCAAAACATATATATATCGGTCATATATTGAGTGCAGTTCTATGCGTGCAGTGATTTCCTTTCAAAGCTATCTTATAACAAGACGTCTTTTGGTTTCAGTGGAACTGGATTATAGGAGCAGTTGTTCAGAAAATGGTGGGGGTAGGGAGCTCAACTAGTGGGTTTCACCATGGGGGTTTTACGCTCGTGTATATGTCAAGTATCTCATGAGAATTTCATTTTAAAGGGAACGGGGTGTCCCTATGCTACCCTGGATTTGTAAACGTGTCTTCCATCTAGATATTTTTGGGGATACACAACATGTCACTAATCGGTCAAAATAGTTAGTAATCTTAAATCTGCTTATTTAAGAGTACACTACAGTGAATCAGTAAAATGGCTGTTGTTAAAAATTTATGCAACATCGCGTATATAAAAAGATGTGTAGATAATAATCACGAATAGCTCCAGTATTAAATCATATACATGTACTACGCTGTGGCCTAATGCGTCTTTTATCATGAAAGAAGATTGAACAAAGTCTGATCAGAGGTAATGAAAGAGGGTATTGCGTGCGTGGGTTCACATCTGAAGGTGGATCATCACTGCAAGTGGGTGTTTTACTTCTCATAGTGCTTGTATTGACGTTATCTCGATGCGAGACTGAAGGTGGTTGGTGGTCTCATTGAAAATTTCCATAAACAGAGATGTGCGGGCTCATGTCAAAGGTCTTTTAAACGTACCCCGGACATGTATGAGCGCCATAAATTTGCAGCAAATGCCTCTGTAGCTATGCCCTATGCCCCCTGTAAATGCCATTTTGCCCACAGGTAATCATCAGAAAGGCGACGACGTAATGGCCACGTGACACGAGTGTCGTTTGGCATTGTCATTTGAGATATGCTCACATGTCAAATTAGGACCCAGTGACGTCTGATACAGAATGGCTAAAGGGCTTGTCTGACGTTTGAATTTGCACCCTTTTACACTTTACAACAGGCCTACATGACATAACGTTTATTGTAACTTATTAGTAGTGACAAATGTTTTACATAACTAATTTAACGTTTTAAGAGCATCATGCTCCGAATTTTGGGTCTATAGAGATTTGTGATAGCATAAGCTCGTGTACAGTATTATGCGAAGTTGGTCTTCGGAAATGTCACGCCAAAGGGAAAAGCATGGCTCATTATTACATGTGCATGTAGATTCTATGTATTCAATGTATTTTTAGTAGGTTTAGTGGGGACCCGGTTGGGATTCTAACTGGGGACTTTTGTCGCGAACCGCGCCAAAAATGTCTTTTAAAGGCACGTCCACACTGTACGACTGTGCCCGCGGAGATTCGACTCGACGTCGCTTTGGGCACTGTTGCGTTGGTGTGGACACCTAGGGTGTGGGGGGAGGGGGGAGGGTCTCACACTATCGCGATTAGTACGGACGTGCCTCGAAACTGGGTGTCTTTTTTCACATTTTTGGTATATTGCTGGGTGTCTTTTTTCACATTTTTGGTATATTCTGGGTGTCCACATTTTTTGGTATATTCTGGGTGTCTTTTTTCACATTTTTGGTATATTCTGGGTGTCTTTTTTCACTTTTTTGGTATATTTCAGGGTGTCTTTTTCACATTTTTAGTATATTTATCAGGATAAAAAATATTGATATTCATTATATTCATTCTTGATATCTATATGTACTAGAATCTGAGTTTGATATATTGGTGTGTCACCTTTTTCTCGGATATTGGTATATTGGTGGGTCACATTTTCTCTGATAATGGTATATTGTGGGTCACTTTTGCGCAAAAATAGGTATATTGGTGGGTGCCGTTTTCGACCTGTCCGAGGCACGTCCGCACCCATTTTCTGACTAAGACCCCCCCCCCCCCCCGAGGTTCGCACGCTTACCACTAGATTCAATATCCGTCGTCGTGTCGAAAGCCGTCGTGAAGATTGAACATGTTTAGTCGTAGTCGGGGCTCGTCGGGTATAGCTAGCATTATTTGCGTTGGGGTGTACACATGACGGGCCGTCTTGTTTAAGTACTATTAAATCGCACTTTAACGTAACTCTGGTATTATATTTAACAACAAAATCGATGTGGTGCTATCATTAATAATAATAACGGTATCTACCGGTCTAGTGCATGAAACATCGCCACGATTGCTGCAGACCAAAAAAAGAAACGTCGTGGCGGTGTGGACAGGCCCTGTAGTATCACCTAAGGTTTTTACATTTTTTCTGTGCAACGCACTACGACAGTCGCGTCCCATATAGTCGCATGTGGTCGTAGTGGTGTGGACGGGGCTTAAAGGTTTTTGGTTACAACAGGATTACGACCCCGGGACCCCAGTCGTAGCAGTGTGGACGGGTCTTGACATTTTTTGATCGTCGCGTCGCAAAGAGTCGCATGTAATCATAGAGGTTTGAACGGGGCATATTAGGAGCCTCTTGTTATTTGGGACATTGGGGTATTTACTATTTCTAATGTACCTTGGAGCCCTTGATCAGGCATTTCATTTGAAAATGTAGACCTGTATTTTTCGATCCTTTTTTGTTTTGGTACTTTAATTCATGTAAAACAATTTATGCAATGTACATGTAAAAATGCCGCCAAGATTTTGGGGCCTCTAAAAATATTTACTTAGGGTCTCTTGTTATTTGGTGCTTTGGGGTGTTTAAAGTTTACGCAATGATGCTAAACGTTATTTGAAAATGTATATACTAAGGACTTCTGTGAGTTTGGGTGTTTGTAAATTTGCAAAATCTGGAGCCCCGTAAAATATCTTCTAGTGGCCTCTTATTATTGTTAATCTTTTGCATTAAAATATTGTCCGTGTAAAAATGTTGGCAAAATTTGGGAGGCCCCTAAATGTTAGAGGCCCCTGGATCCAGGCCGCTCAGCCCCCCTCACCCCTGATTAAGGGAACTAAAAAGGTTATTTTAGGATTTTGCTTGAATTGAATTTTCTTTCTTGTTCTTGCATCTTTTTTTTCAAAGTGCACCCAGTTGTGTAGGAAATGATGGAATGTAGTGATATAGCATGGTTTGAAATATCCAGGTTTAAGTTAAAAAAATCGTTAAGAAGTAATTAATGCAAATTTTACTACTTTCCCTTGCGTACCTTACACATGAATAAGAAAACACCGTCCCAATTAATTGTCAAAAACACCATACAATAACAAATTCATATCTGGAAACGTGTGCCTTCAATTTTCTGTAACTGTTCAACTAGAAAATCAAGATTTCTTCACAAGCAATACAAAAGCGTTGACTATTTAAACAATATAAATTTTTATTATTTCACACTTTGGTAAGTAAAAACATATCCTGGGATAGATTCCAAAAGTTTCTATTTCAAAATGCATATTTCTGGATAGGTAAAGGAAGTTCTGCGCAATGAATGCTGATGATGAATTCATTAGAACCGCTAATCACTGCTAATGATTCCCAAAATGATGTCATTATCATGTAGTGTCCTTGGTAGACAGGCTGCTAAGCACGGCTTACTACACGTCTTTGGCGCAAAAACAGAAAATTGAATTGTATTATCGAATTCCAATTTTATGCAAAAGTACAGCTTGTTAAAAATTTCAATGTGAAAACCACGAATAGTTTGTTATAAAGCATGCAAAATGCTGTACTGCAGCAACACTTTGTCGGATCTAAGATGTGGTGGGGGGGAGGCACGAGGCAGGCCGGTGGGTGGTGATGGTCTCCACGTCTGCTCGTCTCGTCTGGGGGGGGGGGGGCACAGACATATCGGATCTGCTAAATGGGCCTCATTACATCATAGCGGGATTTCCCTCTGTGATTGCTATCCCTGGATGCTATTCATGGCCAACACAATGACTCAGCTATTTTTGTTCTATGTCACACAATAACTTGATAAATATAGAAACAAGAACATTAAAAAAATAACAACTCTAACTTCAATTAAGAGTTGCCATTTTTACAGTGATAATATTTTTAGAAAATGTGTTTTGAGTACAGGGACTGCAAGATTTTCTCTTCGTCAAATGAAATGATAAAACTACCATACCAGGATATAAGATAATCATCATAGGCAGATCTGGGGGGGGCGCAAATACTTAATTCCAATAGGGTTTGTGACGGGTCCGCCATCTATTGCGTGCACAAAACCCATGAAATCCGTTAAGTGCCCCCCCTTACAAAAACCTGGATCTGCCATTGCTCATATTATATGGAATTTCATTTTACTATGAAATTCCAAGTCCATATGACAAGTCAACTAACTAATATTGGGGCCAGAGAAGTGGCATTAACGAGGCAGATGCCAATTTGCAGTTGTGGCGGAAATGGATTAGGAAATTAGCTCTTTGAATACCGCTAAAGGACTTAGTATACTAATATCTGTGATGACTTTCTACCCTGGATGTAGGTAGCTTGCAGTGCATTAGAGGCTAGGCAAAATAGACCATAATTCGTCATGTATTGTCATTACTCTATAGTGGTTTTTAAACTCTTAATAAGTCGTGTATACTATCACTAGTTAAACTGCAAAGAATGCGAGTGTGTAAAGTATGCGAAAGTGTGGGTAGCAACATCACAGAATGTCATGCACAAACCACCCTTTATTTCCAGTCTAATCATGTTATGTACCAGTAAAACTCCTAATTCTTAATCCAGTAGACGCGAATAAGAAAGTTCCAATTTATTATTTCTACAATATAATTAACAATGTTAGATATTCCATGGCTCAGAATATCTCTGAAAACCATGAAACATTTGCTCTTTTTCCAGGTGAAAAACATTTAATTGTTCAAATACGGAATTTAATTCAGATCTGTCTTAACTAGAACCCAGTAACTTAAAATTCAGAACCCAATAACCTGCACTCAGTGATTTTTGTTTAGTGATGAGCAATTTCTCTGTCTCACATACAACAATGATTAATACGAGAGACAAGTATAAGGAGAGAATTAATAAGTGTTTTCATTTTTACAAAAGCACTCCATTCAATTGCTCTGGATCTGTATTTTAAAAAATGCAACTACATAAAACACTTTATATTCATTTAGAATATTTTGCACCTATTAAAATATCTATTCTTGATTAATGAATTATGTAATGTGGACATTTCACAACATAGTACACGGAGCTCATTCATGAGTTTTGAACATAATCATTTATAGAACACTTATCAATTATTTAGTGTTTACTTGCCGTATTACACTTTGTTTCATAAGAAAACTGTGGGCATAGCACATCAACCTAAATCAATATGAAACTTATTGGAAACCCATTTTTTAAGTCTGGGAATCTCACAGCTGACCCAACACTTAACCAGTCATCATCCTGTCAATTTGCAAGCTTTATTGTTCTATTACAAACACATTACTCACCAGTGGAGGTTTCTCATACTCGCAACTTCCGGTTTGAAACATTGTTTACCTAATATTTTGTAGCATATAATGGAAAGCCTGATATGGAGATATAAAGCAGCAAAATATCTTTGATACATAACAACCTATATTCTCATATCGGCATTGCAATTTCTGACTTCATGTTAAACCATTTGATTACTAGTATACGTAGTTGTAATTAAGGGAGAAATTTTTAATCCATACCACCCCAGGTCCTCTCCTCTAGAGGTACCAAGATCATGTAGAGAAAGAACATGTGCAAATTAACTACGATTTCTGCATTAAATATGTAATTTCATGAAGGTAAAAACAATGAATAAAATGTTCTAGTTAATTTTGGGTTTATTCAATCAGTTCATTAAAAATTCTGTTAAAAAAGTGGCATCAAAGTCACCTATATATTGAAATAAAACATTTATTAATCAAATTGAACATTATGATGAACATTATGATTTCCAATACTAACAGCAAAAGAATAAATGTATGAAATAGCAAATTGGTAAAACAGATACATGAAATGTAAGCAACGATACCAATATCAACTTGCGGTTGTTTTTAAAGTTATGTAAAAGTGTCATTTTGATTTTTAAAAATCAGCTAATTATATATTGCTATCAAAACATAATGTACTGATAATTGTACATAATTGAACACACTGATTTTTCATCAAAACTTTACTTCACGCTCAAGAGATTTCACACCCACACAGTACTCATATATATAGGGGCATCTGCAATACAAAAACACTTTTACCTACAATTGTTGTTCTGCAGTTTAGAGAAGCAAAATGCAAATTTGCATCGACTGAAGAAATGTATAAAATGGATGTGAAAAGCTCTGTATTAATTGTTGTAGAACATTTCACATCAGTAGCATGCATCATAGATGATTACACACTTAATCAAGTCTTCCAACGTCCAAAAAGCAACTTCACATTTTACCACAATCTAACATTATATCATGCAAAATAACCTCTAATAACAGCATTTGAAACATACCAATAAAAAAACTCAAAACAAGCAAGCGTACCACCTTTTAATCATCATAAGTGACCGGTTGTGGCCAGTTCAACTCCACATCCTCTACACTGAGCTCCAGGATATCACACTCTGTATCCAGAATCTCACCCAGATTTGGAGACGTTCTTCCGAAGTCACCATGAACGAACTCTTTGACATAGGTTCCCGCCTGGGTAGACAAGTAGAGCATGAAGTGTCTGTTGTCCACTTTCGTTGCCGATGCCTTGTGTATCATACGAGGTCGAATGGCTAGAGGTCGCCGATGTAACACTCTGAATATTATGAAGAAGGAGACATAAACACTGTAAGCTTGCACTAAATATAGCAAACCTTGGAGAGATCCACTATAAGCAGTCAAATGTCATATAACACAGCTGCTCTCCTTGTAGAAGATATGATTAGAAACATTACCAAACTGCTCTTATAAAAAGCGTTCAATTTGCAGAGGTGATCATTTTAGAGGGTGGACTACATAGAAACTTTTACCATATCATTATATGTAATTAAGTTATTAGACTTATGACTCCCAGTCAGGTTAGGACTATATCACATAGTCTCTGGTGGGATTCGAACCCACAACCATACGGCACCACGCCATAAATAATTTTACTGTATCATTTTTATTCAAATACATATGATTGTAGATACAAGATGCAATTCTTAAAAATCAAAATATCGCATGGTAAAAGACTAAATATATTTTAAATACCTTATTGGTGTTTTCTGGTTGAGAGTCAATTCTTTGATTTCCCCTATCTTTGCCAAGTCCTTTTCTGTAATATCTCTCATTGCATAGCATAGCGCAGAGTATCGCTTAATTTTTTCTTCTTCCCCTTCTTTCAAGATAGTTTGCTCTTCTTTGCTCACCTGCAATGAAGTAGGTTGTAAAATCAAATTCGTTATTAACATATTTTTAACTAATTCATTTGTCAATAGTTGTGTTCCTTGTGTAAAGACAAAATTGATCTTTCAGTTGACTTTCTACTTTAATCTAAATGTCAGCAGGTACATCTTCCCATTTCCATATTGATATAGCATTTTAGCACTTTATTTCAAATACAACTAGCGCAAAAAATAATCCCTTCTAACATGAACACCAAATATCAAAATAACAAATGACAAAAATTACCATCCAAAACAGACTAGAACAGTTGAAAAAAAAATACATCAAAAGACAAGTCTTCCAATGCGAAAGAACACAGCTCACCACGTAAACACACTCACCATCTGCAGATGTCGCACCTTCACATCCTCGTGCACACTGTTGATTTCCTCCTGCAGTGCTTTCATCTCATCTCGTGTGAAAGTCACTTTGTGGGGATTATGGAACTCAATGACAAATGGGCGACCTTGACCCAGCATCTTGACATCCACGTCCTCCCGGCCAGACGCTGCGAAGCGGTACTCTTTGCCTGATAGCGTGAAAATAGGTGTTTGATTTTGTGTATCTGCTACTTTTTATCAATCTGCATTTATATGTCTTATTTGCCAAGGATCTTGCATTAGATTTGAAATTATTAGATGATTGAAAAACACCTGAGTTATTGTTAACATGTTGAGTAGTTTGTTTGAAGCAGTACTAGTGCACTAGAGTAGTAGTATACATATACATGTACATATATATCGAAGTTCCATTAAATGACCATTTAGAGTACAAATCTACCTTTGATGTGATTCATGGCAGTTTTACATATGATCTCCTCAATGGAGGTTTCTGTCTTTTTGCCTCCATCCACCAGCCACGGGGTCTGACTCATGTGACGTGAATACTTGTTGTAACGGCCAGCTAAAGACAAACAATATACACAAATAGTAAATATTACAGAAAAAATACATTCCACCTCAATGGTAATCAGGTTTTGTAACTCCTTGCTCATTCCACCTTGACCAATAAGTGACAAAAAACAAGCTTTCTTTATTATAATCTTACTTTCAAATGCCATAACTAATGCATATTTATGGATCAAGCAATACATACGTAAAATACTCCCAGAATTTGCAAACTTGTCTGAAATTTTGATTCAACTTACAAGACAATCATTCAACTGCTGAATTTATCAAAATCATCAACTCACCTAGGTATACAGGCTCATGACTGCAACTGATGGGGTCACAGTCACATGGTAGATTGACTTTCCTTGGAGGACAACTGTAGTTCCTCCTGAACTTGTCATCAGACATGTCACTTACGGCCTTGAGAACATTGGCTCGTGTGAACACCTGAAAATTAAGGGAAGCCTTGTATTGCCATTGAACTTATGAATGATCTCAGCGATTTTATTGCTTGTACATGTATGCATGTTGCATAATATGAATAGTTTGAAAGTGCATCTAATTTGATTTGTCGGTTAGGTTGTTGACATCTCTTTTCCAGAATCCTGGATACGCTAATGAAAAATACATATCAATCATCAATTATTCAAACTTATAAGTGACTGACGTCCTACCATAAGACCGTAAAACTCACCTCCCATCCATGTTTGTTGTTTTTTCGTTGTTTGAACACTGCAGGAAATAAGTCGAGGAGAAACGCGCACTCCTTGTGAGAGTACGGATGAACAAAGTTCAGAGAAACAGTGAAGTTGGACTTCAATTGAAACTGGACCTATTAAAGACATATATAGGTCAATTAAAGTATATTAAAACAGTAACTTTTTGAAATAAGATTTCTTTTTCAGAAACGATTTCCATTAGGTAGTGTTTTCTTTCATAATTAATGAAAGAGGTAGCATAATAAATAAATGGTACCTGGAGGAAAGTTAATAATACATCTAAATTGCGCCTAAATGTGTTTTATAAACGATTATTTATCCTTTGAATGTTTAGAATCAATAGAAAGCAGTCGTAAAGTAAAAATCGGGAGTATAACTATTATTTCAAAATTTGGGATAAGATCATGATAAATGTTTAATATGCATAGTTCAAAAATGAAAATAATTTATCAAATTATATCTATTACCCCAATAGCATTGCCCAGTGGCTGCCCATTGATCCATTTCCATACATCCTTTACCGGTGGCACCTAAAATAAGACCGCACAATTATGAGCATTAATTTCATGGATTTTAATTAATCATAAAACCTTTAATCAACTGCAGTATTTTCTTATCGGTTTTCCAATTTCAACAGAGTTATACACTGTAATATTTCCACTAAAAAGAAATGCTTTAATTCATTTTCACAAAATAGACCGATTAGTTACCTCATCATCTGTGATTCCTCCGATATAAGTCTCAGGGAACATCTTTTTTAAACCAATCCATAGTGATGCCTCTCGTAACACCATGGAAACTGGGGTACTAATTGAGCAAAAATAGTCTGTATATTCACGCTCTTCTTTGGCGACTTTATTCTGAATTTCTTTAATGAATCCTTCACAACAAAAGCGTCTTTCAAGAACACCCAGACATGCAACGCAGACATGTTCTTTCGATTCCGGAGAATCCTTTTTAGCTCCATTTGAAGCTGCTTCTTTTTCTTTTTCTGGGCAATCTCCATTGGACTCTTTCACTATCAAAGATTCTATCCAACTTTTGAGGTCATTCAGTGGCACCCTATAAACATAAGGTTCTTTTTCTCCTAGAAATCTGAGAATACATCTCGGACAACAACCCCATTGAACTAGTGACGTCACGGCCTTCTTTACGTCATCATCATTGCGCAATACAAGTCGCACAGCCGACTTGATATCAACCATATCTTTTTATCAACTGCCTTATAATTTAGATTCTTAAAATCAGCTTATAGAATGTAATCCAACTGTTATGTCATCTCGTTCCTTACTTTCATTTAATTTTGATCAACGACGACACTTTAAGGGAATGAATTATGTAGGATAATTTTTGTATCCATAAACGCGTTCATGTTATTCTATTTCTAAATACAAATATATTTTACAAAATGTAATTATAGGTTAAATTATAACACTATATAAAATATGACATTATATTTTGTAAAGTTAAACCATATAAATTATTTATTTATAGTGTAATATCAGTTAGCCTGTAATATTAAATTTAAACACCATGCGCTCCAATGTAACCATGAAAATCAGTTTTGTTACGGAATATTTCTTTTACATATATTATAGTTAAATGCCTGTGTGATTGACCAATTGCTAGTGTTTATTCTTATGGTACTGTGCTCTCATGTTAAGCTCGACAGCTCATTTAATAAGAATTATGTGAATATCATGAACATCGTAGGGTCAATAATTAAGGTCAATTAACTTTATATTTGCGTTCCATGCAGCTGGGCCGATGTGGATTTTCATTAGGTGGTACTTTGTATAGAACTTACATTAAATCATGCGTCCATCTATATTCAGACTGAGTTGAGCCTGAGTCCCAGCACCCTGAAGCTTGAGCTCAATGAAGTGGTCATTACAGATGACGGCTTTGCTCAACTCTGTGAGGTACTCAACCCAGAGCTCAACACTTTCATTGGTAGGTGCACTAATTATGCCCACACATTGGTTATATTATGTATTATTATGCCCAAACATTGTGCAATATCATAGAGCCTTTAATTTGCTAGGTAATTGACATAATTTCCGTCTATATCTTATTGATTAGGGCCCTGTAGAGCTGAAAAGCTTTAATAAAACTTAAAACATTTTAGAAATTTGTTACATTTTGAAACTATAGCGTAGAAAGCAACATATATAGTACAAAAAATCTTAAAATCATTTTACTATGAGAAATATGCTACATCAACCGTTAGCTGAAACTAAGCTTTCCAGATTTCCTATAATTGTTATTAAATCTGGAAAAAAAAAAATAAAAATAAAAAGGCTCGGTCCTGTAACATTTTCTGATGACGCAAACACTATCACTATTAAGACATGGGCACATATCAAAATAAAACCAATTAATTATAAGCTTGTTGGACTAGCACTTAGCAGTTTGTAAAGTGGCATTGATTACGTTTCATGTAGCTGGGGACACGGTTAACCCCTTCACTTTCAGGTATCCACCTCCACAAAATCGGCAACAAAAGTATGACGTCACTCATGCAGAGATGTCCACTGCTGCACCACATCAAGTTTGTCGGCTGCTCAAAGTTCACAGAGGAGTGTCTCCAGCCCATAGGTATAGTAGTGCGTTTGCAACACTAAATACTTTGTTATGGAATAATATGTTAAGATGTCCATAAAAAAGTCCAAAAACTTTCAAAGTGAAAAATAACTATATGTCAACTATTACGTATTAAATACTTTTATTTCTATTAAATCACACCATTGGTCCCTGTAAAATGTTTACGTCTATAGCTGGTCGGTATTACCCATGTCTGCTTTCGTTTGGCCTTTAACCCATCCCCCACGTTTTGAAGAAAACTAGGAGCCTACTGTACCCCAATCTTTCTGATTCCTTTGAAATGAGCCTTAGATGCGACCGGATATTTGTTTGTGTTTATAATATATACGCACGTACAGTAGCCTATTGCAAAGACTGTGTTATGTCGCAATTCGTTACCACGGATTGGTGTCTACAATAGTACACACTTGGTTATACCAGACAAAAAAAAATAATGATGAATGGTCAGATTCATAACACGCGTACGTTGTTCTTCATAAGACTTATATTATGATAAACAAATATGATTAAAGCAATAACTGATTACTTATCCCAGGAACCAGGTAAATTATTGTCAATAACAAAGTTAATGTATTATTCTTCGAATTCATAGCACAGCATAATAAACATCAAGACGTTTGAAAACATTAAAAATTGATGACTTATCTTAGGAAATAGAAAAACTATTGATGATAAAAATTTGATTCCATAACATGTTCTTAATGGTCTATATAATACAAACTATCTTTTTGAAACACACTATAAAACTGACGATTTGTCCTTCAAGCCCATGATTACGCACGCAGGTCAGTACGGCACGGAGCTGAAGACGCTGTCGTTCGTGTACGACTCGGCCGAGGCGCACTGGCCATCGCACGTGGACGTGCTCAGCGTGCTCGTCAAGAACTGCACGTGTGAGCTGCTCACCATCTCCTTTGTGGGATTCCCGTCCGTGTCAGATATTGGTGAGTGCACGTATTGGCTCCAGTATGCTCGTGGATGGGTGGGGAGGGGGGAGGTATGTTGTATTTGCTATACAAACATTGGGGTGGAATAGGAGGGGTCGGGGTCGAATGCGAAACTACTTTTATAGCTTTTTAGCCGTCCCGTGTGTAGCCTACCCGTCTACTTTCAGATAGTGGTGCATCTAGATTTGTGAAAAGTGCAACGTTGTGGAGAAGAAAAAGCTGTTATTGAAACAACGGACAAATTTTTTATGTTCTTGCTCAGCAACACTCTGGACAAATATTTAGTTTTCTATCAAAGTATGCCATCCATGTGACATGTGTGTAGTGTAGTGCCAGTGACTACTGAAATGTAGAAGCCTTAAAGAACCTCCTATTATACACTAGTTGTCTGTTTGATTATGCCATTTATTTCTATCATAATTGCAGGTGTGAACTACATAAGTGAGTGTTATTACGGCTCACTCGTGAAGGTCAATTTCAACCAGTGTGTGCATTTATCAGACTACGGACTAAATGGTCTCGCAAACTTCTGCAAGAATCTCAGGGATATCGGTTTCAACTCAACTCAGGTAAGGACAGTCTAATGTGATCCATGTAAATAGTTTTCAAGTACCGGCTAGGCCTGCATGCTTGAAGTGCACTGCATTCATGTGGTTCAGGTAACGCATATTTTGGGTTTGAATGAAAAAATGTAAGTTTCAGACCTAGGTTTCTATGAATGGCGCTCTGAGTGGCTTACAATATGATACAGCCGCTGTCACATATCATTTTGTCGTTCAGCTTATTGTTCATGAGTTGATGACCTCTAAACTTTGGAAACAACTGAACTACCTCATGCAACTTAAGCTAGGGGCACAACCGGCCTTGCGGACATTTTGGCCGCACTTTTTCGGGTCTGGGATATCTACGACTTTTTCCACATGGAGTGAGAATTGTAAAGTTATGGGCACATGTAAGTGTGTTATCAGTAAGGCAGCAGTGCAGAACTCATGGATTATGCCATATTGCACAGAGTACTTAAATATATATACAAAGGCTTTTGTTTATGATATCATGAAAATCAATCCTCATTTGTAATATGATAAAACGATTTTAATGAATAGGAATGTATAGATGTTCCGTATTCCAGGTAACAGACGAAGGCGTGACAAACCTTGCTCTTAAGTGTCCCAAGCTGAAGCGGGTGGACTTTGGCAATTGCGGCAAATTGACCGACTTCAGCATCATATGCCTTGCGAACAAAGGTAAAATGAGTTCTTGTTTAACTGTAGACGTTGAGTGATCCATTATGCACCAGGGCACCCACCCATCCCACCCAGAGTCACCAAGGACAGTGCTTTGAAGGGTTTTTGAGATATTTTCGAATCAATCGAAAGGAACTCAGAAATATAGAATTCGAACACCACAGCTCCTTACTAAAAGTGATCTAACCCTTTCCTACACATACCCATGATGAATGCTGAAAGGCTTTATTTATTATTACTGTGCTGACTACTGAACGTTGGATGTGTACAATATACACACTGGTGTATGCATCCAATTCTAATTCCTTATCAAATCATTACTGGTGCATATTTGAAAGCAACTATATAGATGCTTTTCAATACAGACCTCACTCAGATGAAAAACACACTGTAGTTCACAAGATCAAAACCAAAATGTTATCTTTACATGTAAGCTGTCAAGCTGGAGGACATCAGCTTTGAGAACTGCGTGCACCTGTCAGACAAGTCCCTGCTCGCCTTCTTCAAGAGCTGCCCCGGCCTCCACTCCGTCAACTTCAGCGGCACGGGCATCCGCACTGTGCCCATCTACGTGCTCAGTCTGAGGAGGCTCAGGTGATACAGTGAAACCTTTATGATTATGTACTTTTGTTTGTTTCTTATCACGCATTTAAATAAATGAAAATTAACAAAAAACATCTAATTGTTGTGATACCAAACACCCATGTGGCTATAATGCTTTTCATCACTTATTCAACTTACGTCATTACTACAATGGTCACTCTCTTCAATATTCGTGAATCAAGCATTGAGCTTTTTAGACTTATGCTATACAGAGAACAGAGGAATAGGTTTGGGGATAATCGTGTTACAAGCTTTTCCCACTCCACGTGTGTTCAGGTACTTAGACTCTCCCAACCTATTTCCCGATATATATGACGGACAGGGGGACCTTAGTCTACGTTTGCTAGACCCCCCCCCTAGTCTCTATCACGTCATATGGTGCATATTTGAAAGCAACTTGGTTGGAGTGCCTTGTGACAAAAGACAATTGGCGGCTAGGCCCTACCCCCAGACCTGATTGACAGCTCTCACGAGACTTCTGCAGTGTTGCTGGCGGGGGAATAGCCTTACATGCCGCGTAAGAGGCCAGCGATTGCTTCAACAAGGACAAAAGATGTTTGCAAGTATGTCCCCCCTGCCTCCCCAAAGCGTGAGATCAGACTCAGTGGTCCCAAAATCACAAAAAAACAACCCAAGGGATTCTGGGCTGTTATCCCTGTGGTGTTGTCGCTTCAACCCCTGAGAACCCTAGATCTAATGCGCACGAGAACACGCTTGTTGTGCGCGCGGTAACGTCAACAACGTACACAAACCACGTAACGGACGGTAATTGATATAACAAGGGTTGCCAGACGGGGGACGTACTTATCATATTGCCTGTAACCAATTAGTAGACCCTACATAATAAGCCAAACTAATCGGGCAAGACTACTCTAGCTACTTTGCTCACAATGTAATAAATTACCATAGAAACATTCATATTTTTCTCGCATTTAATCTCATTTTTGTCGGACACCTTTGGAAACACCGATAGAATTTATATTGTTTGTGTTGGTCAATCAATGTATATAAACAATGAGTTTGTGCAAGAATCAAAATATCATCCATTTAATTAGCCATTTTTACTGTCTATGTATAATGTCAATTTTATTGTATATGACATCGATCTTCTAGAACTCCGACTTGCTATTGTTTTTATTATATGTCACTTATAAACAATCGAGGTATTTTAATACACAGCACCCGTACATAAATATACTGAACTGAAACTGAAACAAAAACTATAAAAAACTGATGTACTAAAAGGTATCTAAGATGTTCACAAAAGGAAATTTATCTATTTTAGCTTTTCTATTTATTTCTTCGAATGTTATGCATGGCAAGATGAATAAAATAAGACTAAATGTGTTATTTTAGAAAACTCATCATAATTGTAGATGCAGCGAGCTTTTTATTATAAAGTGGAATGGAATGTTGACTACTATTGCCACCTCAATATCTATCTGTGGGTATACCATGTGTATGATAGTGTTGTGTATTTGCATTGCTTTTGAGACACAAATATGTACGGCCAATAATTTGTTATGCCATCTTCAGTATGTTACATTTTTTTCTTTTGCACAAATTGTTACATATCAAGCTCCAGATGTCAAAAGTCTACGATCCTTTTATATACATGGTAGATGAGTTTGAAGATCTATGTGAGTTTTCTTCGTTCCAAATTGACGCACTCCATGATCGCTCAGCTACGTAATATATGGCATATTTGAACGCGCCTGGGGTCAGTGTGGAACTATAAAACATATAATCTCGCTGCTAGAGAGCATGTCCGCCGAATGTATACTGTTTCTACCGTAACCTTTTCGCTGGTTATTGACTTCATCCGTACACGCTTTGCTAGAATAGACCACGTGTCTTCTGCTATCGTATATACGTCCGGTTGGTCATGAATTTCCCCAATCACGTACAGATGTTTCCCATCGGTGACCAAGACGCTCTGCAATATCCCAGGAAATTCAGGTGGAGGACTTTGTAACTGCGACCACTTCTGATTAATACTGTTGAAATTATAAAGATTGGTGGCCGTATCTTCGTGAGACCTGCCCATGGCCATCATATATATAATGGTTTTGTGCGCCCACTGCTTTAATCTGACGTGTGCGCGAGATATTAATGGGCATCTTAGGACCTTTGGACCATGTTCCCAGTCTAAAACGTATACATGGCGATTGCAATATACGCTTGTAACATTGTGAATATTTGTCACCTTTTTCGGGGATTTGTGGGGAATTCATTCCACGTGTTGCTTGTTGCGTCAAACAGTGCATTCTGATTATTGGAATCAATACTAATCAAGAATATTACGGCAAGCCCGTTAGGAACAATTGTAACGTGGACTGTTGGGTGCATATTATGTCTTACGGATGCGTCCAGTTTAGTGAACAACTTCCATTTGTGGCATATCATATGACTTTTATAAAAGATAATTCATCACCAGATTGTTCATAATGGAAAAGGGACTTGACGTTGCCCATTTGCTGTTTTCTTCATCATGGGCAATGTTACTTTGTACAACTCATTTCGAACATCTGGTTCTGCCACAAGGTCTGAGTATTTAGTTGCCACCGTATTCAGTGCATCAATACTGCAGGATTCCAAGCACGTGTACTTCAGTAAGTCAAGCACATGCCGTGTTCTCGCAGCAGGTTCATAGTCCACCCATTCAATGCAGGCCATAAGCATGGTATCTCTGTTAGGAAGCATTACTTCATCATGGGTTGTGTACGCGATAAGCTGGTCGTAAGACAGCTCCTTGAATTCAGAGGATCCCTTAACTTCTTCCAGGTTCATCAGCATAAGAAATCGTGCTCTAGAGGCAATCTGTGTCAAAGCATTTTCTTCGGCAAACCTCCACCAGCCGATGCAATCATTGACAGAAACATTCTCTACGACGTAGGTCACAATGTCCTCTTTTAGATAATCCAATTTGAGTTTTATACAAGCTGTCAAGACGTCTTTCAAATGGTCCCATTCTAACTCCTGTTGCAGTCCGTACATATAATTCACTAGTGGACGGAGAGTGTCGTGGGAAATATCACTGAGTTTTACTTCTGTAAGTTCTGTGCTGTTGGTACCCACAAGGTTCGCTAAATACGGACAGTGTGAAAACATCACAATTTTGTGAACCTCCACGGTTTGACTATCTTTCAAGAGCAGCTTAAGATCCGTAAGAATGCCCGCTTCTCTATAGGACACCATGGATACTGCGGCTTTGTCTCGGGAAGCATTTTTCATTTCTATCTGCATCGGCATCGGGACATTTGACGCCATTTTCGTTTAGCTTCAACACACTGAAAGATTTTAACGTATCTACTTTATTATCTATTAGCACAGTATATCCCCAATTTGAAATATATACCAACATAATGCAAAGTAAATGAAAATGCATTTACCTGTCCCAAAATCCAACGTTTTTAATGCTCAAAGCGTTATCACACAAGAAACTACTGCAACGTGGCAGTATCAAAGTTCGCATGCATGTGTGCAGCATCGACCAGACGACGCATGCGCTTATCACTTATGCTATTCATCACCTTCATATATTTTGGTCTCATACCACATTTCTGTAAGTTTTATATATCTCTTTGAGGCAATGCAGCCATTATAGTTGTTGAACACTTTCTAGAGAGTGTTCTAGTATTAAGCCGTCTAACAATGCCTTTTGTATCCACATGATCACATCAGAGCCAGATACCAACGCGCCCACTTCAAGTAGATATACCCTGCTCTGCTACGGGCAATTTGCAAAATGATGAAAATCTTGTTCCGGAAGGGGTTCCCTGTCCCCACCCCACCCTGCAGGATTTAGCACCACACATGGCTGGTAGCTGGGTATGAAACTCGCGAAAATTTGCTCCTCGACCACAGGACCGGGAAAAGTCGCGGGACCAGACAAAAAGTGTCTTTTCATTGATTAACGTAAATATTGGGAACTCCCAGAAGTAGCCTACCTATCGGTCCGTCAACTTTTGAAACCAGCTGGCCTGGGCAAAAGTGAGGCGGCACCGGGTCGCAGGGTAGGCCTTATTTTGTACTCTGCTGGTAGGTTCATCTTCTATGTCATTCTCTATCCTCTAAAATCTCTGCCATCCCGCAGGACCCTGGATGTGCACCACTGCCCCCAGCTTGAGCGGCCTCCCCAGGCCGTGGTCGAGTCGGGGGGCCTCAATGCCGTGCTCGATTTCTACAGGGAATACAACCTCGCATATAGGTGAGTACTACTTTTGTACTTACTTTTATCTCTGCTAGGTTATACTTTGACAAGTATATAGCTCTTGGCTTTTACCAACATTTGGTTTAAACATATTTTATTTTAAAATGAAAAAGGATTCGGCATGGCAAAATGCGACTTGAGCCGTCTCCACAACATTACCAACATTTTCTCTGGTTGCACTACTTTTAATATAGCGCGTGCATATTATTTATAACTTCCATAATGGCTATGTATATGATTATTAGAAAAATGCAATGCTGCATCAGACTTAATGCAAATATATTAGAAAAGACGTGGAAATTGGAACTGTTAATGCTTCGCTTCCGCCAACAATTTATTTATCAATAATATTCCAAATTAAAGTAAAATAAAAGTACACTAATTTAGTTACGATGACATTAATGTTTCATTTCCTCTGTATACATTATGGTTGATTCTTACATACACCCTAGTAACTCTTATTTGTTACTATACACGCATTATTTTTTCAACTAAACAGGGTGCGCGTTATGGTGCTAGGAGACGAGGGTGTTGGCAAAACCAGTCTAATTCACAGTCTAATGGGCCGGGAGGCACCGCTCGCCACAACCCCCACTGAAGGAGTCCAGATGTTCCACTGGCAACCTTTCAGGAACACTAACAACGGTGACTATCCATACTATGGCAACAAGTACCACTGTTGCCACATATAAAGATGCATTGCATAGATACATTCAAAGCGCGAAATTTGTTTTTATTTTCTTGTGTATCTACAGTCTTCAAAAACTACCCAGACATCTCCACTATTGCGCTCATATTGAACTCGAATGTTCCAGAATTGAAACTTACAAAAGAGCCAGCTAGCGCACCCTACATATTCAATTGTTGCAAAAATAAAACATAATTCTTCAACTATTAGCAGACTATGACTAACATTCAACCAATGTACATGTTATCGCCTGCCTCTGCAGAGTCTCTGCTGGAGAAGCGCGTGCGGACGGAGGAGCAGCACCTGCTACTGGAGCTGTGGGACCTGTCCGGCAGGAGGGTAAGACGCGCTCTATCCTAGCTTTGTGGTGGTCGCCTAGGCCCGTAACATTTAGTGGGTCAAATGGCGAAACTTATAACAAATTAATGTTTAAGTTATGTGAAGGCCTCTCAATGTCAACTTAGAAATTATCAACATATAATTTGTTTAGTGCAATTTTTGTTGAAATATAAGTATGCATGGATGCAGCTTTTACGTTTGGTGAGTTTAGTGACTTAAATCTATGCTAGATATGTGTGTTTGCCTCAACTGACGTGCAAAATCCTACTAAATCCTCTACACGGTACTATAAACGGAACGTCCTGCATTCCTATAAACCTTTCAAAACAGCCCAACACCCACTCAACAACCTCCGACTCAATTACCAAAGATCTCCACATGCTTTTAGACTGTGACGTTTGCGAACAGTAAATACGTAATGGTCAGCTATAAACCTGTAACAATTACATGAATTATAAACTACCACCATCCAACCGTTCTGCAGACGATCCAGAGCTGCCACCAGCCGTTCATGACGTCAGACACGCTGTACGTTGTCGTGTACAACGCCGCCACGGCCACGCTCAACGACAGCGGCACGCTCAGGCACATCAAGGCCATACAGGCGAAGGTGGGTGGTCCTGGATCGAGGAGTCCAGTTTGAATTAGTGATACTCGTCTGTGGTCCCATTCATAGTGCATCTCTTGTCTTTTAATCTTTAATGCAAATGCTTGTATATATGTCATATTTGGACCTGTTTTGTTTTCCTTGACCTCAGACGAGTTGAACTTTTATAAGTTGTATTTCAAAGTTATTAGCCATTTATGGGTATAGCAATACAGTTTCCAGCAATGGCAGATGCAGAGAGGGCACATGACGCTTACTCCACCCCCACCCCCACCCCCACCCCCAAACCCCGCCAAAAATCATTTTTATGGGCTTTTTGATATCGTGACAAGCCTTAAATTTGCTCGTATCATGCCCACAGAATCGAACGTCTACGCTGCGGCCAAGCATTTCCAAAAACCTGGATCTGCCTCACCCTGTCTTCCTTAAGTCATGAGTTACACGAGTTCAACTGCATGTGTGTAATTACGAATTCGGCTAAAAGTGGAGTGACCCAGCACAGTTCTAGACTGTTTTCTGCTGTATCTTGCTACAGGCCCCGGGCTCCGTGATCCTCCTGGTGGGCTCTCACCACGACAAGAGGCAAGACGCCGAGGATGACATGATGCTCACTGCTCAGCTCATCTATAAATCATTCAAGCAGGTGAGCACAACAATGGGGCCTGGCATCGTTAGTGGGAATGTACACTATTTACTATACAGCACCATTCTTATTGATAAATGACCTGCTCGAGTTAAAACCCGATATGCGGCCCACGTATCCATTTATTACATACAATTATCTTGATTTTGTAACAGCAGGTGTTAATGGTTGCATCGACAAGGGAATCAAGGGATATACAATGCAAATGGCGTTTTAGCGTGTATATATTTAGATTGTTTTACCTGATATTTGAACTGTTTGTATGAATCAGTTTCCAGAATATTTTTAAAAACTGGCCAATGTGTTCATACTTGCTCTGCTGTGTGTTAATAACGTTGTGTGTTAAATACGTGTGCCCCACTAGACAAGTGGTACTGGTCACGTAATGGTATATACCGTGTACGTAGAAATTACTTGAATATCCAGGGGACTTGGAAGCCCTCACAATTCTACAATTTCTCGAAACCTTTTTTCACCAGGTTCTGAATTCAATGGGCGCGCATAGTACCACTAACCTGTGAATTCTGTATATGTCACTGGAAATGTTATGTGGAGATTTGTGTCTACGAAACTTATCATTCTCTTGCATTTGATGTGTACACTGAAACTGGACACAGTTGTATGGACATCTCACAATTAGGGATGCATATTCATTCACGCAGTAGCTAACCACTGCTTACATTGTTAATTAAAATGTTTCATAATAATGACACTGCCTCCATATTGTGGAAATTATTAATTTCGTGCTCCCGCTCGTATTCCTAATAGCCAGTTACTTTAATGGCAAGGTTTAGGTAGAGTTCGACCTACTTTTGCATGATAATTTTAAAATGTTATCCTCTTATATATAATGTGCAAATTTGTTTTATAACCATCTATAGGTTGTGTTTTCGTCTGTATGTGTGCTACCCACATGTCACACATTTCTTCTATACATGGTTCTTATACATGGTCCTATTTCTAACCCTTAGTCAGATGAACAAATGATGCAACACATCAAGGCTGAAATTGAGGAGCTCAAGTAAGTTCATTTGTGTTTGAAGCAAGGATAGTTAATTGACTTAATAATTTTGACTACATTTATTTGCTTTCTATAGACTAGTTTGCTGTTTTATGCTTCGTTTTATTTTGCTTTAAATATGTCTATAATTTCCTGGGGTTGATCCCAAATAAAATGCCCCGTAAATTGATATTATTATTCATTTATGTGGTAAGATTGCACGACTTTTCCCATTTTTGATATTTTCCCCTCAAATATTAGTATCTTCAGAAATAAATTTTGGCTTAGACGCTTAAATTTGCTACATTTTCATAATTAGTCAATTTTATACGTGTATACATAGTTTGATTTTTCTCTTCCTCAATATAGTACCTAGATAAATGTTATAAGGTAGATCAATGTTAACCGTTGCATGTGCCATGTGCTGATCTTGAATGTGTTAAAGAAGCACCAGGGTCGCGAGAAGAGAAAGTATGAATCCTGTCACAACGCGCCCACCTGTGATTCGTAGAGACCTGCCAATCAAACGTAGACTGTCCCGAAGTCGTTCGAGAAGTTTCTATATGAAGTAAGCTGCTACACATGTTTGCGTTTTAGTGGTGTGTGTTCGTGCAATGCACTAATCGTTTAATGTGAAATTACATAATATACTGCAAAAACGATTGTTGTGTAGTAATATGTAAAGTGCGCCTTATTCGTGTTACTATATGCAGGCCTATAGCCAGAGCTTAAAAAGCGAGAAGGGGAGATTTGTTCATTTCAGGTCACCATAGCTGTCAGCGCTCAGCGTCATAGTGATATGTGACGTCATAGGCAGATCCAGGGGGATCGCAGGGGCGCCCCCCTTTTCCCACCAAAATACTTAATTTTCATAGGGTTTTTCATGAAATCCCGTAAGTGCGCCCCCTCTTTTCCTTAAGTGCCCCCCCCCTTTCCAAAAACCTGGATCTGCCTATGGACGTAACATTTTGATCATGTACAAAACTCGTTATGTACAGAAACAAACACAGTGTTCTGATATATGAAAGATTTAAGTCATTGAACCAGAACACAACTCCACAAATAATCATCCAGGGAGCATTATATTTGAATCACTGTATTTTGTATGTGTGCTGCATAGGTATTTCAAGATGATACCATAACCATTGTTTGATTATAAGCTAGAAATCGTGATTTATGTATAAGATTATCAAAAACTACGAAGGTGGTTTTGAAAAGGACGTGAGGCGAATAAGAGCAGGGGGGGGGGTGGAGTGGAATGAAAATAAAAGCGTCTGCCTCCTCTGCGTCAGTGCAGCCTCATTACGGGACTTACCTGTTATATGGTTCTCAGTATGGGCTTACACATTGAAAGTGACTGTTGATGAAATATTCACATGATTGTCCCGAAGTCAGCTACACATTTTATGAGACCATGAGCATATATACAAAATCGATTAATATACGTATAAATTAGAGCCACACTAATTTTACATATTCCGTATATAAACATTTAAATCGTATGTATGTTAAATGTCTTGCTATGTACTACCCTTTTGGATGCTGGAGCCTCTTTTGTATCTCGGTATGTAGGATGTTTGTGTTTCTATACTGCCACTGTATAGCGGTTTACTAACGGTATTAAACTAGGTTTAAAACGCAATGCTGCCATGCAATTGTTTATCTACTTCTTATTTGGCCTTTTCAAATCTCACATGCTACACGCATCAACAAAATGAAATAACATATCATACCCCCATCATAGTTTTATCACATGACATACCCATGCACCGCCATTGGCATGGTGACTATGCGATGCATTTTATGGTGAGACTGTATAATAGGCCCCAACCCACATGTAGTTAACATCATGCTCGTCGTTTCTATAATCCCGCCTCCCATATCACCCGTGTTTGTAATATCTAAATACTAATCCTTTTTGCCCTGCAGGAAAATGGACCGGGACCTAAAGACAGTGAACAGAATAGAAGAGCTTGACGTGTTTTTGCACCTGAGACCTAAAGTCTGTGAGAAAGTCTGCGTGCTCAGCTCAGCAACAGGGCATGTACGTTTTCTTATTGACTAGATTTTTCATTGTATATTAACGATGACACCAACATTTAAAGAACCGCTATGCATCCGCCAATGGAAATAACTTATCCGACTGGTTATACTATTCACTCGGTTACAGTAGCACACGTGTATTAGTCTAGCTCTTGTTTAAGTTTTATTGCATACATCTGCATAATAGTTCCCAGAAAATAACCCTTTTGATCTAAAGATGAAATCCTGTCGTTCATGAGTTGGGTATGCAGTTATAGCACAGTGACAGTGGGCAATGAAATGTTGAAGCTATATTGAAACAAAAGTGTGAGTAAGTTTTGAAAATTCAAAGGTATCAGCAGTTATATCTTATTTACTTGGTTATAACTTAATTAAGTGCATTTAGATTGTTTGTTTTGTTAACTCCCCATGTACTTGCCTTCATTTCTCTGCAAGCGCACCGGACTTGGCCTGATTAAGTAGGAACTGGTGATACACTGTACAAACGTTTAAGTTCTACCAGTAGAGGCAAACTAATTACAACTTTGAGATGCATGACTGTAACAAAATTGTAGTTCAACCAGCATTGTATAACCAAAAATACATGAGGCCCCTGGAATATTGCACCATTCAATGCAGTATGCCAGTGAGGCTACTAAACCATGTATTCGTGTGGGCTACGTACAGTGCGACTACATTTTGTGACAATGACCTCCTCCGCCTGACTCCTGCAGGGTGTGGGAGCGTTCACGCGGCTCTTGCTGGAGACGTGCCTGTCCGCGGCGGTGGTGGGCCGTGTCAGTCAGCAGGTCAAACCCGAGTCCCTGCAGCTCTACGAGGACGTGTGCAAGCAGCGAGAGAAGGGTGTGTTGATGGGGGTGATTGGAGGGGAGTGCATTTTCCAAATGTGACTGTTTTTAAACAGGGGTAGAACTTTGCATGTGTGTCATAAAAATCAGTAATGATTACACTGACACTAATAACATATTTTAACATGCTCCAGGTTCGCTGTTGCTGGCCTGGGAACCGTTCAAAGAGGCCATGATCCACCGTGGCTCCATCCCTGGCTCCACCGTGTCTCTAGAGACAGAAACCCGCTTCTTGCACAGCATTGTACGTGGATGCTTCATACATACTTTTTACCATTTGACCAGATACTTTAATATTTGGTCATCAAAATGACTGATTCTCTAAACTGAGGAAGCTCTTTGTTACATTGTGAACTCTTATATGTGTTCGGGGGTCATTACAACCTCTTTGCATCTACATTGTATAGACATGTAATTTTGTATTCATTTGATTGATTCATTGGTTGGCTGGTTGATTGATTGATCAATCGATCAATCAACCGATCGATCAGTTGATGGATCGAACGACCGATCGATCCGTTGATCGATCGATCCATTCATCCAGCAATCAAACGATCCATCCACCAATCGTGCAATTCATCGATTAATTGATTACCCAATCTCGCATCCCCCAGGGGGCACTGATAGACCTGCACTTCCTGGAGTACCAGCAGACGGAGGAGACACACTTCCGGTACGTGTGCCTCAACCCGCCGCTGCTGGCGCACGTCACGTGTCTGCTGCACATCACCGACAACCACAAATCCTTCAAGGTCAGCATGACACGTAGGCCGTCGTCTACCCTTTCCTTTGCACTGAGATACTATTTGGACTCCCTCTTCCCTCATCCACCACCATCCCATCCAAAAATATTTCTGAAGCATAAAAATGCGGTTTTGGTGCTGCTACCCACGTACGGAGTTTATGAATTCCCCTCTTTGTGCCCCTTTCCACGTGGTTTTTTCCCGGGGTTTGTTCGTGTTTTGTTTTTGTTTTGTTTTTTTTTTACTCGGACACTGACATAACAAGTGAGCTTTTATAACATTACAGTGTTATTATATGGTAATAGTGTTTAATTAATATGAACCATGGATACATGTCAGCTGGAACAGTTGCTGCTGTTTGACTTGAATGAGCAACGGTTAATTGGAATCCTTTTTCATATTTCTAGATATACTCCATTGGGATTTGTTATTAACTAATTTGAAATCAGTGCGTGACACGCCCATGACAAACAATAATGTTCTGTTAAAATTCTGTCAAACAATTGTTATGGTTTTGTGTAGAATAAAGTTGCAGTTGTATGATGTGATATGAAGAGGAGCTTAACGGTAACTTAACGGTTTACCATAGTCGCACATGAACATCACCCTGAATATCAAGGGCTCAATATATATGCCCAAAACTTGCTTTTGTTCCTGCCAGACCAGGAACCGATATTACATAGAGTGATGAACACCATCGTTTTCATTATTATATAACTGGATTTCGCCGTCTTGTGCGCTGTATTTTATTAGCAATACTGTGCAATATTGTGCGAGCTTGACAACACTACAACACAAAAAACGGTGAAATCCAGTGATGTACTGTATAAAACTTGTGCAGATGAGTAGCTAATATGGTAAAATTCCTATTGAATCTGGGTTTAAGATTGATGCCAAGCGATTCTGGCCGCGGGAATCGGGCTTCCGAAAGCCGGATCCCGCCACACTAGTCCAGGCGCTGGAAGAGATTCCCAAACGCGGATTGGTGCGGGAGGTGCTGCCACCTATAGTCTGGCAGGTAAGTTCCAGACTGTCAAATTTGCGTATTGATGTTTTCTGTTTGTGTACAACCTATCTGAATAGCAGCATGTGTACGGTGCTGTTACAGGTACATCTCTATATGGTCTCCTATTCAATATAATGTCCACATATAAATGCGGGGATGTTACGCAGCCGACAAAACTCAGCTTAGCAATTCACTCTGAGTTATAACAATAGTGTTTGAGATGTCTATCCAACATTACAACTTAAACCAAAATAGTGCTAAATATACTTCTAAGTTTTATACCATATGCAAGTTGTTTTATTTTGGACATTACAGATGGTCTCATAATTGTTTTTGTCAGATTCTGTATTTTTGTGGAGACTTATTTTGAATCACAGAAAAACAGAATTTTGAAATTTCAAAATAACATTAACATTAATAAGCATATATAAGGTACAGTCTCAGTGATAATAGGTGTTATGATACGTTATTTAAATAGGTAAGTATTACAAATTTTGTTTTATATTTCTAATAATAGTTAGTTATATGCATTAATTATAGTTTAGACATGGTATAACACAGTTTCACCCAGTATTGACTAGACAGTAGGTGTGAATTGTATTAATTTTTATTTGTTGTTTTTGGTTTCTAATTTTGATTTTGAATTGTATTATATTTTCCCTGAAGAGAATATTATTGTGTTGAAACGTAGGAACTATTTAATGGAACTATTTAATAAGGAACTATTTAATAAAATATTGTGAAATTTCAAAATAACGTTTTCCTGTGAATCAAAATAAGTCTTCACAAAAATACAGAATCTGAAAAAAAACAATTATAAGTTTTAAACCTGTATCCGATAATTGATTCTGCATCAAACCCGTTCCTAACCACTACAAATCGCATTGCAGTCTGCCCATCTGGACGAAGAACAAGTGCTTCTCACGCTTGAGGTGATGCAGAAACTGGGTCTATTGGTGGAGCACTCCGCACCGCCCACCTGTTCCTCTTCATTCTCGAGGGCCTCGGGCGTTGTCTCAATCCCCGGGGCTGCCCCTGGTGGCAGCATGCAACTCATACTGCCCTTGTACCCGTGTCTCAACCCGGATGTGGTGTACTATTTGCCGCTCATGGATATTCTGCCCGACAAACGTCCGGTGAGTACTGCAGAAAATGTACTATCTGTACTATGTTTCTTTACTTGCTCGTTCTTTTATAGACAAACAGTGGCAGATTTAGGTTTTTGGAAAAGGGGGGGGGGGGCGCACCTAAGGGATTTCATGAACAACCCTATGAAAATTAAGCATTTTGTTGGGAAAAGGATGGAAAAGGACAAAGCATATGGAGTTGTGATTATATTCTGTGAGACAAATACAGTAGAACCAACACATTTAGACCACCTCCATACAAATATGTATTAATGTTGGTTCTCAATGTCCTAATTGTTATAATTCCATATAGACACATATACACCAAAATGGGTTTCCGAAAATGGACCACCCATCGATTGGCAAGGTTTGAGGTCAGTCCCTGCTCCTGTGTATGTAAATACATAAATTGTGAATCAGCTTACAAAGAACCGTGTAAAGCGACTGTGTCTATAGTTGAACTTATAAAATGCACTTCAAATGATCATCATGCCTCAACACTTTTTTCCGTGGATGTACGGAATGGTTCGTCTATATTTAAATCATAATTAAGCGTCTTCAGTCTTCATATCAGATACTTGATTGCAATTGGCGGACAACTTGTCTGTCTCTTCTCTTACTTCTCCGCGTATCATTATCATTTTTGCTACGTGGAAATGTTATTGTATGTAATGCACACGCCAATGGAGTAGGCCAGGGGTTGCCACGATTACAAAATACAAGCTTATCATAAGCCAAGCGGAGATTCTATACACCTATACGTCGAATGAAGTGCGTTGTTGTTGGGATGGAGAATTGCAGTTTATTCATATGCCTACAAGAAGTTTAAAGAAAATATCAACAATTAAAATAATCCACATTTTTCACAGTGTACACAACAAACATTGAGCAATTATTGACACATCGTAATCCTAGTTGTGTACGTGGCTACTCTATAGCATATATCGACTAACATTCAAATCAAAGACACAACATATGGTCTGGGAAACCGTTTATTGATTTTCTTCATCTGGACACCAACTTTGATTGATTTATAAAACACATATGCATAATGCACCACGTGGTCCTATGTAGGTTTTAGAGCCACGAAAGCATATTCCACGTGGTTCTTGCCACGTTGTCCCCCCAAAGTTGCCAAAAGTACTTTTCATATCATAAGCATTGCTTGCAAATTCTACATAACGTGATATCCGGTAACTCAATGAAGTTTAAATGCAACTGAATTTAATTTCAAAGCGTTAATGGCTTGCCCTATAGGGCACGGTGTTGGAAGAATTAATATTGGTTTATGCCTATGCTTGCAGATGACAGCCGAAACAAGACACCCTTCTACAGTCTAACCATCATTGTTACACAGTTGTTTGAATGTATGCTATATGATATCCATTCTTCAAAGATCATTTGATACCTCATGCGATATAAAGGCCTACCTACATCCATTACTTTTACGTTAATATGTGAACATGTTCTTATACAGACGACTACATGCAAACTATATGCAAGTATGCCTATATCTTTCTTCACGGCAAATATTATACACAAATAAATACATACTTTCAATATGTACAATAAATCACAAATATACAGCATTTACAACCGGTGAAAATATTTTAAACAGTTCCAGTTCTTCACAACTCCATGTACAAAGCATCTACAAATCCCTACAAATCCCTTCAACTTTAGGCCTTCATCAAAACTCACGAAAAATCATCTACTAACAGACATCTAAAATCATGACAACACAATGAAATCGATATATAGACACATAAACATGGCGCTTTACTCAAGTTAACAATATCCTACACTTCGTGTCAAGTACTTCAAATTCACAGACGACATCTTTTACAAGTCTGCTCCAAAAAAGCTCAAACTATCGCCTAAAAAGTATTTTCAAAACGCTTTGGCATGCAGACGACACGTGCTTACAAATCCTCCTCGAGGTCAAGCTGATCCTCCTGAAGGTCGTACTTCTTCTCCATGGTGTTGAGGCCGCAGTCGGTGATTTTCACCTGGTACTTGGGCACGGCCGTGTTGGCGTCTGCCTCAAGCTCCCCGATGATCTTCACCACCTCCATGCCTTTGATCACCTTTTGAAGGAAGGAAGGAAGGGGAATACGTTATTTATGATCGGCTACTTCTGTAGCAAAACATCTATAGGTATAGCTGTAGTCAAACTTGACGGTCGCTTTGGTCATACGCCCATTTCATTCGAGCAGGAAATGACGTATCGCTAGTTCTTGTTTATAAGTCTTGTATCAAATTCTCATCAGCGTGAGACAGTATAGTTTTAGTTGCTCAATGTCTGTCTTTCTTTGAAAAAAATTAAGTAACTGCTAATTATTGATATCTATAAACCAATATATTAGAGAAAAAATCTCACCTTTCCAAATACCACGTGCTTTCCGTCGAGCCATCTAGCCTTTGTCAGCAGGATGTAGAACTGTGAATTGTTGGTGTCGGGACCGTGATTAGCCATGGCCACCCAGCCAGCGCTTCGGTGACTCAAGATAAACTCTTCATCATTGAAACGCTCACCTACGTTCAACACAAAATATCACCAATTTTTTTTCAAGCTATAGATTCAATTGAAATCGAAGATGCAGGGCAATTGTTGGGGGGAAACATGTCTTTATTATTAAAGACGTTCAATGCCTTGTATACATCAGAATTGATCAATGATTAGGCTCCGCCCTCACCCCATGACTAAGCAGTATCCCCAATAAGTGCTTAGAATTAGAATGACCCTGTTGATGGACTTGTTGACCCTGTAGCTACTTGTAAAGTCATACATCAGCTGAAGACCACCTACCAAAGATACTGCGGCCGCCAGTGCCATCACCGACCGTGATGTCGCCCATCTGGATGACAAAGTCCTTCACGATCCTGCAAACAAGTTCACAGTTTATCAATGAATATGACATTGGGAGATCCAAGTATTACCTCCACTCAAAGGGAGGGGAGGTCTTTAAAACACGATATCCGTTTAAACTCTCTGCGTTCGTATCTCATCCATTGGACACGTATTGTGAATTGACACAAAGGACTGTTATGTGTTCCTGCATATTACATTTATTTTCTTTGTAGCTTTCATGAAGTTCAAATTACTGGATATAGTCAGTGTTTGGTTACGTGCTACTCTAGATTATTTATCTTCGTGCATATGGTATAGTCATACTGATCATTTTCCCAAACATAGAATAATACAACACAATAAAAGGGAACGTCAAATTATACCAGAAGGCTCCTCCCGAATCCTCTTACCTGTGCACGTTGGTGTTCTTGTAGTGAAGGTTGTCCTTTCCTCTCTTGTAGCCTCGCACAATAGACGCAAAATTGAGCGTGGTCATGGGGGCAGCCTCCCCGAACAGGGCAATAGTGAAGTGACCACGGTAGTCCTGCCCCGGACCATCCATATTACGTACCTACGTGTGACAAACATATGTATATTGTACTTGACTTTTCTGTTTGTAACTATCGTTGCGATGACACATAATGTTGAGACAAAGTATTTGATATGGTTACTATATGATAAGGCAAAGCATTCTGACTGATGGGAGAAGGATGTGCTTCCAGCTTAATGGGTGTCTAAGTTAATAGATGGGCAGTCCTTGAATGTAGTGAATTTACTGTTGGGCCGTATAACTAAAGCTTGAGGAGAGAAGACAAATGTAATTATTTCGAACTGTCCATATCAGATGCGGATTATTTTAAATCTAAAAAAGTGTTAATTAATAGAGGTTGTTATTTCTTCGATAGCTGCTCATACATTCCTGTTATAAGAGTTCGAGAAAAACATTCCACCTGTAATAGTTTAAAACCTAATATTGTTATTATATTTTTCTCTAGTTTTAAAGCTCAATTTATTCGCTTGGAAATAAGCGTACCGATAAGTCCATACGCTACGGCTTGAACAAAATGACAAGCACAATTTTCTAGTGCAATCAGAAAACTTTTTTCACAAGACTATACCTGTCATCACACCATTATAAGTACTGTTAGACGGGTCTAAATTTCACCTTAAGCAGCATACAACTTTTCATTTCACCGGAAGCAGCATATAACTTTTTTACACAACAAAAGAACTGTAAATTTTTTTTTTTTTTTTTTTAAGTGGAGAATCCACTCACGTACCTCTACCTCAAACCAAGCCTCGTCTGTGACCGTGGTGTTACCGGCGTACGCCAGGCCCAATAGGGAAAGTGCGCACACAACCGCTAACATGATTAGCGAAATCCCAATCGAGTAACTCTTGGAAAAAAATCTACAAAATGTCTTGAAACCGCTGGGTAAAATCACAGTCGTGTATCCTTGAAAATAACTTGCGTATAAATGAAAAGCGATTTGTAAAGCAAACGCCAACTACGTTCGATGCTTAATTACAATTTCAATATCGCTTGTCGTGTTTAAAATCTCGTTTGGTGCTCGGTATGAGTATCGTCTGTGAGTTTTATACGCGCCGATGTTTGTTTTTTATGCCACCAGGTGGCATGTTCTTTGATGATGTGGACGTTATTGCAGACGTGGACACACGTTGATGTTCCTGTTTGGGAGTTGGGAAGGAGAAAGGTACAGCCATATGTATGAATCTATATTGCATTGCATCATGCAGTCTACCCATTGCATCATGTCTAGTTTGGAGAGATAGAGCGATCATCATATATCAATTGGTTTGAACTTTTAATGGTCACCAACATTTTTTTAGAAATAAAGACAAATGAGTTGTTGTTTTGTGTGGGGGGGTCCTGTGGTGCTCCGGTTAGTCTCAGTTTGTGGGGTTGAAGAGAAGTAGTTCGGTTTAACGGATGCATACTTTCTAGTTTTGGGTAATTTCTACTAGATAGGTCCAGGACATAACTATGTGCTAATAGAAAACCGATACCTAGATGTACAATTAATCCTATATGGTTTTCCTACACATGTACATTAACTGTTACTTGAAAATATGAAATGCAGAAGCATAATGCCCTACTCGATAATGCAGATTCATATGCGCACCACCCCCCCCACACACACACACACACACACACACACACACACACACACACACACACACACACACACACACACACACACACACACACACACACACACACACACACACACACACACACACACACACACACACACACACACACACACACACACACACACACACACAGTTTCCCACCAAAGAACTTCATTTTCATGTTGTTGGGGTTTTTGGCATGTCCGCCATTATTACGCGTACAAAACCCATGAAATTCCTTAAATGGGCCCCACCCCCTTTCCTAAATCTTGGATCTACTTGTGCACATATGGAAATACACTGGTATTTTAAGTTGTGGGCTGCTTATGCCGGCACTTTAAATTATTTCTTGTCTAATGCTTTAATTTGCCACTATCGTATATACATCACTGCTAATCGAGGTTGTTATTGATTTGCTGAATTAATATAATCTTACGACTTGGAATCTTATGAATGAAATATACACTGACTTATGTTCAATTTGGATGTTTGATGCAGCAGAAGATATCGATACATTTGCAGATTAATGTTCATTTCATAGTTTTGTACGCATGTTTTTGCATTATACAGTTTAAATATGTTCTGCTCAGGTTGCGTGTTTCACGTCTTATTTGTTTGAAAAACAGAGGCTACCATATTGTATTTAGTTTTTTATCTTGAGTAATGTTCTTATAGTGGGCGTGTTGGTTAATAATGAGTCAGTTAGTTTTATTGCAAATATGGCTTCAGATATTTGCCCAAGAAAAGTCATCATTCCATAAAAGAGCATGTATTAGTTTTAAAACAAGAATTTTTCAATAAATCAATGCCACTCAGTTGTGTAGTTGACATATCAATACCAAATCAATGCAGGAGGCTCATTTCGGTATGTTGTACAGATTGCTATCATGTTATTATGGGACACAGATGGTGATATTCCATTCATAAAAGACGATGAGAACTTGTTGCTTCCACGCATGATTTGTGCTCTTCGCACACTCTAAGATGACATCTGTTTGATTGAAAACAGGTGGTGGGATTTATATCAGTTCAATACTATAATGTGTATCTATGGGCTGTAATACATACGAATTATGGCTTCTACTTAAGTAGAAACGCTACATACAAATAAAAGCAAGTAATACAATGGGCAGCTTGATCATTAATAAAGCTAGGAGTGGCAATTTTCCATAACATAGAGGACATGGAGGTGTGCTGCAGAATATAACAGGCCCCACGTTACAATCACTGCTTATTTATCCTTCATAGCATCATATTTTGTGATCAATATGCCCATCTGTCCCTGTTTGACAGGTCACCTGTATTGACCATTAGAGTGGGACTTTCAATCACACGATGGGCTTTTATTGCATACGTGGTCCCCAATGAATTGTTAAGACTTGTGATAACACTACAAATTGTGATTTCTGCAAAAGTAAATGACAAATTCACCTACATGTGAAGTATCCCTATCAGTGGCATGTCCACATATCGTCTGACTTAAACGAGGTTTGTACAATATTTCATTGCAAGTACAACATCCATAGGATCCCATAAGTGAGCACTCCACCCACCCCACCCCACCCCTTCTTTTTTGTACTAGGGATTTTTTTACCACTTTGTATTATACTGTTCAAAATGTATGAGCTCTCTTTTAGCAACTGAACTGGACACCTCGGCCGTTTGCAGGCGACATCCAACTGACGTGGAGATACGAGTTTCCAAACGGATCTACCTCGGGTCTATTCAGGTGAGTGCTCCAGACAGCCCCAAATATCCCCCGCCCACCACTAGCTACACCCAACCCATCCATTGTTTGCATTGCAATCCAAGTGGTTTACGAAGGTGTTTTGATTTGATAGTTTTTGACGGTCCTCACAAGACATGTTAGTGTTTTTATTCAAATGCTATTATTATGTTGATCCGTTGACAGAAGAACGCGAATCCATATTTGAAAAAACAACAACATATGTCTTATGCCTAGGGCACATTCCACCGCAAGGTAGGTCTACAGCCATTCTATCATTCCGTGCAAAAATCACCGCCAATCAGCGTGCTATTATACGATTGACTGAATGCTCCAGAGCGCGCGGACACCACTACTACGGCACTAGTCTAAACTCCTCACATTATCAATACAGCTGCTGACGTCGCAAGGCGTGTCCCGTGTAGAGGAGAGCAAAAGTTTAGACTAGTGCCGTAGTAGTGGTCTCCGCGCGCTCTGGAGCGCACAAATTGACTTGCAATGAGAATGTTATAATATGATTTATTTCAAAATAAAATGGATTTTAGTCATGATAGAATGGTGATTGTCCACTCGATTGTCGTGTCAATGGGAAAATTGAGCATGCTGACGTCTGATTTACACTCACTTCGTTCAGGCAAATCAGACGTCAGCATGCTCAATTTTCCCATTGACACTCCAATCTCGTGGTCAATTCCTACATTCTATCATTCCGTGCAAAAATCACCGCCAATAACCCACGCTGATTGGTCAATCTCCGTGCTCAATTTTGCGATGGAAAACACTCTCCCAAAAAAACCACGGCGATAGTCTAATCGCCTCACAATATCAATACAGCCGCTGACGAAGCAAGACGTGTTTCGTTGCTGCGGAGTGCAACAGTTTAGACTAATGAAGGTGTTTTCAAAACTGTAGGAATTGACGTCTCGGTGCCAAAACAAAAGAAATTGACTTGAATGTTGAATGTTATAATATGATTTATTTTAAAATAAAATGGATTTTAATCATGATAGAATGGTGATTGACCATTCGACAAAGAATGCTGACGTCCTGATTTACACTTCGTTCGGGTAAATCAGACGTCAGCATGCTCAATTTTGCGATTGACACTCCAATCTCGTGGTCAATTCCTACAGTCTACGACCAAAAATGAAAGGAGATCGTAACGATCCGTGAGTTTGCAGTGTGGCAAACGTAGGGTTTTTTAATGCAGTACGGTGGCCGCAGATGTCCGTAAGGAGGCAGTCCGGAGACCTTGCAGTAATCGTGGTATAATCACAGAGGATTTACCCGCACGTTGTCGGTGCAGATACAGAACTGGCGCCACCCGTTCCCTGTACCATAAATGTGCGGATCCCGTACTTTTGTAATCACACGGTGCGTAGAACTAAGTTATACGCGAGCTAGTACAATGCATGTTCAATGCATGTTGATCTCACGGCCACCTCGACAAAACCATTCACAGTGCCGAAGCACTCCTAACGCACGGAGCCCATGCGTATGTGCCCACAAATGTACTTTTTGTCAATGCATGCGTAAAACGTCATAGATCTAGACACCGCAGACCTCAACACGCCTTGCGGCGATCACACCAGCAAGGTGGAATGTGCCCCTCGCTTTATTCGCCTACAATGGGAATATTTGCATGTATGTACACTATCTATAACATTTTAGGGTGTACCTTTTCTTTGTGCAGGTGGTTAACAAAACTTTGAAATTGGAATGCGATACTACTAATTATAGCCAAGTGGTACTTAAATACCCAGTTTTTGGAGGGCACACCTGGTGGGGCTATACATAACCATTGTGACATGATTTTTAGATCCCCCGCAAAATTAGCTAGACCTCACTAAAAATTATTACTAATAATCTCAAATTGCTTTAAAGCGCATCGCATATTTCCAACCCTCATCCCCGATAAGTTGAAGTGTGCACGTGTGTGCGTGAGTTTGTTTTTCAACACTACCGCCCCCTACTTGGTATATACTCCCTTGGACTGAGCATGGTCAAATGGTTTCTCCCCAGTGGGCCGTTCATTCTCGATTCCGATTGGTTAAGAGTCGTAGGAGATCAGGTTATCTTCCTACTTTGTGACAGGTAAACAGCATCAAGTTAAATAATTCTGTTAAACTGGACAGATAAAAAGGCAATGGTCTGTTTTAGTGGTGAAATAACACTAGCTATGCACTTGCGGTGTCTTAGCCTGCTCTCGTTCGCTAACGCTCACTCAAGCAGGCCTAGACACCACTCGTGCAAGCTAGTGTTATCTCCACACTAAAAACAGACCATCACCCTTATAGTCTCCTTTCTTGTGTTGCAGGCGCGTGTTGGCGGTGTGCCAACAGGCAAACCCTCGCTACAGCTATAAGCACACGTGGAACAGCGGCGTCTTGCTCAAGATAGGCGAGGTGAGCGAGCCCTGGTCCGTTCTAGGGGATATCAATAGTTCGCTCGATGTCTTTGCCCTGAAAACACCTAAATTACTCAAATATCTCTTATGCGGCTGAAAACTTAGATTAAACTAAAACCAAATAAATCTTATGTAAATTTACCTATACCCAAGTGGCGAGAAGGTACCGAATGGTTGAAGTGGAAATGGCTTTGAATATTGAATAGTCAAGTGAGAATTTTTCTTTTTAAATTAAGAGAGAAGTAAAACGATTATGCACAAAAAATAAAGTGAGAATTATTAGGACCGAGTGACCCCTCCTATCCCCCGCCCTACACACATCTCATAGCTGTATCTGTCGTAGAGCAGAATCGCATGTTGCCAACTTTGTTATCAAGTTGTGATATGAGATTTGCAAAACATGGGTCAGGTGAGGCAGGAATCTACCACTTTAGTGTGTTATATCCAGAAAACAACAAAGATTGGAGGCATAATTTCTACCATGTGCTTAAAAGATTACGCAGTGGAGTACGTTATGTATATCGTGACACCGTGACAGTCTCGCTCAAAGTCGGCAAGGGCGCATTTTCTTTCAAACTGCAACTAAATTGTGACAGCCGATCTGATATGATCGACTTTATCTCCTTTATATATGCCTCATAATTAAGATTTTGTTAGTTTATGGGCAGTTTCTCCTTGGTTAAACTCATGTCATTGGCTATTGCATATGTTTGCCCCCAAAAAATTACTTATGGTAATATTATTTGTTTTCCTTTTTTTAACCTAATTTCTAAAATCAATACTTTCTTTCTTAGCCAAGATATCACCAAACTCAATAACCAGCTATATATAACTGCAATACATCTCAGGCGTATACATGTGGTTACAGGCCATGGTGTGTTTGGAGGAAGAAGAGACCTATTTCCAAATCTCGTGTCGTGTGAATGCGGACGAGCCGGGAGACGAGAAGTTGGCAGTGCAGTACATGTGGGCACAGCTCGCAGTGTTTCTCCACGCCGCAGAGCAGAGTTTACTCAACTGGAACGGACTACTGTATAAGGTAGTGAACGAACAGGAACAGCTACCTTGAGCATTCACTTTATAAACTTATACTATGCCTTTTACTATTATGATGCGGCTATTTTTACTTTTAAGTGGGGACACTTAAACGTAATAACTTATCGTATGTCATTTACGGAAAGTACTTTCCTCATAGAAATGTGAGTGAGGATTATGAATCTGTACTCGGATTTTAGTTAGCATAAAGACTGGCGCAGTTATGGGCAAAAGCCGGTCCCATTTAGTCAAATTTGCAGACAGCCCGTGATTGGTGCAAAGTTGAGAACTTCACTATTATGAAGAATGCACGCCTCAAATAGATGTATTCACTTAATTTTCCAACGTCTATCAGCGTAACAGCCATCAATGTTATGTAGAATACGCATTTTAAATGATATAGCATTACATGCGATTTTAAATGGGCATATACCGGAAGTACCCATGGACTTTTGTCTCTCAAAAGTAAATAAAAAGACGAGTAGGCCTACGCAGCTTTTCTGCGCAACTTGGAAGTGAAAAATGGCACTGATCGTATTTGACGCGTATAGAGTAGGTTAGTATGCCGAAAACTAGAAGCAGGATGAGCAATTAATCGAAGAAAAATAATACCATCACATCTCTACACAAAGCTCGGTGGATGACGTTCAGATGCACCGGCGATGCGATATATTCGCCGGGTACCGGCTGAGCTCCTGCGTTCACTGGCTGGCGTTTGGAGCGTAACACCGCATCGGTGGCAGCTCGGGGGAAAAAATCAAAAATTCAAAAATTTGTGCCAGGTGGCGATTTGGAAAACCATGCGAGCTAACCGTATAGTTAAACCGGTTGTCAACCTACCATTGGACGTTTACTGACAGTGAGAACGGCGCTGGACCGTTTGGCAGCGCTACTAAACAGTCACAAAAATGTGATTTGGAGTGGTTTTGTGCAATTTCCTATGTAAAACTGCCAGTGACCGGTACTAAACGGCGACAAGCCAATAGCTTATACATTTGGTACCCGATTGGATGGCCAACGGATGAGCACCGGATGGGCTAAAAAGAGCAGTAGGTAGTGGATGTCCGGCGGGTAGTTGCTAGCGCGTCGGTCGAAACAAACTGTATACCTTTCCAAACAGACGCGACATCGGCGGGTGTTTGGACGGGTCCCGTTCACGTCAACGCTAAGGCTATATGGAACCAAACCGTCAAAGCCACCGAGTGTACACGCTGACGTATCATTGCATAAATCAACCAGGGTTCCCAAATAAACAATTGATAACAACGGGGATTTTGCCGAACGTCAAACAAAATTTCTCTTAGCGGCTTGTACTGTAATTTGTTATAATCCACGTTCAAGGCTCTTGTCCTGATGGGCTGTGCATTGTTTAATGGAGACATCTTGGCGAGAGATCACGCCTGGTCATTGTAATGTGCTTTGATTTGCCAAGCGAGGGAGAAGATTCGCAAGTAGCTCATCAGATGCTAGATGTCACTCCATCTCGAGGGTCAGTTTGTTCAAATATCCATTCTCTTGAAACTTCAATAGCATGTTATCCAGACGTCGAATACATAAACTTATAGTAGCTCATCAGTCATATATTGTGGTTGCCTTATCATGTTATGACGCTCCATTAGGATCTTGTTGCGCCCATTGAGTGAAAAAAACACCATTCACAATGTAAACGTGTTCTTTATGGAAAGCGTGATTGTCTTGTAGATATACTATACATATTTTCTTGGCATTCCATGCATGAAGTCTATCAAATAGCTTACGCGTACCAGTCTGATCGAGTTCGTTGCCCCCCCCTCCCCATCCCGACACGCACCTTTTTTATATATTGAATATAATTAGTTCTAACACACTATAAGTTAAATGGCTTGTCCGAAATTGTCAATTACAATAGCATATCATGCATTCGTGGGAACCCTATCGGTGTTGTTTGTGCTTCTGTTATTCTACCGATGCTGCAGCAGTTTTGTTATCGCTGCCTTCATCGCTCTCTTTAAACTATGTCACTACCTATATATATATAGTGACACTACCGCCAACAAAGACAATATCACCGTCCATAGTCACTGGTATAGGACCACGGAACTCCCAATGAGACCACCTCTATGAGTTCACAAGAGATCCCCAGAGTGGTCCCATTAGAGAACCCATACATTCGTCTGCATTTCAGTTGTTAATGGTTTTGTCATATTCATACTTACAAAACTAATAATAATAAATTCCTTTAGACTAGCGTTTATCATTTTTTTATCTGACGTTACTGTCATTAGAATACAGGTAGCATTCAGTTTAGTCAGAGGACGTCCATTACAATCTTACCATATATTGAAAAGCAGCCATGATTGTTTGCCTTGGTAGGTTTTTTTAATGTTTTTTTTAAACATTTTCTAAAATTTAAAACCAAAAAAGTTTTTTTAAATGAAATTTCCCCAAGCCCCTTTTAAAAAA
>CM032663.1:38452876-38566646 GCA_019095985.1 Streblospio benedicti | reverse complement strand
ACACAAGCTACACAAGATCATAAATAAAAACAATGTAAAAATCAGCTACTGCTGCATGAGCAACATCGAAAACATCATTGCAAAACACAATAAAAACTTGATCAATAAAAATGCACCACATGACACATCAACACACAACACCAAAACCTGCAACTGCAGAAAAGAACGTAACAATAGAAGACACCAACAAATCAGACACCTACATTGGACTTACAGCAACAGACTTCAAAACACGATATAGAAACCACATCAGCTCCTTCAATAACAAAAAACTCCGAAATAGTACAGCATTAAGCAAACACATTTGGAACCTCAAAGACAGAAACATAACCTACAATATTACCTGGAAAACAATAACAAAAAGCAAACAATATTCAACAACAACAAATACATGCAACCTATGCCTAAAAGAAAAATTCTATATAATATGCAAACCAGAAATGGCCACATTAAACAACAGAAACGAATTGTCCACAGAATGCCCACACAAAAAGAAATTCCTCCTCGCATACCAATACCCAACATAACCCCACAATATTATAACATAAAATAGTAATACGCATGCACGCTATTGATTTTCTCGTGTTATTGATTTTCTCGTGTTATTGGAAACGAGTGAGTACTGTAATAATAGCAATATACTACCTTCAATGGCTCTGATGAATGCCAAACTAGAGGCATGAAACAAATTTGTAATAAAACAACCAATTGTTGTGAAAACAACCTATGAAGCTATGATATATATATCACACACACACACACACACACACACACACACATACATACATACATCATTTTTAGGTACTAATTATAGACAAATAAAACTGCATGATGAAAATAAGACATAGAATGCATATATCTAAATACACCTGTCAATTCATAGAAAGACATGTGAAATATTACCGTATACGACCATCCAAGCAATCAGGGCCGTTAAATTGAAATTTTCTAAAACTGGGCGATGGTCTGTTACACGAGAGTGCAGTTACTACATAATTGTTAAGGACATTGAATTTCACACTTAAAGTCAAAATAGTTAACATTTAAAAAGAAATGGACATCACAATTCAATGTAGACCTTCAAATTTTGTAGTTATAAATCCGATAGACAAACTGTCAAAATCTTTATTCGAACTGTTCACATTTTTTTCACAATCAAAATAATGTAATAAAATGCAAACTATGGATATTTCGTTTCTCAGCCTTGTACTTTTTTCTTGCTATGCTATATATCATTAGGGCTCTGTAGAGCTGAAAAGCTTTGAAATAAAAACGTTTTAAACATTTTTTAACATTCTTAACTATTTGAAATATAGCATAGAAAGAATAAAAGTAATAAAAAATAAAAGTACAAAGATGAGACCATATGCCATGTATAGACTCCATGAGATAACTAATATTCTTTCTCACATTACTAGTAATTCTAATACTCAAAAAATTCATGGCCATCATCATCACCATCGTCATGCGTTTTAAGTTCTTATTGTACCCTTAGAGGGTGTTGGACTGGCCATAATTGGTAATTAAAGCTTGTACACACAAACATATAGTTTTATATAAATCCTTTGCAAATCGAACATAATATATAAATCAGATCCATAAGACCATATAATATGCATCACATCTGCATGTGTATGTCCTATGTTATTGAACCTATCAACATATTTAAGACAGAATTATCACTAGAATTAAAAAAAAACTTACTTCCATTATATTCTTTTATACATGTTACGCAGCTCTTCATAGCCGTGTTTTTGTCCTGTTGTATTCTGTTGATGACAAACTCATCACCTGATGGATTGAACGGATATGGACATGCTGGATCCTTACAATGATAGCAATACATCAAAAATGACCCATAACCTGCAAGAAAAGTGGCAAAAATTTATCATGTGAATATACTTTACACACGCAAACTTGGAAAACACAAATATGAAAAATGATGTTTGATAGTGATAGTGATTAAAAGCATTATTCATGAAAATTATGTTCATTCACGAATTTGCATTTAGCAGCCTATAGTATATATAATTATATTAGGTACTTTTTTGTACATTAGTTTTTACAAGAAAATGTGACAACTCCCACATTAATTGGTTAGACCTAATGCTTTCATATTAGTTAGTGTGATAACCCCTTCCCAATGTATAGATGGGAAAATACCGTACATGACAATCCAAATCGCCATGAGCTCTGAGGTTAAAATTTGTCAATATGGGATCTGGCCTTTTCCATGAATCCGTATTTAAATTGGAATTTCAATCGTCTATATTTTGATACAGTCCAAAATTGGTGGTGGTCCTTCTTGGTCCTCGGGCAGTTGTATACGATGTATTTAACAAACAACAGTGACATACCAAGCTATCCCTATTAGGACATGGCCACTGAAGCGCCTTGTCGTGTGTTTTCTTTTTTTCTAACTTAACTTGACATATTTTCCATGTTATTCCCAAGTTCAATTATCTATTAACTTTCAAAATCCTACAAATCTTTAGATATAAACGAAAATCCCGAGAACCGGTATTTGCGAACATTGGGCAAAAAATGTTTTGCATAATTTGCAGTAAAATGGATTAAAAAATAGCATTTTGACTGCATAGTGGATATTATTATGTAAATTACTTTAATAATTACATTAATTATTTCATCATGCCAGACATACATTTGGTAATTGTTAAACTTTGAATAGTTGCGTCCTCTTGCTCTTGGTATGTGTGGAATAGGGATAGCACAGTAATTAAAGATTAAACCAGAAGATAAAGAAAGGAACAGAAAGTGGGAAAAGGTAGAAAGGAAAACAAAAGGAAATAAAGTGGAGGAAGGGGGGAGAGAAAAGAATAGAATTTTCACTAGAAATAGGTATTTGCCCCAGCATGAAAGTAAATTGCGCTAAAAATAAATACCTAAAATGCATTGGCCGACAGTACAACACTATAATTAAACTGAAACCTCTCTATGTTAATATCCCTTATTAAGAATTATATTATTATGTAAACATCTATATTGATAAAATTTCAGTATCCCAAGACCAAAATTTCAGTATTTTGACTACAGTGTCTTCATTCATATGATTTTGCTAATTTTTGGCTATGTCCTAGAAAAAAACTATTTGTTAATCAACTTTAGCATTAACATACAATTACCGAAAGCCGGCTGTTACTTTTTTTGCCCACCACTCCCTACGAATCTCAGACATTTATCCCCCTTTGGTCTTATCAGTGGCGTTTTAGCGCTTCAAACCTAGACCCGCTCCCTGCCTTACTAGTTACTACTGTGTGCATGTTGCCAATGGATATGCACCATCCATACCTTTCATTCTCTATTCATGGCCAGAGAAAGAGAGCAGACAACGATGAAGAATCAACGTACATAAGACTGACTGAAGGAACATTTAAAAACAGATTCACAAACCACAAACACAGCTTTAACAACATAGGACTCCGCAACGCAACAGCATTAAGCAAATACATCTGGAAACTGAAGGACAGAGGCATCAACCACACAATAACATGGAAAATGATCACCCAAGCAAACACATACTCAACCAAGACAAAATTGTGCAACCTGTGCCTTACCGAAAAAATTTTCATAATTTGCAAACCTACCATGTCATCACTCAATTACCAAAACGAACTTGCAAGCTTCTGCAGACACCGGAAAAAGAAATTACTATCAAGCATCACTTAAAAACCTGCAATTCCTAATATGACTCTCCCTGTTCATTCTGTACTGTTTGCATTGTGTATAAGTTAATCATAGATTCAGTATAACATGTAGTGCATTATGTACAAATTTTATTCTGGTTAGCAAAATAACTTAGGCAAATTATTAGACTATTAACTTGAAAAACTTTACAATATAGAATATTAAGTATGTATCATCGCAGTCCAATCAATTTGTGTACTGTTAAAACCCCCATAGTATAAACCAACTAATGCAAAGGCAACAATATAACTAAACATAAGATGTATTTATGTTAGAGCTTATATAATAACCATTTGGCTGATGAGTGCAATAAGCATGAAACATTAATGTACCAAATAAACAAATCCAAAATGGACTAGATCTTGTTCAATCAATTAATTATATATTGTGAGAATAAACATGATTCCGTCCGGTGGGTTCAGAATCACAGTCAAATTTTGGAAGAATTATAAATTTCGGAATAATTGGCAGTTCTGTTCTTGAGACAGGTATTTGAAAAATTTCCTGGAGGAGCATGTCCCCAGACCCCCCTAGCTATACTATGCGCATATGGTGCTCGTAACCGGGGCTTTGGCGCTCACTTTGAAGGTATGATTTTGGCAGGTGCTAATAACATGGCTAGTGCTCCTGCTATAGCGCTAGCCAAATTGGCTAGAAGTGTTTGAAATGAGAGTACTTCCCCATATTGCACAAACAAAATTCTGTTTTGTTCAATGAGTTTCAGCAGGAGTCATCAAGCATAGCAGCTTATAATATATAGTACTAGTAAGACTTTGGATGGTAGGTGCTTTCTACACATAGTAAAGTAAATATCTTTATTGCCCACAAGTCAATGATGATCTAACAACGCTCTGCTCTATGAGCACTTTTCATCTAGTCTATTCATTGTTAAGGAATTCACTTAAATTGTTGCCATTTTCCTCAAGTCTGTGCTTGTTTATGCAGTCTACTTTGCTTAGTTTCAGACTGGTTTTAGCATTCATGAATGAAATAAAAAAAATACATACCTACTGATACGAAACAAGCCATTAATATGAATAAGGCTGTTAGGCGTGCATAGCTATTCATCATGAGTGTAATGCGATAGATCGTCTAGTTTTCTGACCTTTCTCTTTGGATTCTGAATCTGCAACATTTAATATATGTACTATGGTAGTTGGACCCACATTTATATCAAACTCTAAGAGGTAGAATTTAATGATATATCAAGGAATTATAACACACTACGAATAATTAGATCTGTATATGCTGGCCTGGTCTTGATAAATATTCAAATCTTCCCCTGCAATTTACAGAATCCCTTGTACATTTTTACAAAATTTTTAACTTTCTAATCAGCAGTTATCTTGGTTACCAGATCCAGATCCACATCCAGTCTTGGAAAATGGAAAATGCATAGTCATAATAAATGTAAATAAATGTAAATGTGGTGGTTTATAGTCATGATTCTAGTGCTCTCACGACTTTACATTCACACCAGGCCGTTGGCATCCTTGTCACACTATATCTTTCTCAACTCCCCGGTGAGCATACAGCACAATTGCTGCCGTAGCGGCGCAGACGTGCTAATCACTCACATATGCGTTCACTCGCCTGACCTGTACCTATTTAACATGTAGGTACCACAATACATGACGCTGGCAGTTCAGTTGCGAGGTTTGGAGGTGCGGGCGGGCCTTTTGTTTGTTTTGTTTGTTTCTCATATGACTCTGTCAGACAGTTCAGTTGCGAGGTTTGGAAGTGTTGGCTGGTCCTGTCAGTGTCACTGTGAAAAAGGATGGTGTGACATGATTCACTGACAGTGCCAGCCGGTGTAGTACCCCGCCAGGCACTGTCAACTCACAAAATAAGTATGAGAGAGTTTGTGATACTTGATCACCTGCAAGGCAATCAACTGAGCCCCTATAGCAAGAGACCCTTGCTATATTGGCTCACTTTATTACCTTTCCCGCTGGAGCGGGTCCAAGGAACCCGTTAAATGAAAGTTCTAAGTAACTTAAGTAAATATAAGTATGGCTTTAAAAATTTGTAATTTGGATTTGGAAAATGTTAGAATTTGTCTCTTGAATAAGAAATTAACCAAATTTTCAAGCTGTATGTGAACCTCTGGAACATGTATATAACATGTCATGAATATGACAGTATGTCACAGTCTGAAAATCTTGAATGATTGTAGAATCAAATCATTTGTATTTTGTCGACTCTCCTCTTTTAGAAATAGTGCATTGACTTAATTGATAGTGGCCCGCTTTTGATTTTCAATGATAGGGGATAGATAAAAGCTGCTTGAAATAAAGAATAATATCAGATAACCGCTGATTTAAAAGTTAGAAATTATGTAAAAATGTACAAGGCCAGGAATTCCTAAAGCAGGGCCCAGGGGACTGAGGCCGCAGCCTCACAGGGGCAAATTATACACTAAAATAAATAAGAAATGCCTTCAGTACACACATCGAATGTCGAAGACATGAGTCTCATGTCTTTAATATTCAATGTGTGTACCGAAGGCATTTGTTATTTATTTTAGTGTATAAGTTGCCCCTGTGACTGAGCTGAGGGCACCCTGCCAATCCCTGACCCAGGAAAAGTGAATAGTATGTACTGGCATGAAGTTTCGTTGGATATTAAAATCTAAGAATCTGCAGACACTGTCTGACCCAGATGTCTCCAACCGCGGCGCAGCCGAGGTGAGGGACATCTGGGTCGGACAGTGTCTAAAGGTTCTTTAATTTAATATCCACCGAAACTGAGATTGCATTTTTCTGACTTAATGCTTGGCTCTCGTACTAATACAAATCCTTTGGGCCACTTACGCCATTGCAATCACTGTTGCTAATATGCCATAATTTAAATGTATGAATACAAACACAACATCCAAAGCAGGCATACGCCTGCATTCAAGGCCTTTTATTTAGATCATGGATTCTAATGAAGATTGTATTTATTTCATGCAAACATACCCGGTGATACCTGAGCAGTTAACTTAAAATTGGCCACTCTGGTGATGTTGTTTGTGCGAACAAACGTCACATTTTACTACGTGCTTTACTTCAATGCCGCCAAAATACGCCCAAGTTGACGACGTGACATAATACGTTCAGATGCATTGTACGGGTTCGCCCTTGATCGCTCTAGTGTAAACCGGGTTTTAAGCGGGCCTTACAAATGAGCAAATTCTGCAAACGTATAGCTCCACGCGCAATGGCGAACAAGCAAATTCGTCAGAAAATTTTGAACATGTTCAAAAATTGTTGACGAATGTACTGTTTAGTTTAGGTTCGTTACAAATAGTTATGCTACGTCTATAGATCGTAGAACATTCGCACATATAAGTAACACTTCGTTTGGATCAGCAGCTTACATTACGGTTTAATTTTTAAATTTTTATTGGATGAAAGTTTTAAGAGAAGTAGGTGTGTGGAGTGAAGAGTAGACGACTGTTTGGCAAATAAATTTTTATTTCTACTAATGAATGATAAATGAATACAAATACGTAAAGATGTTTATGAATTAGATATGCCCTTTGAACTACAGAGTCTCTGATTTATTTTTACAATAGTACTTGAAAGAGACACATTCATGAGGTGAGAAACATTAGAGAACATTACAGATTACAAGCAATTGACACTGATTATCGAGATCCTTTGAGACACCTGGCCTGACATTAATGGTTGACATTTAACCCGTCAGTGCGATTAGGTACGTGTTTGATCTTGATACCGGCAACGTTTTTATTTGAGGGTTGAGTGAGATGAAAAGAGAGGTAGGCGAGGGAGGCTGCAGGGCTAATGAAGCGTGTAGATGTGATTGAGGTTATACAGGGTGGGATTGTGGGAACAAAATTCCAGGGTGCGCGCTATCGGACAGGTGAGACACAACTGAATCAGTGCCACGTGCGCTGGTAGGAATACGTGGGGGCAGTGATTGGCAGCGGAGTGGTCAGTGCGCTGTGGTCGATAGGCTGGTTACTAGCTGGGGGCGGAGCCAAGAGGCTGACCAGCGTGCTTGTTGGACTGAGAGTATTGTGGTGAGGGTAGCTGACTGTTATGCTAGTAAAGGTTTGGTGGGAGGAGCCACTGGTGTTATGCTGTGCAGAGCAGTGCTTCAAAATTTTGCACCTGTAATGCACCAGAATTACCTAGTTAATTCTAAACACATTACGGTTTAATTTTTAAATTTTTATTGGATGAAAGTTTTAAGAGAAGTAGGTGTGTGGAGTGAAGAGTAGACGACTGTTTGGCAAATAAATTTTTATTTCTACTAATGAATGATAAATGAATACAAATACGTAAAGATGTTTATGAATTAGATATGCCAAACGGAATGCCAAACAGTCGTAAGTAGGGAGAGTAAGTGAAATGAGAAAGCGCGAGGAGCGCGGGGACCCGGGTGGTGGGGCTGGTGGGGAGGTGATGAGAGGTAGTTAGTCCTTAGTTGAAAGGAAGCGCTGAGGCGCATGACCAGGGCCGGCAGGCATTATACATTACACAGACTAGTATCCTGGTGTATATTGTCACCGCACTAGTCAGTATCCGTGGTGATTGGCCGCTGGTGGCGTCGAGCCGATGGCGGAGCGAGGCCTGGTGGTGGCTATCATGGCGATATTGTCACCGCACCAGCCATTATCCGTGATTGGCTGCTGGTGGCGGCCGAGCCGATGGCAGAGTGAGGCCTGGTGGTGGCAGAGGCGGCGCCGCTGAGGGCGCCCCGCCACGGGGCGGAGTGTTCTGCGGGGCAGCGATGTAGCCCCAGAATGCTTGGGACTTCCAGCCTCCATGCAGCTGGACGTCCCTGGGGTTTGCCCCCCGCGGCGGTGCGGTGGTGGCCCCCCCGCGGAGACTGTGCAGGAGGAGCCTGGCGTCTAGTCCGGGCGGCTGCGAGGAGGCCCGCGAATCCACGCCGCAGGTCGCCTATGGTGACCACCCGAGCCGGCCCCTTTGAGGGGAGCAGTAAGAGCGCTGATTCGCTGAGGTTGTAGGCGTGTCTTTTACCATATCCATGTATGCTATGTATGGGTCCACAGCAGAGTCGCTGATTGTTGGTAGGGGAATCACGATCTTATCACTAAGTGTTTGTCTGTTTTTTGACCATTTCACTAAGATGGAGATTCCATTGTCTTTGCTTATCAGTATGTCGCCCTGCAGGTGTGTGCCTCGTAGTCGAATCTCGTGAGGGACTTTTGCGGGGGGGCGAGGTTAGACTGACGTAGGGAAGCCATAGAACGCGAACAGTACTGCACATTTTAACATCCTGCCAGCCGAGGAGTGCTCTCGTCGCATATTGTGCAGAGTTTTCTGAGGAGTGAGGGCTCCACGGGGAGTCTTTTGTGCTCCGAGTGGCGCATGCCTATCTTAAGAGCCCTGGTGACTAAGCTTAGTTTAAATGAATCAGATTGTCAGCTGGTTCGTCCCAGTAATTGTGTAGGGAGTCTGATGCTAGACAAGTATTTGTCACAGTTTTTGGCGAAAGCGCGTGAGAGATGCGTAGACAGGTAATTTGCATAGCGTTTGTCCGTCCGGCAGATGCTGACTGGTTGAAGGCTGTAGTGTTGGCAGAATCGCAGGGCGGCAGAATGCGGCGCGGCGCTGGGGTCTGGTGCTGGTGGGGCAGAAGGCCCTACGCATGAGGTTAGCGGTGGCCGCATGTAGCTGATCGATGTCCAGCGGGTATTCTGAAACATATTTATAGCGTTCTGTCATCTTAAACATGTATGAATCAACTGTGTCTGAGGCTAGCGATTCATGTTTAATGAGGGTGGCGCAGAGGTTCTCGTAGGTGGGGCTTAGGTGGCGCCTACTGAGTGCCAGCCCGCCCGCTCATGGTCGTGTCGGAAACATGGGCGGAATAATATGAATATTGTAACGGGCGGAGACCAGCCACATTTTCGCGGGTGCACCTGAGCAAAGGGTCCCGGCCTTTCGCCGATGTGAGTACATGAATTGTCACTATAGAATCACACAAGAGGTGCACTGTTGAGTCACGCATCAGAGGAGCCCACAGTTTTACGCTGACGAGGCAGTTGAGAGCCTCGAGGTGGCAGATGCTGAGTCTTTGATTTAGCACAAACCCGGTAGATGGTGGGAGTGGAGTGGCAGTGCGTGCCCCAGATAGCGCCCGCCTCCCGTGAGAGAGCTGTCACACTCGAGGGTGGTGCCTGCGTGAGGCGGCAGTGGAAGCATGTAGGTCCCATTTTCTTGGGACAAGTGGGCTCGAACCAGTGAAGGTCGCGGCGAAAGTCGTCGTTCAGCCACACGCGATGGAGCGCCTCGCGGTGTCTGAGGGTGGCTAACATCCTGTTCAGAAATAGCCTTGCCGGGTGTGAGCACTGGGCGACGTGCAGGAGTTTTCCGAGGAGGGACTGTAGTTTCTTCAATGTGGTGGAACGGACGGTGAACCACGCGGTACACTAGGGCCTTTATTTCTTCGACTTTGTCGCAGCGGGATGCTCATGAGGCCTGACACGGTGCCGAACTGTATGCCTAGCCAGATTATGGCACGGCTCGGGGCAGGCCTTAGCCTGCGCTTCTGGAAGGCCGAGGGTGGCGAGTGTGCTGGCGGCGCCAAGCAAGCCGGGCTAGAGCTTCCTGTCCCGTGCGGGCTATACCACAGATGTCGTCAATATAGTTATACACTGTATGTCCACGGTTTTTCATAATGTACTTCACCCCGCCCGCCCTCGTTGGCATCCCGCGGGCGCCCAGCGAGCCCCGAAGCTGAGAGTCGGGTCAATGAAGACCTGTCCTTTGTATTGAATGCAGCACAGGGGCCAGGCGAGCGGGTCGAGTGGCAAATTGCGAGCAGCGCCGGAGATATCGCAGCTGTAGAGGTAGCATTCGCCCCCGTATTCCCGCTGATTGCCTGCTGCAGCGCAAGGGTAAGGCGGATGGGAGCTCGAGTTTGGGTGCTCGCCGCAGTATAACTCCCGCGGGGTGAAGGTGTTCACACACTGGCCCCTTCTGGCAGCTGAGGTCCACGATGACACGCGGTGGAACCCCTTCGCCTGGTCATTAGTGGCGAGATCTGCGTCCATGGTGGAACGGGGGTCCTTGAAGGGCCCGGGAGGGTGCCATGGCCGACTTCCGTGTCCAGGAAGCGGTGCACGCCGCGCGGGAACGCCTGGGCTGACTGGTGATTGGTCCAGGTGGGCGGAACCGAGACGGGCTCGAAGCCTGGGGGAAAGCCGAATTCCAGCATCTCGCACAGCAGGGTGCATCCTCGTGACCTCTGGTGAGGTCTCCAAGCCTGTATGTTGAGTTTAGTACACAGTGGGATGTGAGCGCATGCGTAGTTATGGGTACCAGTGCGACGCATCCGTATGTGTTCAGGGCGGCCTGACGTGCATGCAGCAGCTGCCGCCTGCAGATGTCTAAGCAGGCGGGTTTACGGTTTCTGGAGCATGGGGCGGGCGCTGCCGGGTGGTGCCGGACGGTAAATCCCGAGACGCCGCTGCATGCGGCGGAGGGCCGTGACTACTGGCGCCCCTGCGAGGGGTCGCCCCATGTGTGGGGCGTGGGGCTTTCCTCGCAGCTGCTGGCTGGGAGGCTGAGGTGAGGCGGCGCTGGTCGCTTGAGGCGCCTTCGCGGGGGCAGGCTGGTGCCCGTGGGCGCTGGGAAGCTGATGGCCGCAAGGCGAGGTGCGTCGAAGCGAGGTGGACGGTGGACGGCGGCGGCTGAGCGCTGGCGGCTGGCTGGGCGCGACGGCGTGGCCGCTGCAAACCGTGCTCGTGAGGAGCATGTCAATGCCCTGGGGCCCGAGCAATCAAGCCATTTTGAGGGCCCGATCCTGAGGGGGGCTGGGCGGGTGTGCTTGGCGTGGTCGAGGCGGCGATGGGGTCAGTGGTCGTGGTCCGCCAGTCAGTAGCGGGGGGGGAGGCGATGTGGCGTCAGCTGGGCTGGGGGAACACGACGGTGGTGATTGGTGTCCTGCTGGGTTCCAGGCAGTTAGCGCCTGGGCCCCCCCCCCGTTTTTTTGCTTCTGCTAGCTTCCTGGCGCATTGGTTCTCGGGTGGCGTACGGCCGCCTAATCGCTTTTATGCAGTAGTGGCAGGCATGCAAGAGGCCGTCGATGGCCCTCCTTTAACATGTGCCCTCTTGGTAAGAGGGGCAGGACTTGCGAGGCTCGATGCTTGTTTTGGTCCGAGGGGTTGTGCGTATTCCATATGTGCCTGGGCGGGGCGGAGGTCTCGGAGGAGGCCTGCGGCCAGGTGAGGCGACTCAGTCTCTATGTTGTTGAGCACCACCGCGTGATATGAGCGGACCGTGTCCCACTTATACTGAGAGGCCCTTCCATGAGGACCTTCAAATGAGCCTTCATGTGCTGGGCTGTGGTCCTGTCGGCATTATCCATTGCGCACATATATCCGCACGGTGAACCCGCACGGATACCGAGTCATATGTAGCCGGGCATTCTTTCTGTATAATGAAAATGTGGCCAGTCCACTTCGAATCGAATCTTATGCCTGCAGTCCTGAGTTTACCTGATTTCTTTCTTTTTCTTCTTTCTTTCTGCTGTTGCTCGCTCCCTCGCCGGCCGCCAGAGTCGCCGAGTTCTGTCGAGGAGGCACCGAGGTCTAGGAGGCGGGCGCGAGCCTGCGCCGTCGGGCTGGTGGGTGAAGCGGGTGCGTTTTTGAGTGCTGGCTGGCGATCTCTAGGCGCCGAGCCTCTGGGCGATATTGTCCAGGGTGGAGGCTAGCCTGTCGCCGAGCGCTTCCGCCTCGGGAGTTGTGTCCTTGCGGGTGCACTTTTTGCCGCGTGGCGGCGTGTGGGAGGTCCCGCAGTTTGCGCATCTTTTTGCTGACATCCTGATATCCTGATTGCAGTGTTACTATAGATTTCGCCTATCCTAAACGCAGTATTCACTAAGGTTTTTTCGAGTTCGTGGGTTAGCTGTCTAAACATATACCATGTATATTTTAAAGAGTTATCCGACACAGTTACAAACAAAATTCCAGGGTGCGCGCTATCGGACAGGTGAGACACAACTGAATCAGTGCCACGTGCGCTGGTAGGAATACGTGGGGGCAGTGATTGGCAGCGGAGTGGTCAGTGCGCTGTGGTCGATAGGCTGGTTACTAGCTGGGGGCGGAGCCAAGAGGCTGACCAGCGTGCTTGTTGGACTGAGAGTATTATGGTGAGGGTAGCTGACTGTTATGCTAGTAAAGGTTTGGTGGGAGGAGCCACTGGTGTTATGCTGTGCAGAGCAGTGCTTCAAAATTTTGCACCTGTAATGCACCAGAATTACCTAGTTAATTCTAAACATATTAGTGTAACAAGCATTTTTACTACGTTCAGTGTCCCTTCAATTCTTTATGCCTTTATGCGTTGCACAGATTCGTATATGATCGCAAATGTGTAAAGCGGGTTGAAGGCCACTACTGGTACGGGCTTACGTATCTGTAAGGATTTATTTCACTATTTCATGCGGGACTAATTATTTATAATACCACTCTATCGAGGACACACCCTTGAATACTGTTCTCCGATTGGCTTAGAGCAAAAATCAGCCGGGGATAATTACTCGATGAACCATGGGTGAATTTTGCCCTCAGAGAGTAGAAGCGTCCTCCATTTTGAAACCGTTGATTAAAAAATATAATCAACTATGTTTACGTTACCACACAAATTTTGATTCACACAGTTGGATAAATAGCCATGACAATATAATCCCCCGTACTACTAGTACTAATATTTAAATTTGAACCGGATTAGAGAGCATATTAATGCAGCCAAGCGTGAACTGTTTAGACTAGCATCGCTGTAGTGAAATCCGTCATAGTTGAATGAATCTTTTGATTGTTCAGAAATGATTTGTAATTAAAAACGATGATTTTAAATGTGTGTTATTAGTTTCAGTGATAAAAATTGCTTAGACAAATGTTAAATGCCGGATAATGCTAATAATGTGTGCTAAACCGGCAGAAGGTAATATGACGTCGTTCGGTGTGTGGCCAATGTGGAGCTTTTCCCATCTAATAAAATCTGTTTGTGAAGGTTAATCGTGGTATAATGAATATATGTCATGTTTTTTCGGCCAATATGCATGAATCAATGCCCTCATTTGTTGAATATTGCCCTCGCAAGCTCGGGCAATATTCAACAAATTCGGGCATTGATTCATGCATATTGACCTCAAAACCATGACATATTTCTTCAATACATGTGCTAAGCGTTTCCTCGATCCTGGTTGTTCTTTGTCCAGACAGGAAGTTGGTCAAGAGAAAATAATTTGATAATCACTTGATTGTAAAATAGCTGTTTATAGTTCTTCAATTCGGAAACATAATTAACATATTTAAAACAACTGTTTATAGTCTTAAATTGAAAATATAAACAACATCTTTATATCTTATTACTGGATGAAATAAATGTTACTGTGTAAAATACCATTAAAATGGGTGAAATAAATATTGTGATATAAATAGTTGTATTTGTTGATTGTAATTGTTTGCAATAGAAAGTTCATTGCTTTTTATCATAAATGTGTATGTGTATTACGGTGTTAGCCTTACATTTAATCAAAATATCAATGATAATGATGATCCAATGAGTAGGTAATTAGATAACTCGGTAACATTATAAGGTGTAGCTAATTACATGAAATATTGTGGAACGATATTGCAATATTTTCAATACAAACAACATTCATCAATTCTATAGTGTTTGTCACATCAACAGAAACATTGGTGGGTGAAATATGACATTCTAATGTACGTTTGTGTAGGACACTCTTTCTTGTAACATAGATCCACAGACGTGCATAATATAGTGTTGTGTTTTAATATAGTGTTGTGTTTTATATTATATAATAATGACATCATGTTTTAAACACTCCCTGCCCTAACATACATGCAAGTGGCAGGCATAGGTCTGCTGCCTTTCATACCCACCATTCAACTGACCTTATATTGCACTGACCAAAAACTCACACATACGCCTAGCTGATCAGTATTACATAATTAGCCCAGTATCAATAGTGGACTCCTTATAGATACGGGAGCCCGTACACATAGTCAGTATGTTTTATGAATGCACACTGTTGCACTGTATACTGTACACGTGGCTGTGCAGTTATAAGGGAGTGCTCATTATTTAAGTATGGGGGGAGTCTGAGGAAATGTAGGGGGGTCTCTATTCTGGTACATATATTTTAGGGGGCTCATCAATTTTGGACTAAGTACAAGAGGGGGTTGTCTATTTTGTGCCAGGGTAATATCAAAGTTTTTTTTTCTTTTTTTTACCGTCATTTCATTTCACACACTAATTTAGTGCGTATAATTGTGGAAAAACATTTGATAAGGGGGTGGGGGTCACCTATTTTGTACATGAAAAAATAGAGGGGGGTTACCTTTTTGTAAATAAAAAGAGGGGTCATGAATTTTGTACATGAACATCAGACCAAATCCTCACACTCCCCCGACAATAAATAATGGGCAGTCCCTAATTTGGTCAAATTGTGTCATAAAATATTTTACATGTACATTTCAAACTATGTTATATCATTAGATAAGAGTATTAGGTACACAGCTAGTTACAATTGTTAATAATTGAATCACTAGTAGATGTACGAGAACACAGTGTAACACCATTTCCTATCCCTTTAAAAGTAAAGATGTCATAATATGCTTTCAGTGTCGCAGTTCCATGACATTTTTGGTTGGATCCGTTATATGTTGGACAAACGATCTACTGTTTTAAGTCTCATGGATGAAGATCTGAACGAAGAGGATCTTAATACAGAGAAAGGATCTACAGTATGGTCTCCAAACCCGATGGGTAGCAGCGTTGACGTAAGTCTTTTACTTTACATGTATTCATAGTTATATTTTTCGCACTTATTCATTTTGTCTCATACTAAAAAGAAAAGAGAATAATCATTCAATTTTGACATTAAAAGAGTCTTTATCCCAGTCTATCTATATAAAACACTATAATTGTAATTGAAACTCTGGGTCACTACCCACCTAATTACCTAGCACTTATAGTAGGAGTTCGAATTCGATTAGTGACTACGCGGTTGTGAAAGAAAACAACAATTTTTTAGAGGCAGCATATTGTAACCTCACCAGTCTTATTTTCTATGAACTAATCTCCGGTTGCTGCCATCTTGTGTCTGGAAAGCATTAAATTACCACATGTCAGCAAGAATGCGCGCGAAGCTATCGCGCTCTGGAGAAATATACATGCTAAACACTGCATTTTACTGTTTTGTGGGTTTAATTCCTGTATTAAATGTGGACACAAAAAAGAGAGGGGAGTGAATGATCAACTCTATGTAGTGGCATGTCTCCATCGATGCCATGTACATGTCATTATATTCACATACTATTCAAATAAATGTTGTACAGTCCACTCATTTACATGTTTAACATAAGGGGCGTCACTAGCATATATAAGATTTTTTTTCCGGGTGCAAACAAAATGAGTAAATCTCTAGTTCTTATATTGTTTTAGGTTGTAAGCAGGTCTGCAAGCCCATTTACACCGGATCATTCTCTCGCGGGCAGCATTCATGAACACCGGACTGCACCTAGACCTATCACAAAGGTCAGAAATACATGGAGTGATTGTGTTGGGGCTAACCGCTATCAATATATACAACCAATTGCATTGTACTTCCCGCCCATAGCAAGCTGTGAAACCTATCGTGAAGTATAGAGTTAGTTATATTGTTACGTACGGTTCAATACAACAAAATTAGACTTTTTTCCACTTGAAATGTTCTAATGTATGTATTGCCATCTGCCAGCCTCGGGAGATCAAGTGGAACCTGCAGGGGAACGTATCTTACTCACCCCTAGACACGAACGACAGCCCGAAAGACCTCAAGGGCGTGGTTGAGCACAGCAGTCCTGCGAGACCCAGGTATGCATATTGACATCTTGGCACTCGTTGGAATAGGACGTCCTGTGACGTTTATAGTAAAGATGCATCACTTTGAGCCCCATTTTCTGCCAGTGCCATGGGTTTAATTTTACAACTGGCTCATCAGAGGACACTGAACTTAAGCCTACTTACTGCCGTACACATAAATTTAAAACTTTGAGTTACAATGCTTGAATATCCACTGTTGTAGTTATTCTGTATTTCATAACTTGCTTTCGTTAGATACATGTTTCTTATTGTTTGTCGTTCTTTGGGGATTAATAAGATAGTTATTTTACTTCAAATACATAAAATAATATGAGATGGTATTTTACATCACTATTTCAGAATGAAGAAGCGAATGGCGAGCACAGATCACTTGGCTAGCATTGCACTAAATAACATCCGGGAGGCTTCAGAAGAGGGATCTGTGGACAGGATTTCGTTGGAGGACCCAGCCCCTGCCCAAATGGAGCGCACTGCCACTAAAACTGTAAGTTGTGAACTTGCAAAGAATTTTTCCATAACTTTGTGGCAAAGGCACACTAGTTATAATAATACAAATGTTAATGCAATTACCAAACTGTGCCTTATGACTAGAATGGTGACATATCAAATAAATTATTCGAGTGTATGAATTGGTCTCTTGGTTTTGGTTAACGCCTACACTATGTACATTGTGTACCAGTACATAATGTTCTATTGACACTTTCATACACTTATTACGAGTATAGTGATGAAGGTCGTGACAGAACTAGTAATCTAGAGTTAGATCCAGATCAGTGACCACAGGCATATCCTCAATATTTGGCAGAATTTGCCGTGCTGCCTCACCCTTCCCATTTTTCTCACCATTATATCATCTCTGGATGGGTTTTCAGCATTGCTTCACACTTAGGGTTATTTACAGGCATTATTGAGTTTTCACATGTGCCACCAGCTTAAGCACACACTATTTTTACTCGGGCAAAAATCCGAAAACAATATTTGAATCCTCAAGTTTGATGAAAAATAAAGCAATTTATAGATCACTTTAAAATGATATTGCTATATGTTAGAAAATAAAAATAAAGTCTTCAGATCTACAAAAACAATAATGGCAAAGATTGGCGAGAGAAAAAAAAACTAATTAAAAAATTGCTTGCTTCACTCACAGCAACAATGTCAATAGATGTTACAAGTTATCGACATAGTTAGAAGATATGAAAAAACAGAAGTGACTGAATTAAAGAATCTATTTCGATACATCATAAACTTACAACCTTGTAGTATTTATTTTCAGTACAATAGATAGCAAACAACACAGAAAAAAATAAAAGAATATTTTAAGATACCTATAGGAACCAATCATTGTGTTATATGGTGAGGCTTTCGCTGTTTTCTCAACAGCTTCTTCAGGCCGAACAGTTCGTTACAGGACCGCCATAGGCAGATCCAAGGGGCGCAGCGGGCACCCCCCCCTTTCCCCACCAAAAAATACTTCATTTTCGTAGGGTTTTTGGTATGTCCACCATCGATCGTGGCAACGAAATCCATTAAATCTCTTAAGTGCACCCCACCCACCACCACCCCTTCCAAAAACCTGGATCTGTCATTGACAGTCATGTGACAGCAGGGACGTGTAGACAGGGAAACAATTTGTAGCCGGTGTCACGGTTCATTTCCGGAGAACGTACACGTATTTCTATCGACTCGCGGATCTTCCTGCGTAGTTCGTGTTCCTCGCACGCCACAACCTTGAAATACTTCGGGGTGATCTTGTGTCCAGTGTCTCCTATATGTTTTCCCATAGCTGTTGAAACGCGTTTGGGATTTCAGTATTCCTTTACGCATGTGTTGAAGTCTTACCTATTTCACCGATGCATTTATATTGGCACCGAGGACAACACACACCGTAAATAATCCAACACTTGGCACTGTCTGAGGATTTGTCCTTAGGCGATGGAAGCATGGACTTGATGGTGTTGAATGATTTATGGAAAGTGTTGAATCTGTGTTCTTTGAAAACATGAGTGAGGTTTTTTTACGAACTAAGGTGCCCGCGCGTAAAAAGTTTGCGTACCCACTGACCTCTTGTGTTCCAGGTGGTGGTTGAAACTGAAGTTCAAGTATTGGTCAGTATGTGCTGACTTAGGATATACTCGTTCCTGCTGTCACATGGCTGCCGGCACCATTGTGGTCATGTGACCAACTGAGGTGTTTCATTTGGCCAAAAGAGGCTGTTGAGAAAACAGCAAAAGCCTCGCCGTAGCGCACAATGATTGGTTCCTATAGGCATCTTAAATCATTCTTTCAATCATGAATTATGGAACCAAGGATGAACCGAATATACACTCAGGTTTAAAATAGAAACCAATGATTTATTGTAGCGCATCATTATACATTGGTAGTGTGTTAAATCACTTATCGACCAATCAATCAAATCCTAAAATTATTTGGACAAGTCTTATTATTCCTCAATTTGAGAGTCTGGTCTAGCGGCCCAGTGTACCCGGCAACCGTAAGCTTTTCTGTCATTTGCGTCTATTTGACTCATATCCATACCTACTAAGTCTTTCTGTACTTTCTAATTGCCAGCACATGGTATTCTCCACATTTACGTAGCATGAGACCAGATATTTGGTTTTACCCAAAGTTACTTGCAGTCCCTTTGTTTGTATTCCCCACATCCATGCATTCACCTTATCTGATAGCTCTTCAACAGATTTATCTATCATGGCAACGTCATCAGCATACAACAGTCCTCAAGGTAAACATATTTGGAACTTCTGAAAAAGGTCTACTAGGACTATGGTGAATAGCCGTAGACTAAGAACAGAAACCTGGTGTACCCTAAGAACACAATTGGATACTGTCTATAAATCCACCAAGAACATATACAGGGGGTTGTTGGCTACTAAGAATTTCTCCTATGTTTCGTGAGCAAAAACATGGCGCCTGTCGTCCCTCTTCTATGCATGAATTTAAATTGCGTGTCGTCTATCTACCCTCTATCGTATCTGTTGTTCTGCACTCTCTCCGGAATTTTCATCGTCAGTTTTAACCTATCAAATTACAGCCCTCGATAAATTTACCCTCTCTAGTGCATCGCCTTCATTTTTGTAGAGGATAACAATAAATCTCTCTCCACTCAGGTGGTATACGACCTTCCCAAACTATCTCTTCAACCAGATCTCCGAAAAAGTCGGACAGCACTCTTCCCAGCAGGTTTTAGCATGGCTGCAGCTCTACCTGACGGACAAGCAGTTCCCTTGCCCATTCCCATCTCTGAGAAAACCTTAGATATCATCTCCACTGTAATTTGGAAGCTGGGACCTTCGATGGGAGGTTTATATGAGTGGGTTTCTTGGTTCCAGGGAAATTCACTCATCGTGTTGCTTTCTATTTACTTTTTAAGTCTATTCAGCCATTCAAAGGTCACTGCCATCGTTTTACACGGGTTTTTCCCCTACAACTCCCTGCTTTTGATGGCTTATATCTGTTTGGCTAATTTGTCAGCGCTTTTGGATCACATTTCTCAAGAGCAATTATCTGCATATCGGTTTTTCCAGAATACTCCATTTATATGCATGCATGTGTTGTATTAGTTAAAAAGTAGAATATTACATGCTCAAAGACAACTTGTGAAAGTCTTGTTTGAATAACAAAAATAATGCTGTTTGCCGAGTAAAAATAGAATGATTCTCATCAATTAGAAGAAATAATATTTCTCATAAAAATATTGTAAAACACACTTCAATGTTTATTGACTGGCCTCCCTCTCTTAATAAAATGGTTGGTAAAAAACCTACAATTGTTACTCTTTACGTATACATTTCTGAATCTCTAATATATGTGGTACTCCTTCCTAAAGCCCAGCAAGCCACGGCAGATAGTGGCTCCTCTGCAACATAGTGTCAAAGCGGAAGAGGACAGTGCCGTGGACGAGATCCAGAATTACATCTACGCCCAGGCGGCTGCTACTGAGAGGGATGAAGTGCCCGATAAAACTCAAATAGGTATGTGGCTGCCAGAGTGAGGGAGTAATTTTGGTCTGATATTATAGTAATCAGTATATGGTAATGCTGCTCTTCTAAGTTCACCTTGGTGTAGTGGTTCTCTATGACGTGATGATCAGTGCTGAAATTATAATTGAATTTATAATTGAATGTTGGAATGCATTGCACTATTGTAGACTTTGTCTGTGTCATTTAAAATGCCACAAATTAATATTGAAATAGTATTGCATTTTAATTATTTCAATTATATGATGCTTTATTTTTGTTTTAATCGATTGACTTCTCGCTCATACATTTATGAATATGCATAATAGATAACGTGAATGTACTTTTCATGGCACTAGACAGGCCGCTGGGTATAGATATAGAGAGCTGCCTGCATGGCTACCATCAGCTGAAGGGAAGAAGTCCCGCTGAAATCCGGGAGGCTACCAGGGTAGGTGGTTACGATCGAAAAGATACTTTTAATGAAGAGCATTCGTCAGTATATAGTGTGGGTGCTGACATCACGCTATGGGTAGTGTATTTGGCATTTGTCAGCTAGGTAGAGTTCTAACACAAATGTATAGATATCGCGATTTTCAACCCTGACAGCAACAAATTACATTATATCAACCTGTATTTATGGTTATCGCTTCAACAAAATCTTTGCAATGTTGACTTTCATCTTAGCATATAGTTTAATCAAATAATGCCTTCAGACAGGTTACAAAGGCACTTGTATTCCATGGTATTTATGATTATGTATGACGTGTGCAATCAAACCACACAGCATGTTTTATATAAATAATTTTGCTGGTGAATAGCAACTACTTGACCAAGTTAAACTTACCACTTGCATGTATATGCACATGGGCAATGTCAATGGTATTATATCGCCAATGTGTAAGGATACATCTTGAACCAGCTTGACGCATTATTTCAAAACATACTACGTTTCATCAGTGTCCTATACAACCTCATGAACTTCTCTATTGTGTACACATCATTAATATCCGATTTCATTATTATCAGGCTTTGGATAAAGTGAGGAGATTGATGGAAACAGACCGCACAGAGGGCCAGCTGCGGAAGGCTGCCGGAAGCTTCGTGGCCGTTGTGGTGGCCACAGCTGTCGCGGAGTACATCAAAATCCAATACGAGGACAACCACAAAGCCCCCGGAAAACGGATCAACTCTAAGCAAGTGAGTGGGGCATATGTCGTAGTCCTGCTGCTGCCCCTGCCGCCCCACCCCCGCCGCTGACACTTTTCGTTCTTCTTATTATTTTCTCGTATACGTGTATCTGGATTTTGCTTCAGTAATCTGTAAGAATGATGGATGTACTGGTAACACGCGTATGGATCCAAAGTGGTGATGGGTTGACTGTCTGGCATGAAGACGCTTTTTAACTTGAAATGACTTTAAACACTACCAAGCTTACCTTTCTAAGATAAAGGGATACTCATTCGTCTGCCATGATGCTGTGCTTACTAAACCAATTTGGCGGGCATAGTCGTTTACCATTTAAATATAGCCAATATGTCAGAAAAATCTTATAAACCTTTACAAGATAGCTGGTTAGAATCACATCGCACGCCTTGTCTTGTGATAAAAAGGCTTACTTTGAAAACGTCGAAACCACGTGCTTTAAAGGGGGCCCATAGGCAAAGTTCTGGCAAATGCCTAGACTCACATAGCCGGTATCCATTTATGGTGATTATGATAACCCAAGTATCTTGACAAACTAGAAATGTTTGTGCGCGATTAAATTTGCTAATTTCGTGGGTAGGTGCAGAAACGCAAACTTAAAGAGTCAGCAAACATTAATAGCCTATGTAAAGTAGGTCCAGGTACAGGATGGAGCAAAATCGCAAAATTAAAAAGTCACGAGATAATTTATAGATGAAAATCGCAAAGTTTCACAGCCACGAAATATTCTAGTTTTACAGTAAGCTATAACAGAATAAAAGCACGTCAATGAATGGTTACACTCACGTAGCACGTCTCTCGCCCAACAGGTGGACGCGGCCCGGCTGGCGGCGGAGGCGGCGCGCGCGGCCATGTGCGGCCAGGCCGTGGACGCCGGCAACGCAGTCATCGAGGCGGCACACAACGTGCGCCAGGCCATGGCAGAGCAGGAAAAGGAGTACAGGAGCGTGAGGAGCAGGTTCTGCGTGCTCTTGTAGGGTGGGACGTGGGGAGCAATAGGTGATGGTTGTCAGTGTGCGAATGTGAAGAAGAGTAGCATGCAGTTGAACGCCTACTGGTGCTGAGAAGTTTTCTTCTCTTTTGGAGTTAAATAGAAGTGGGAAGAGCAGGATTGTGTGCTCCTGCAGAAGTTACACCAACCAAGATGGAGCCATTCGCATATGCTAGTATTATCCACATTATGTGAAGCATACGCCTCTAGAAACGTGAGGAACCGTGAGTATACCAGTATGTAATGGACCAAGGAGAAGTAAGCTTTGTTGTGATATTTGAAGAAGTGTAATGTAGATAGAGAAAATGTTGATATTTTCAGTTTATAATTTCAATTGTTAACCAATTATAACATTGGTTCCAACGCATTAGATATTAGGTATATTTCTATTCTAAAGTCACTTTTGATTGTCTTTGTTTCTTGACTAAGTTATGCCCCATTGTATACAGTGGTTTGGCTTCAAGCATAATGCAAACAGGAAGAATGTTGTCAGACGATTATCGTCAGCTGATTGTGATATAGTTTGCAACCAATTTACAGTACCTGTACCGGTATGTTGCAATCAGTTGTCCTTGTCCTTTTCTGGCTTATTATTCAACTCACAGGTTATTAAAATAAACCCTCATCCAAACAGACGGAACATTTCTGAAGCCTTAACTCGCGTGAAGAAATTGTAAGACTGGAAAGTGAGTATAAAGGAGATTCAATGATGGCTAGACGCACAGTGTCAGCTGGTAGACATTTATTGTATAATGCATATGGAGAACAGGCGTTCTGGCAATTTCCAGTTTGACGATATATGTGACGAGTACTAAAAGTTATGTAATACTTCCCTACGTAAAGACATGTTTCTGGCATCAAATTTGTCTTTTACTTTATAGCTGTATGAAGATTGGAGATCCAAGTTTAATGGTATGTGACCAATATTCATCATGATATTGAGTCTATACATCTCAGTAAAAGAGCATTGATAATTTATTAGTGTGTAAGTACATGTACGTCGAATGAATAGCCTACATGTAAATATCATTTATTTGTAACACTATACAGTATTCAGCATTATACAGTAGACTATGATATATTATTACGGAGTATGTTCTTATTTGTCTAATGTATTTTCAAATTAGATAGCTATTCTATGTTTTTTCATAACATAGATGTATATGTATTAATTGCTAACATTTGACATATTTTTGGTGTTAGTTTTTAAATGCTATACCTTTACCGATAGATAAAATGCATTTACTAGTAGTTACATCATGTGCAATAATGAGTGCCCGCAAAAGCAGTTGGCATATTTGTGATGGTACATCTGAACCATCCATACATTATACATGGTCTATTTATTTTCTGTACTCAAATATCATCAATGATTAAATGTAAGTTTTTTATTAAACAATACATTCAAAATCTATTCAACATAACATTTGGATTGTTGTTTTCATTACAAGCTTCTATTACTGGACTATTACTATACAAAGACTCGCCAAAAATGTGCACGTTGTACCACATATATTAACAATGAACATACTTCATATAGATATTAATCAAGTCATATTGTCAGTGGAACTCTTAAATCAACTGAATATAACACTTAAACCCATCATTATGCTAAGACTGTAGCCTCTATTAGTGCTGCAGAGAACCTAAATAATAATTATTACTTTTAATATTTGGCGATAATGATTTAAGACTGATTTTAATCTACCCGGTACCCTAAAAGTTATAATCCTTTAATTTTTTATAAAATATTCCATGAGTTACAATGTGTTCGAATATTTTCGTGTTTTATTAGTAATGTGATTTAAGGAGACTTTCTGGAGATAAAAGAATTTTGAGATAAAAAAAAATCTCAAAATGTTCTTGTTTTTTTATTTTAGTATAAAAGTACATTCATTTCCCTTTTTAAAGATGTATAACACTTTAGGGGTTTCGGGAATAGAATTTGGTTTATGGACCATACAAAAGATCATACAAAAGACAATAAAAAATTCAGTCAATGTTAATTTTTCCTGTACCAATATTGTATACATGATCTTTTGAATGGACCATAAACCAAATTCTATTCCCGAAACCCCTAAAGGGTTATCCATTTTTAAAGAGGGAAATGAATGTACTTTTATACTAAAATAAAAAACAAGCACATTTTGAGAATTTTTTTATCTCCAGAAAGTCCCGTTAAATGTTGTTAGTGCATTTCCTTTTTGTACTCTACAAAAAAATGATCCTACTCATATTCATGAATATAGGATTATTGTATATTACGCATATCTTATGTACCTTAATTACGATTTAGAAAAAAGTTGAATTATTAAAGTTCAAAGTAAAACAGTGCCAAACCACTTGAATAAACAAAGATATACAGTATTACATTTACAAGAGCGGTGACAGACCCTGTGCTTGTCTGTCTCCCAGCATTATGTGCCACGGCGATGCCTAACCAGATAAGAATGGCGATCATGTCACAGACCCATACTCAAAGAAGGAGCGTGAGCTGAAACCCTAGCCCATATACGTGCATGGACCGATTGGGGCTGGAACTTCTGTTCTACGCAGACATGTGTAATCCCAGAATTTTCAAAGCCTGAACTTCAGATGTTAAACAGTCTGAATTCTTAGAGTATGAAGATGGATGAAATCACGACCGCCCCTTTCTGAGGTTGCCACGTGTAGAATATCGTCATTTGTCAAAGAAATCTGCCGTATACTACTTCCTAATGGTAGATCTTCTAGGTATTTTTCAGTGATCTCATCTCCTCTCCAATTATGAATATGTAGAACTGTATAGCTATAGTCTATGACAACGATATAACTACTATTACAGGCTATTGCATTGTCACGTGCAGGCCTAATATTGTAGTTGTGTCTTAAATTGAAGATCTCCTCGGTCATTTAAAATTTCCAATGTTGTTTCGTACATGTCACACACAGCAATCCATCTAAGAATAGGGTCTTGACAAACTGAGAAGATGGGGTCAAGCGGCCTTACGTATATTTCCTCTCCTATGGTGTAGCGATGTTCATCAAACTTGGCCAAAGTGCCCATGCCGTTGTCATTGAATACCATTAAATGGGGTAGAACACTCACTAGGTTCCCGCTATACGACACTCTATGTTTATAGAGCAGGTTGAAGTCTACATCCCTGCACTTAATCTCACATTTAGCTTTATTGTGTGACCATGTGATTATTTTATTATCAAACATAAGCAGTCCCCGATTCCAGCTATGGTAAGATTGATATTCCCTCCATACTTGATTATATTGGTTTTGAAATTCCCTGAACTCTAGCAATGTTAAAGTGTATGGGTCTTGTATTAGAACAAAGTTTTTGTCAGAAGCGATGCTGATATTACAGCTATCTTTACACACCGTGGTATATGAACCAACGTTAACAAGTTTCACCTTTGTTGTGATTATGAAATGTTGTTGAGTACGTGATGTTTTCAATTCACTACTTCCTCCACTGAAGCTCCCCCTGCTCCAGCTCTATACTCGAGCTCGGAACGTGCCGAACCAATCTCGTAAAGACCTTTAGAATAGCCGTCAAGAGGGCTGGTTTCAAGAGGTTCGTCTCGAGGCTTCTGTGGGCAAATTTGAATTGAATTCTTGACGTCACTCATAGAAGGTCTCTTTTCAAGATCTAACTCTAGCATTTTGTCAATCAGAGGAACAAACTGCTCTTTCAAACCATCACTTCTCCAACACTCTCGGAAATAACTAGAAATATCAACTCCCGTTTTAACCAATGAACCCATACACACACAGCGAAATTTCTCTCTGTCAGTCACATTAATGCACACATAAATAATCACTAAGCCAAAACTAAACACGTCAATTGACCTTTTGTATTGAGCAATCGAAGCACAGTGACCATCTTCTGAGAGTAATTCAGGCGCCAACCAATACTTATTTCCGCGCACAGTTGTCATTATACTGTTGCTTAATTTATCGCCTTTATCCTTACACAGACTAAAATCGGTCACTTTTACTGTGGTCAAACCACAGTGTTCGACAATCAAAAAGTTGTCAGGTTTTACATCCCTGTGGGTAATGTTGTTGTGGTGTAAATACTCCATTCCACGAGCACCTTACCACAGTAAATTGGACGTTTGGGCGACATTCAGATAATGTCTTTCTATATACTGTTCAAGAGTACAGTCACAATACTCAATCGCGATCCAGTACTCCGGGTATTTATCTTCCCATGCCAGGATAGACGCAACGTTTTCATGACTCAGTTGTTTTATAAAAGGCACAAGCTCATTCTTGTCGACATCCCTGTATTTCTCATAGTTCGGACTGTGCTTGATTGAGTGGAGATTTATCACTTTCACTGCCACAGTTTTATCGCCATATTTTGCTTTGTACACAGTCCCGAAACTTCCTGTTCCAATGAAATTTTCTAAGGTTCTATTTACTTAATAGATTTTGTGCTAGTATTCCCCATTGCTGTCAACTAGTGTGGGTTGTTTCATTAATGCAAGATGTACATGTGTACGTCGTGTAGTCATGGGATCGCAGCTCATCGATCCTCAACAGTTTGCTACTAGTATTTACATAATGAGACGCCGTCTAATAAAACTATATATGTGTCCTTGCTTAAGCCTCAAGGGATCAAACTATCATTCAAGCGGAATAGTCATGTTCCATCAAAAAACAGTTAGTACCTGCGTTTCTCGATCCAAATGTTTTTGTGTCTTGTGTATTATCTAACACTATAGTACTACTAGCTTCCCCCGTCTCCGTACGGAGATATAACGCACGCAGCATCAGAGGCAAACGCACAGCAGCAATTCTGTTCACTGGCATGTAAAAACACAATGCAATCGCTAAGGTATTGGAAACGCACGCAGCAACAGAGAAACATAACACAAAGAAACATAACCCACGCAGCATTTCTAAACCCGTGAGACACACGCACGCAGCAACAGTGAAACATAATGCACGCAGCAACAACAAACCGGAAGTGAGTCGTAACAAAAAAAAGAATCATTTGTAGACGATTTTCGATGGTAAGTCAGTTTTCTCGTCAATGCTGATGAAAGAAAGCGCACGAAGATCAATAAAACCCGTAGAAGGGGATTTCCCATAAAGTTCAACACTAAAAATGCGTGAAAGCACCCCAAGAAAGTGATTGCAGGTGAATTTCCAAAATAAAATTAAAAAAAACATGACCACGCCCATGTCTTTGTAATTATATATAGATGTGCACATATAAGGTGATACATGGAATAGATTCATTGGGTTTCTTTGGTATGTTTACAATGGCATTCATCTTTTTGCTTAACCCATACTAAATGGTTTATTATTTATTACCTTTGAAAATATTTTCAACCTTGTCTGTCAGACGCTCTTTTTCAAGCTGGCGTCAAAGTTGAAAATATTTGCAAAGGTAAAAAATGTCATCGGTTTAGCAAAAGATCAATCCCATTGTAACATAATGCTAAATGTGATATATTTGACAGGTTACATCTGTGTTAAGGTTCTCCATATAAGAAGACACGTTAAAGAAACCCTTCATTTTTATTCAGTAAGATGCACTTTCAGTAATGTAATACAGCAAAAAGTAAGCAGAACTCACTCTTTTACAAGAATAAGAAATGAAAAATTGGTTCGAGAAAATTAAATTACATTTAAATAATTTTTCTTATTATTGTTGTTCATTTATTTTGTTGTTTGGTGTTGTTGTTGTTTTTTGTTTTTTTTTTTGTTTTTTTTTTGTTTTTTTGTCTTTTTTTGTTTTTGTTTTTTGCACACAAATTGATGTGATAATTATACTAGCCGTAGCAGGTAAACTTAAATCTTAAATTTCCTCAATGAAGAGACTGAAAGCGGACGATTAATTTAGAACTTCTTCGCTGCTACATGTACCTCTATAGAATAGAATAAACACATAATTTTACATAATTTTATTGTGGAATATGCATTGTGCATACATGAGTCCAATTATAAAACAAACCAATATACATACATAGATATGCGCAACAGTCGAACTGTTGTAGCAGCGTGGAAATAATTTTCCTCCGTATAAAATATGAAATTTCAAAATGTGTCGAAATATGGGCGGTTGAATAAGTCCTTACTAGAGAAACTCGCATTAATTGTAGTCCTTACTACATTTTCTGGTGAATTGCCCTCCTTTTTCCGATGGATATCAACCATAATGGCACACTTGTGATCCGTAATGGTTTATCACATTGTCCATCTGGCTATTGTAGCGCGGCCCTTAAATGGTAATCGACCGTATCGATAGTATCCCAGACGTTGATAGACTTTAATAATGAACAGTCAGCAGGTGCTCTACTTGTTTTAGGGTTAGAAGGAGCGGTGCTACTGAAAATTGGATTAAGATTTCACCATGAGTAAATTTAGTCAGGAATCTAATCTACATTAGTTCAAGCAAAAGGAGGGGGCTCGTTTTGAATGAATGAAGAGTAAGAACACAAGAAAAATAAAGACAGTGCACTTTTTTCCATTCAAAGAATCCTACTGCCTAAATAATGGAGAGCCCTAATCATTTTAGTCGATACTCAAAAGGCATCATTAAATTAATACTACTGCTAAATCAACACTAAGTCTTGGAGGTTAACCTACGACAACCTTCTACCGGGTAAAAAGGGGCCCTTCTAACTTGTTCACCCTTCCTCCTCACCTTACACGTAGCTAAGCAACTGCCTATGTGGATTAATGTGATTTTGAAATACACCAACAAAAGTTATTCGATGTCTGTCTGGTTTACCAGAGGGTGTTGACGGTATTGAAAAAGCTGGCACGCTGAACATCCTTGTCATCTTCAGCCTGATTTCCGATGTAGTCATGATGTCTGGGTTCCTCTTCTGTGCCGTCTCAACGCTAACCAGATTCTCATCGTCATCATTATCATCATCCTTCACCAAGCAAGAAACGTCGGGCTCTGGTAGAACCTGGACACGGCCGATCTTCCTCTTAGAAATGATGACAAACATCAAAATGATGCCTGCCAAGAAGCCGAGACCGCCAATAACACCAAAGCCAACACTCACCATTTTAGTCATGTTTGTCTTCGGTACCAGTGTGATCAAGTGTAATTGTTGTGTACTGTTGTCGTTTAATTGTGGCACCAATGTACTGGTTGGACTTGAGTTGCTGTCAGATGTAGTACTTCTTCCTGTGTTCTGGATTAGTTTGATGGCGATGTGGTTGGCGATGTCGTCGGGTTGTATTGTATTATCTGGCAATGTTGAATTAGTTTCTGGTGCCTTTAAGCTTGATGTTTGGTGCGTTACAACTACGTTGGGCGTTATATTAGTGTCCGTGCTTGTCATGAACTCACTAAATGAGGTGCTTGTAGTGGTGCTTCCTGCATAAGAGCTATCACTTTGAGTACTAGTAACTCTTGTCCGTATTTTGTGTATACAGAAGTCTCCATAATACCCGACCTCACACGCGAAACTGCATCTCCCATCAGGCTGCTCACAAGTATTGCCTACACAGTTACCAAAACAAAGGTTTTCACATTTGTTACCATAGAAACCAGTGGAGCATCCTTGACCACACTCTCCTGTAAGCTGGTCGCAAAAATCTCCATCGCAATTTTCTGGACATATCAACTGACAATATTCTCCATAAAATCCATACTTGCATTTGTGGGAGCAAATTCCAGTGTTTCTTGCACACACTTTCATATTGCAGTTTTCTGGACATTGTGAAGTACACAGTAATCCGTAGAAGCCTGATGGGCAACGGTCACACCGTCCACTAGTCTGGTTGCATCCAGACTCACAGTTTTGAAAGCACTTCAATTGACATGCCTCTCCAAAGTGACCTACCTTGCACGGACTACAGGCACCATCTGCCCAGGAACATTTATTATCCAAGCAAGCTCCACATACCTGTGTACAGTTCTCTCCCCACTGTCCATCGGGACACTTATTTTGAAGTAGATGGCCAAGGATTCCATTTAGGTTGAATATCATTACAAGTAACGCAAGGGCAGCCATTCTACAAACGGTTTTCATTTCAAGTATGATGAGGCGTTGTGACCGCACCTAGTGAAAATAAGTTTGGGATATAAATCACAATAATGATAATATAGAGAAATGTCATCCTTCTATAGTTTAAAACAGGATAATACAAAGCAATTTTCACTAAGCTTTCAACATTAACTTGTCTTGGTTGCAGTTATGACGGCATTCGTGTCACTGGGATCGAGATAAATCACCATTTTGTGTGCGGTGCCCCCCCTTTCAGTTCAGCATTTTGTTCCAGGTGGAAGGAAGTTGGTATCTGCCGCCGTCTCTAATTAGTGAGGGTTTTCAGCTTCCTGCTGTGAATGGCCTCCTTCAGACCACGTTCAAAGTATTTTGGTTCCAATCACAAGATGCTCATCCCCGACCCCTGGTGGTTGTTAATTAAATTGAATTGAATGGAAAATATTTTATTTAACACAGATACATTAAAAACAAAAGACTAACACATTATACACTGCAGTAAATAAGGAGCACTGAAATGTTTATAGTTTTAAGCCCAGTCTACACTGCTAAGGCTTCCTTCAAACAGTAAAAGACGTTTTGTGGGACAACGTCTTTGCCGTGTAGACACGTTTAACCAAGACTACGATTTTCCGTCTCGTCTCAAGCCGTCGTGAGTATTTGACATGTCAAGTCTTGGTCGTATGAAGTTTGATGTAGTTTGAAATAGTTTGATACAGTCGTGTTGGTGTAGACAAGTTTAGAGACAAGAAGGATCGTCGGGGCATAATTCAACCAATCATAGACCAGCTATCAGTTCATAGATCTACATGTACGTCACCTCCGATGTTAGTACACTGCGCATATTACGTAGATCTAGAAGTTGGAAATGAGGACTTGTCTTCTTCCTCTAATTCCCTGTACAAATTGTTAAAATACCCTTGACTTTTACGCCGTAGCAACCAAGTAGGCCTACGACACCACATCTTACCCCGTTTGCTCCGGCGGTGTCTACGCTTTTGTATCAACAGAAAAACAACAAAAACGGCCAGATATTTTTTCCCCTGTAAAGTATTGACATTTTCCTTGCTATTTTACTTATGAAACACCCACCTGCTATTACAAGCTTGTTGCTAGGATCTCAAAAGTGCACGATTAATCATCGTAAGGTTTTAGCGATGTAGACAGGTTCCGTGAAAGACAAAACGTCATCACATTTTTTTTTCATAAAACTGCTTAAGACGTTTCGTCGGATACCGTCTGAAGGAAGTCTAAAATCCGCTTTACACTTGAGCGATCATGAGCGAACCCGTCAACGCATCTGTACGTATTATGTCACGTCGTCGACTTGGGCGTATAGTATTGTGGCGGCATTAAACGTAGTAAAACTGCATGGTACGACAAGTTGCTGAGTTGCTGAAGCGTTACTTATGTATGCGAATGTTCTGCGATCCGTAGACGCAGCATAACTATTTGAAGCAAACTTTAACCAAACTGAATGTTCGTTCAAAATTTTTGAACATGTTCAAAATTTCCTGACGAATTTGCCAGTCCTGCAAGTGCACGTAGAGCTACGTAGGTGGAATTCGCTATAGTATAAAGCGTGTTTTAGCGGTGTAGAAGAGGCTGTTATACATATGTATATTCTTATTTCCATGGTGGACCTTAAATTATAACGATGAGAAACATTGGCCACGAATATAAATATCAAATACACAAGTATAACACATTATAAATTTATCACAGATATGGAAAAGAGACCGAGCTTTATATTATAACCTTAAAGGTCCTTATAGTATAACTTTTTATTATTATTACTATAAGGTAAACACATCCGTCTCATCAAGAACCATTTTTTAACAAATTAACATTGCTAGTAAATTGCTTTGTATTATCCTCTTTAAAACTATATGTATCATAGATTTGTAAAGAGATTCATTGGATTTCTTTTTTTTATCAACAAGTAACACTAATTTTGTGATAAATCCTTAAAAAACTTACTATATTGTCTTAATATTTTCGGACATTTCAATGTCCATCGTCTGAGACTTTTCTGTCACCAGGTGGCAGCACGTGACAGAAGTTGAGTTGTGTGCAAGGAGTCAAACCTACTGGACAGACAAATTTTAGAGTCCATAACAATCCGAAGGACTGAGGAGAACATGAACAGAGATGAAGGAGCATACCAGTTATCTCACGCCTACGACAACCTTCTGAGACCCAGGGCAGCCCCAAACCACCGCGCGCGCCCTCGACCACCCCCCAAGGGCCCAACAACGAACACTGACTGACTTCAACTTCTGTCACGTGCTGCCACCTGGTGACAGAAAAGTCTCAGACGATGGACATTGAAAATGTCCGAAAATATTAAGACAATATAGTAAGTTTTTTAAGGATTTATCACAAAATTAGTGTTACCGTAAGTTGTTGTTTATATGTATCATAAATCATGATAACCTGTGTCTAATAAATCCAGGATAAATGAACTTCCATAAGAATAGATGATAACATATATGACAACGAACTTTTTTTAATGCTAAAGTAAACAAAAAATCATGTACCTGGTAGTGTATCTTCTGTTGTGTTTTGACGTAATACGTGTAGTAGGTCGTTATAGTTAGTAGTAGTCCGTGAGTCGTTAGTAGACAGTAGTTAGTACGTCAGCTGATCCCACAAAATAGGCAAATCATGACATTACCAGACTTTACACAAAGGCTATCACATCCTTTATCATTTTGTAGCTATGAATCTCAGCGTCATTTTAAGGTACAATAGAAGTCTTAATCTGGTAGCTTAAAGGAGATAATTAGCATATTACCATGGCAACCAATATAATAAAGAAATCGAGTATTGTATATTTGTTTCTGAAAACAAAGAAAAACGCACAGAATGTTGTGTAATTTATTATTAATAATCATTCATATTTAAGGCTACCACCTAGGGATCATTCACAAAAGATTCCACCTAAGTTTTTACCTTTTTTTCTTTTTAGTAAAATTTTGTTTTTATATATTTATATTTAACTCTATGTAAATCATCTGTTCACATATGCCACACGTGCCTCGCGTTTTGACTCATAAATCCCAAACGAGCAAGGCAACATGAGTAAATCTTTTTTACTTACATCTACACATTTTAAACTTTACAATGGCAATCATTAAATATTAAAAGAAAAAACTGTCCAGTCCCACCTTAAGTATGTCATCTTGATCAACGCTTCCCCACTACAAATAAACAGTACCACATTCTTAAAGGAGAAAATACCCAAGTGCCGCAGCTATACAGCTGCTCTGAAAATAGATTGCAGGTCTAAAAATAGAAGCCATGTGCTTTTAGTTGATGACGTTAATTTTGCAAAACATTTAGCAAGATTTGGGTCATAGATAAGCTTTTAGAATAGGCCTTCATGTCAGATCATTTAAATGCCTTGTGATAGGCAGGGGACCATTGTTCGGTAGCTTGCCTCAGTGCAATGGTGATGAATACAGACGTGCAAGTCTTTGGAAAACTTGAACTGCTGCTTTGAACACTATACTTTGAAGCAATAAGTGGGTATTTTTTTCATTTTGTGACAATAGTGTCTTCTATAACGTTTGTTTTTTTATTTAACTATGACAGTAGTGTAGCTATCAAGATTTTAAAATGTAAACATTGCAGTATTTTTTAGCTATTTTACATACCTCATAGATTGATACACATTGTGTATAGTTTATTATGATAACATATAATTGTAATTCTCTATTCCAACTGTTAGATTATCGATTCCACGTTGTATTAAGCAGTTATTTCAAATTCTACTAGGATTTTCTGCTAATTTGGTTAAAAAAAAACAGGTGCCCTGCAACTACTTCCTGTTTCTTCCCGAAAGTAGTTCCTCGCATGTAAAAATAGTCCCATATTTTGGGAAACTGTTGTATAAAGTGTTTGTAAGTTGATATATTTTATCTAATGTTACTTTTCGGTGTATGTGACATAATTAGAGTGTATTAAACAACACAGGATTTCACTGTTGCTAAGGGTCTGCTGGCGTAGTAATTTGATGACGTCTGTGTGTACGTGATTTCAAGCAGACAACGTGAAAAGTTGTACAATTACTGTATTTTTGTAATTTATTGTCACCCCATGAAGAGCCACGAGGTAATAATACTGCTATCTATAAATCGACATATATAGATCTTAGAGACAATGTAACAGATTTGTAATTTAGCTAGTAATTTTAATATTCGAGGTTTATTGTGAGATGTTCAAGTCTAGATGTCACTTTTGAACTTGTTAGTGTATTTACGTTAGATATTTGACTTTATTCAGATCTCACGGTTTGTTCGTCGGTTTGTTCTACGACTTGTCAAGTTAACATCACATCAATAAACACCAATGAACTCAAATCAGTCGAACTCGTCTATTTCACCTTTAATCATGGGGCCAGACACAAGTAGTTTGAGAGAACAAGGCTATTGATATTAATTTCCTATGGTTGTGGCTTTTCTATATTATCCACTTGAAGTGGTCTTTGGGATATTAAATCTTCTGAGAATTGATGGAGCTCTGTCTCAGAGTGTGAGTCATGAAAAAGAAAAAAAACTACACTGAATACTTGGATGATTATTATTATTACATACCATTTCACAAAATGTGTTTTGAGTGGCAATTATCACAGTCACATTCATGTGCATGGTAAATGCATTTAACAAATATTAATGGTCTTTTATTTCATCACTAATTTCTAGAAATACTTTTGTCATACATAGGCTGGCTTCTTTAAATATTTAAGTACGCATTGCACATGTTATTTTCCTTAAATTTCATATTGCATTTATTGTTGCATATCGACATAAGTATGATTGAATTTCACATTTTTTGCAAACCATGCCATCTTTGAAATGTCATCATAAAATGTATCAACCATGTTGGTAAAACAGAATATATACAGGTATGTGTGTGTGTGTTGCGTTGACAAATAAACAAACAAAACACACATCCTGACAGCAGTTTTATGACCAAGTACTTTACCATCCAGAATAATAAAATAAATGCTTTGTGTAACAAATGATAATGAAATACATGAAAATGCACATTCCCCATACATACTGAAAATGTGACGAACTAGATGTCTGCACATCAGACAATTGGCAGTCTGTGCTCTTCATAATTAATGATTTATTTTCAAAGTGCAATTAGCTTTTATACAATCTACATTATAAATATGGTAGAAATACTGTTATATATCAGTTTACACTAGTTTGAATGAGCTGTTATTTTTATATTAATGACATTATGTTATTCACCAATGTCAAATACTACATGTACTGATAGCAGTATGTATGGTACAACCGATGATGAGATAAGATAAGCTAGGCTCATGCCATTCTATGCAATAATTAATATTAATTATATTTATAACAAAAAATGAATGATATAATTGATATTGCTAGGAATTTATGCATATAGCGTATTTAATGATAAGGCTACTCTATTACCAACTAAGTTAGACAATATTTCCGAAGACGTTATTTCATTTTGAAAACGTTTGTTTACATATATGACTAAACTTCTTTTATATTTTTAAAATATACAAAGTGTCCTTCAAATCACGATCCATACTTATGATAAAAGGAATACTAGTATTGGTGAATATTATATAGGTAATTTCCTGCAATGGCCTGTATTTCGCATACATGCAAGCATGTGACATCAAGACATCCAAGTGCATTGACACTTGATGTCTTTAAAACGTTCATGAGTATATTAAGTAATTAACTGACTAGACTAGTATCCAATGAATTAAATAAATTCATTCCGTGATACAGTAGATGGTTTCACTTAGAATACTGCTGTAAAATCTTCCAATATTGTCAACTACCCATGATTTCAGCCTTCATCACTGCTGGTTTCGGAGTGCCTCCTCTTCTACCAATGCCATGTGGTGCCCTACAAATACAAGATGGATACGGATTAGTTATGTTGTTCTATGTCGTCTTATGGATTGTTTTGTTTTGGTGTTTTCCCATGGTCAACGCTACCATAATTACACACAATGCAAACTAACACCCTGATGGATTGTACCGAATCATACTGACTTTCGATGCCCACTGTGAGACTCACTCACAAATATAGGACCACGTTTCTTCCGTGTCCACAAACATTTTTACTCCCGGGTATTTACTGTCATACTGAGACAGGGGCTTGGGCCGTTGCTAGTCAGACAATTGAAATTCATCAATACAGAGCGCACGGTGTGTGGTTAAAATCATCACATCAAGTGATGGGGAAATTGAATAATACGCTTAATAGAGCTTTAAGAAATAAAATGAGGGTATAGCGGATTAATACGGGTATGAGATTTTTAAACTCTTTAACACGTCACCCGACACGTTTAAAAACGTGTCTGTACCTTGACGTCGTAACATACCTAATCCGTCAAGTGTGCACATGCTAGTCAAGAGGATAGTCTGGCCCTAACCTGGGCCACTTTGTTTATATGGGTAATATCAAGTTCAATAGAACTAACTACTGCAATAACATTCTTCGTCACGATGTTCCCAAGAATTCTCGACAATCTCGTGAATTTCTCGAATGTTTTTCACCCTTCTCTCAAATACTCGAATTTTTTCAAAGACTTTGTCTAACCAATTGTATACGCAAGTTGGATACAACTTAATGTTCTACAATATATCCTCTTCTCTTAAAAATCAATTGAAAGAATTGTTTCTGTTGAAGATCTAGACATTCTATCATTATAGACTTAAACAAAGACAATTGTAGTTCTGATTGACTTGCACATTTACATTCGCTAAGCTTTATTACTTGTGTTTGCCAGAGCACATAGGTTAAACATCGAAAAATGCTTCTAAATGTGAATTTCCACTGGCAGATCCAGGTGGGTTTTTTAAGAGTTGGCCGGCGCCCATAATAGTTCATGGGCGAAGGCTTGTGGAGATGCAAAGAAAACAACTATAAACGTAATTTTTATGTGTGTGAAAAGGGTGAGCGCACCCTGTGCGCCCCGCTCCCTGGATCTGCCGATGGCTGCTACATTCTCCTACCTGGGTTGCCCTGGATGGAGCCCAGCATGCCCACGTAGCGGCACCACGAGGCCATCAACATCTGCATGCCGTTCCTATTGCCGCACATGTCGTCTGCTTTTCTGCGACGGTTGAAGTTTCTCTTCTCAATTTCAAAACTTCTTTTGTTTGGTACTGTAATGAGAGAAAAATATGTATGGTTATTCCAATGAAAAAGTAATTGCATTTGCATATGAATGGTTGCAGTGTGGAGCTATGTGTGTTTTACAAAGCCCGTTGTAATACTAGTTTCGTATATTACCAGGAATTTAGCTAGATTTCAGTGGAAACTTGTGAAAGCAATTTTTTATTTACCAAATGTTAGGCCAATGTGAACATTGTGTCTTCTTACATATTAAAATACAAATTGATAGGAAATATCACAAAGCATCAGGTCACAAGTGTTTGCATAGTTCAATGTACATTGTACATGACTTTAATTTCAGTATGAAAATAATTAGGCTTTAATTGAACAATTTATCAATATTAGCTGTAAACATATACGGGTATGTCACGAATGATCCAAATAATTAGTACATATGTACTAGCTTAGACCCGAGTAGTCAAAGAGCCATGCTGAGAATCACATTAAAGCACTCCAGTTACATAATCGTATAAGTAGATCCCAAATTAAACATTGGTGAAATCCATTTACTTGGCATGTAAAATGAAAATCTAAGGGAGGAATTGTTAGTGTCTATGGAAACGGGAACACAATGCTCTCCATGGGCATAGAAAAAAAGACACATTTGGGGAGTGCATAAATGTTTTTTACAGCATTTTATTTTCAAGCACCCTTGTCCTGACAACACTTGTCCACGTCCTGACAGCAACACCACCCATCCTGAAAGCACCCTGACAGCATTCCCATACACACAACATCCAAGATCAAGCCAAAACGTCATTCATTGAAAGGCAGTTTTTTACTATATAAACATGGCAGAGTGACCATCCTCTGTGATAGTCAGCGAAAATCAAAGGCAAAGTGATTTTCCCTAACATTGGCTATAAGTATTCTTATTTAGATTGCAAACTACAAACACTTAAATAATGTTAACACACTAACTACACAGCAAACATAAGCATCAGGTATGATACATTGGCGGAGGTTTTCAGAACCATAGTGTCTATGGCAATGGGAACACAATGCTCTCCATGACAGATATTTTCACACACTTCAGTAGAACGTCACTTTTTAAGACTGCCCAAGGACTGGCGTCAAGTGGTTTAATATAGGGGTGCTCTCTTTAGGGACGTTAGCCATGGTCTTTTATGAAGACTTGGGACTGTTATAAATCGTCTTATAATAGAGGTGGTGTATTTATAGAGGTGATCTTGATTGAAGGATCTAATGTACACATAGCCCAATTGGCAAAGTGGTTGTAATCCCTAGTGTTTGAACCCATGTGACGCCATTGGCGTCTTTATGACATCACACTACTCCACATGACGCTGTCATGGCTGCCGCTGTCTGCTATTTTTGTTATAAAACCGCTAATTAACAATCAAAGTCCAAAAATTAGCGTATCAATATATAGGATATTGTAGTAGCGCTATGTACACAGTGTATAGTAATTTGTAATGCGTGCATGTTGTCAGAAATTAATTGAATAAAGTAGTTCGGAAATGTAAGGCCTTGGTCCCTCATGAAGTCATGCGTTTGAGGCTCATATGAGCCACGGCTTTCTGCGAACTCTGATTTGTCAAACACGTCTATCATGGAATTTAAAGTGATTTAATGAATAGTAACGTTAACTATCTCCCAATTAACGCTTGAAGACCCTCTCAATGTTAGAGATAGGGAGATTGAACTGCAAACTAATTCTGAGAGATTTGGTGCATTTTATATGGCGCATAGTCACGAGGAATTGTAGGTAGACCTGGAAAGTTTCTACAGACTTTTTTATTCGTGAATTTTGGTTCCTATGCATCTACAGACAAGTACCAAAGAGCGTGTGCAAGATTCAAAGAAATGGCATTTCTAAAAATCCAAGATGGCCGGATATTGACCAAAAATCATAAAAATGGCCATATCTCTGCCAATATCTATCCTCAATTCATTATGTTGAGCTCTATATCAATGGTTTCAAGTATCCTATAGAACCATTTTAAGCAACATAAATTAATTTTGTACCCTAGAAATCCAAGATGTCCGTCCTATTGACTGCAAATTCTAAAAGTTCCCATATCACTGCCAATGTCTAGATATGTTCAGCTCTATAGCAATGTTGTCAAGTATAAGACATCCTATAAACCCATGTATAAGTCGTATTCGTTAATTTTGTACTTTAAAGATCCGAGATGGCTGCCATATTGACCTCAAAATATAAAAATTGACATATCTCTGCCAAAATCAGTCTTGAATTCATTCTGTTAAGCTCAAGACCAAAGTTTTAAGGTATCAGGCATCCTATAAAACCATTTATTAGAAATATAAATTAATTTTCCACCCTTAAGATGGATGCCATGTTGATATCTAATTTAAATAATGACTTTGTAGGCGCTTCCATGGCGTAATATATGCTATACTGATGTTAATCGAATTCCTTAATCCCTGGATAATCAACAGTGTATACAGCGAGAATTCCTCAGACTAAACCTATGTACTGTGAAGTATCGCCAAGTATTTACTAAATGTAAGGTTAATAATAAAACCAAAATTCTATGTTAGTCCTGAATTTTACTTGTGTTTTTCAATTTCATAAAGTAACACTAAACACATTGCTTAAACGTAAAAGTCCCGATTGTCATAATGTATCCATTTTGCTACTTAATTATTGTAAAACCGATCATATATTGAGACATTGTTTTTAACAGTTTTAAGATATTACATGTATATAGACATATTTATGTTCATATTGTATTACCAATAACAATATAGTTAACTGTCTATTCTTAAACTTCTTCACCATCTTGCACAACCCCATTGTATTTCTCCTAAACTATTGTAAATATAATTTATCAACATTTATTCCAAACGATTTTATCATTTTAATCAATATTTATACAATAAAAAATCTGGTTGTTGATAAATCTGAGTAGGCTGCTTCAGCACCGAAAACGTGATAAAACATTTACCATTTTTGACTCAACCCACACAGCAGATAACCGACGAGAATAATAATGATAACACTAAACACTTAATACCTACTAGTTATTAGTTTATTTGATCAAATCAATGTCATTTTCAATGAATTCAAATAAGCTCACAATATCATATTGCATCACCTCCAAACGAGAATCGTGTTCATTTCAATAGACAAATAGAACATGGCTGTGACTGTGTTTCAACTGGCAATCCTATATCTCCTATAAATCTGTTATGCCAATTAATATGTGTGATCAAAATTATCTAACTGTGTAGCGCGAGTGGTCATTTGTTTTTGTGATGCAAATAGGTGCCCTCCCCCATGAAAACATTTGATTCGAGATTTGACCGTATTCTGCCCAACTACAATGGTACACGATACATACGCAGATCCAAAGAGGGCAGAGGAACACGCCCATTTCACAATAATCATTTCATTTTCATAGCGTTTTTGCCATACCATAAAACTTCTAATAATGGGATACCTCTTATAGCAACCTACCTCTATTAAACGCCCCCCCCTGAGCTGGCAGGTATTCTGTTAAAGGCTCTCTAATAAACGCCCCCCTCAACCTTGTGTAAAAGCATTTAATGATCAATGTGCGAGTCTGTTTCGATTTTATAAAACATTATAATGAGGTTGCATTGTGTAAAGCACCTAAATAATCATGCATCGTATCAAACAAGAATGTCTTACATACATTATTAACCGCCTACCTCCAATAAACGCCTACCCCTATTAAACGCCTCCCCCTCAAGTAGAAGTATGCCCATAGCCGCCCGGCCGTTAATAGAAGATTTACGATGTCTCCTTTCGATTGTGCATACGAAACCCCTGCGATCCCTTGAGTGAGCCACGACCACAAAGTTAGAATCTGCTAGTATTTTGGTCACTTAAAATATGCCAATATAAATATTACGTCAAAATATAAGAGCATCGTTTGGATAAGTTTAGCATGTTGCATTGTGGGACATTTGATATACGGCAGGAAACGTGAATCAACGTGTGTTTTGAATTCCGATCGTTGAACCAAAATTAAAGAAATACACAATGCCCAGCGCATAAAAGAGAAAAACACAGAAAGGTTTGTAATTCTAGAAGACATTGTGATCCAAACGTCACCAATTGTAAACGAAAAGAACAATTGAATCGTCCTTACTTTTAAAGGTCGTCACTAGAAATTGTACAAAGAAAAATACACAAGAAAACACTCTGACCGTATCAAATTGCAATGGATGGAGAGGGAGGCTTTATTTAATATTAAACATGTAACTGTTTCATTTTATATGAGCTAATGTTCAGTTATGTTCATTTTTGCAAAGTTACACTACGCCCCTTGAACGTTTTCTATAGAAGGAAGGCTCAGAGCTGAATTTCATGTCATGTGAACTTTGTTTGACAACAAAATGGTGCTTTCTGATGCATTTGATAGCACGCATTCTTTTCGTGGAACAGATTTGAATTTCAAAGTATTTATTCTTACAGGTTGTTTAATTGGTAGGACCCATTCTCGGTGTTAGCAAACATTCGGGAAATTATGGTGTTCCCTATTCAGCACTATTTCACAGAACTATTTGGTGAGCTTTTGCGGCGTCTGCATCCTATTAGGAGAGGAACCGAATCCAATGGTGGTGTGCGGGTATGGAACTATATCCCCGTCGTTGTAGTTTGTTGTCTGAGTCATTGTTTGTTATTTCTGCCTTGTATACGTACATACAGCTGTAAGTTTACTGGAAACTAAGAGTGATATAAAGTATCTGTAAAAAAATGACATGAAATCTGTATATTCCTTGTCCCTCTAATAAATAATAGGCTGTAAACAGGTATGTTCAAATCTATAGCATCTTGAGGCATGATGTTGTGTAACGTCTGATATTTTGTTACTTTGTCTAGATGAAATATATCATATTTCAAGGGAAACTAAACACAATTAGATATTTGGTCCTTAAGGTGAAGCTAAGATGGCTCCAGTTGGAGACATTGATTGACCATAGGAGGGGGGTATTAAAAAGTGTCAGAGGAACATGCGCGTTTAGTTGGGTATGAAAATATGGAGATGTCTGAATAACTAAACAAAACATGATTTTTGTTTGTTTGTTTTTTGTTTGGTTTTTTGTCAGCGCGGATGTGGATTGGGTAGGAGGGGGGTGAAAATGTGGGATACACTAAAATGGTGGTCCGGCAAATTGGTAGTAATTTTAGGGGGTAGGAATTAAGCTGAAAGTTTCAAACAAATTTATGCTGCCTGAAAATGATACCACCATGGCTTGATGTTTTCATACCCACCTCAACCATGTTAAATAGTAGCCCACTTAACACTTAGCAAACTCACCTTCTCCAGCTGGATGAATTCTTGCTTTTTGGTCACTTTTAACTTTATTTAATTTTTATTTTTATTTATTCATTTATTTATTCATTTCTTCATTTGTTTCTCTTCAGAAGGGGCCGGTGTGATATTTGGCAGATATACCAAACTTAACCATGGAAACTAATACAAAGGCCTAAGTTGGCTCAAATCCTTGGGAATCTGCTTTTTCCACTTGTCTTCTGATAAACAGCGAGACCATACTGACCCGCAATATCCTTTAGCATTTTTAGATAAACTATTCTTAATATTCTACAAACACCAGACTATTACTTCATCACAGATTTGCTTCACAATATGAGTTCCTTGGCAAAAGAGCAAGCCGCTGTTTAAAATTGCATTAATTGTTTTACTCAGTTATGATAATACAATTATATGGTCTTCATAAAATACAGACAAATCAAATTACATAGTTTTGCAAGAATCGTGGTGTAATATATTTTCTGGCTCCCCATCCTTATACATTATGTATGAATTTATAGCTCACTATCGTACCTTAGTCCATATTTGATCATGAATTGAAATTTAAGAAAATGGACACACATTCTCAACTAATTGTTGTACCTATAGGCTGTGTTATTTTTTCGAGGGCATTATTCATGGAGTCAGGATTGTGAAAAACACGACATGCCATTCCCATGTGTTATATGATACTTAGTTTGCGCAACAAACTATGCATCGATTATATATGCTCAATTTATATCACAATATCTTTACCTCTTTGCAGGAGACAAATAAACAGCATGATTGATGCAAATATCATGTAGGCATTGGTATGTATTACTTTTGGTAATTACAATGTTTATAACCTTTATTCAAATTACTAAATTTTGTGTGCAGCTCATGCAATGTTGAATGTGTTTTAATTTCATAGAAAAGCTAAAACTACAATAATTAGTATTGCGAATAATCAATTTAGTTTCTACTCTCAATTTCGTGTTTTACATTTATTCAAATTACTAATGATCAGTTTCACTAATTTCGTCATCTCTTGATTAACCATGTGCTCATCTTTTCCTCTGTGTACTTAAGCTTGTAGCACCATTAACATTTAAAATAATATATGATAAATATATGAATACGAGTGATTGACCAATAACAGCATACGAGAGGGAATAAGGGAATATATATTGGGGTCATAAACATAGCAGTTATTTACGCCACCTGTTATATATACATGTAGTATCTATCTATTTAAATTACCTTGGAAGTTGGTGTCAATTATTCGACTTTGTAGTATATTGTCGAGCTTGGCAGAGATCTCTAGATCTTGTAGGAACAGGTCGAATACTGCTTCTTGGCACTGTAGATCGTGGGGCGGGCAAGTCTGCAAAACATGTATCATGAATTTTAAGTCAACATGATATTGCGTTCGTGGCAATGTTTGGTTGTATGAAATACATATTTAGAAAAAGAAAGGAAAGTTTGTCTGTGACAGAGCATTTACATTTTCTCTACAATTGTGATTTGCGATATTCATGTTTCATGTTTGTTTGTTTTTCATTCTGGTATAAGTCATATCAAATATCAAATAAAAGTGGGTTGCACCTTGACTGCCGTGTATTTGAGGAGGTTGAGAGGCGGTCCGCTGCTGATGGGGAAGGGCGTGACGGCGACCACCACACCAAGCAGAACAATCAGCGATACCAGCATGCAGTCCATCCTGGCAAACACAATGCACTCGTGCTCAATGCGTTTACCGATTTCAAGAGTTACAGCCCTTTATTTAAATCTATTCACAATATTGTGGGCCGAATACGGTAGAAAGAGAGAGAAGCCCGATGGCAGATCAAGGTTTCTGGAAAGAGGGGGGGGGGGGGGCACACTTAAGGAAAAGGTGGGAAAAGGGGGCGCGCGCCCCCTGCGCCCCCCCCCCCCCCCCTGGATCTGCCTATGAAGCCGTAATAGATTTGTCAGTAATAAGAATTTTGTAAATCATAAAGATATGTTAGTAGGTTGTATGATAAGCTGGGTCACTGTTGCAACAATGCTTTTAAAGCTACCCATTGTTTGTTCCAGGATGGATACGATCTAGCAGAACTGATTTATAGAGCAGATTAGACTGTTTCATCAGGTCAGCGACCAGTCCAAAACCTATGTGTGTGGTGGGGGTGGGGGTGCCTGAGCTCATTCCTGAATGCATTTTGCACTAGTATAATTGAACATTATTCTCTTATATTCACTGAAAAATACTCGATTCTGATTGGCTGAGAAGCGGGGCTGAAAATTGATATCCTACTAGTATACTACAAAGTATAAGACCTGGAATTATAGATAAACATCAGAGGACAGGGTAATTATACAAGTGGTGATGAGAGATCAGGCAATATCTCACCTCGTATGGACTTTAAAAGAATCTCCACACTCAGTGAGATGATTTCTGATCACTCACCCCCACTCGTACAATGGCCTATTATTATAAGTTATACGGGTGGTTAATAATATGAACATAATCGTCCAAACTGTCATAACTCTCTAAAGAACTTTTAGCTATATATATTCTACGGACTCATTCATAACAGGTTAACCCCGGGAAAAGGTGACAAATTACGGGGGCTCTGCCCATAGAACAGATTGAAAATCGAAGTATTCGTGAGAAGATAAAATAACTCAATTTTTTCAATGGTTCGAGATCAACATTTGCGACTAAATAGAAGATGCGATTTCCATAAAACCCAATTTGGTTATTAATTAGTGTACTGTCGTTAAAATGCCGATTGTCGATAGGTTAAGCATTTCATTTCTCTAAACTTTTTGAAAGAGAGTTTTCCTGTAGATTTTATCTTGTATAAAGTGGGGTTTTAAAAATGTCTAATAATATCAATGTACTGGCTGCTTCCCGGGTACGTAGTTAGGAATTCTATCATTCCGTGCAAAAATCACCGCCAATAACCCACGCTGATTGGTCAATCTCCGTGCTAAATTATACGATTGACTGCACGCTGCGAAAAAAAACACAGCGCTAGTCTAACCTCCTCACAATATCAATACAGCCGCTGACGTAGTAAAGGCCATGAAGCCGTGTTAATGCTGTGCGGAGTACAACAGATTAGACTAACTCCACCGCGCGCTCAAAAACTGCGGGAATTGACGTCTCCGCGCGCTCAAAATGACTTGAATGTTGAATGTTATATGGCAATGAGAACGTTATGATATGATTTATTTTAAAATAAAAACGAATCATACACTCATTTGGTGTGGATTTTAGTCATTTTAGTCATGATAGAATGGTTTTTGAGCACTCGATTGTCGGGTCTATCGTAGAATTTTGCACGGTGATGTGTGATTGACACGAACGCAGTGAGTGTCAATCACACATCACCGTGCAAAATTCTACGATAGACCCTCCAATCTCGTGCTCAAATCCTACAGTATACCAACGACTATGGTGACTGTGTGATATAGACTAAATGTACACGTATGGTTAGTTGACTAAGAAACCCATCCTGTTACGCTTTTATTTATATCATATCAACATATAATTTGCTGGAGATCATTTGGCACAATTATCATTGTGCAAAAGGACGATTTGATAATGCGCATCAATGCTATAGCAATAATCAAACTAATAATCACTAGATTCGTGACAAACTGATTCATTCTTACTCAGATTAGTAGCATCATTCATGACAGTCGTGTCTGGGACAGACTTCAGTGGCTAATATTAAACCTAAATCAGTCGCAGTATGCTTAATCATATATGTCGTCCATTTTTTCCGTCACTTAAATGTCTGTTGACTCGTGCGTATCGTGTGAATAAGTCTATCGATTCAGATGTCTTTCTGTTAATTATTTGAATTGCTGCTCTGAGAATTCATCATTTGATAGGTATAGGTCAATGAAAGGTGTGTATAATAAGGTTACACATGTTGAACACAAGTCAAATTCTTCAATACTGTACAAGGAGTTCATAAAGCAGGTTTTGATTTTGTCATCCTGTTGTGCGTAACTCCTGACTTAGTGATGAAGATATTAAAACCTCTTTTATAAGTTCATTGAAGAGTTTGACGTGTGTTGAATATATGCAATCGACTTATACATGCATAGTGTTGTTACATACCTATCAAACCATGAATCGTAGTTCCACAAATTCAAATAATCAACAGAGAAACATTTGAATCTACGGACTAAGCCTCAATCTCGCTGGGCAACTCTATGAGTCACCAAATGAAATTTCTCTTCTGTTCCATTAGATGAGTCTTCCTTATACATGTGCTTATTTCAACTAGACACCCTTTTATGTATATTATTCAAATGATGTAGAATGGTGCGCAACATTAATTCTTGCAGATGTGCACAACACCCGCTGATGAAGTTGAAATAGACACATGTCTTGAATAAATGTTGGGGGATCCATGATGTTTATTCAATATTCATGTAAATGATATATAATTTCGAAACTTAGAGAAAACACTATGCAATTCAAATAATATTTGTACAATAATAACCCATCTTGAAGAATGGAAAAAACAGAGAAATTTCATAGTATACTATATGTATGGATCTATACTGTGAATGTACTGTACATTAAGTTATTTTACTACTGATACTTTATCCATTTATTAATGAAGATATTCATATTCTTGAAGTTCTCGACTATAAAATGATAATATTACCCATTGAAATTAAACATATTATGGCGACGTCATATGCACATACAGTATCCTAGTTTTGAAGCCCAGCACGGAAAATGACGATGATTTTATTCAAGGAAACACGGGAGTTTTAATTTCGATTTTAATTAACTTTTAAAAATCGAAATCATTTGAGTACCATATAGCATCGCAAAATCACAGTATTTAGTACAAACAAGTTAATAACTAATCTGCTTATATAAGGCTGTCTTTAAAATAATTGTCTTCAAAAAAAATCCCAACGGGGTGCCTGGTTTCGATGCCTGGTAAATGTAAATGTGGCGGTTTGCAGTCCTGATCCAAGTCTTGCTCTCACGACCTTACCTGGTCTGTGGCCTATTAAGTTTATATATGCAAATGCGTCATGCTGTGTACAACATACGATCACATGATCATTTGGCATCAAAGAGACACGTTCCATGTATAAGCTCGCTGATGAATTATTTTGAATATCATATCGGCAAAAAACGTAGGCTGGTGGAAATCATAATCAAAATGCAGTAACGCATTCGCAGGAAATACCTGTAGATTAAACATTTATATATAATATCTGAATTGGTCATTCAATACGCTTTCATTGTGTGCTTATTGAAATATCTTCCTCGTGACAATCATTCATAGTTTTAATTAATTGATATAACCAATCGTCTAAACTATTTGATATAGCACCGTGAGACCTTCCATGATCACCGGATGGAGCGGATTTACAAGGAAGTGGGACGTAGGGAAAACGCAGAGGAGGTCTGTGGGGAAAAGGGAAAACAGGACGTGGGATTTCAAGGAATTGGGATGTGGGAAAAAACCTTAACATTTGTGGGATGTGGGAGAAAAGGCAAAATATGTTAGCGGTGTGGGAAATAAGGCCAGAAAATAGGAGAGATTTCTTGACCCCTTATACCCCGACCCACCCCCAGCCGCCATTATGATATTTGTATTATAAAACTGCCAGCGGGATTAACATTTTGTAAACTGATTATGTTATAGAAATTTGTGGGAATGCATGTTTCATAAACATTATACTTTCAACTTAATATGACCTTTATTGGTCAGTTTTATTAATGAAAATATTTTAAAAAGCCTGATGATGTGTAGTCTATAACGTTTTGGGACGTACGTGATTAGGTTTTGGGACTTAATAGTCTCGTCACAACTTGTTTTGACTCTTAATTAGGTGCTAACGCACAACTAGGAGTACATATACTTCAGTAGATTGCTTTGCCATGCTAGGAGAAATATCTGTATGAAGAGTCAAATAATATTGAGTGAAAGTGATAGCGTTATGTATATATATAGTAGTATCTAAATTAAAACGTTCACGATTCCACATATTTTTATTATTAATCCTGTGTATCCTACACATAGCATTGGCTCGCACTTTACTAATTAGAATAATGTTATATTTCTGATGATTATGACAAATTATTACTCAGGGGCGTAGCTACGCAAGGGTGGTAATGTTTTCGTTTTGTTTTGTTTGTTTTTGTTTTTGTTTTGTGGGCTATTTTTGCTTGTCAATCCTTTAATGAAACTGAGTTGTCAGATGTATTTGTTTTCAGGGTCACTTGTGTGTCTGAAATAGCCTCAGGGGCTATGAAAACAGGTCTAAATTCCAAGATTTTCTTGGGGGGGGGGGTCTGTCTCTAAACCTCCGTAGAAAAGATGCGCGCATAATATTATGGCGTTTGTTTCCCATCAATCTTTTGCAATCCTGGTTTCGCCCCTGTACTTCTTGTAGTTTCAATAAACAAATACACCACATTACAGATGAGTTACTATATCGGAATAGATTAGCATCAAAGGAAGTAACAAGTATAAAGGAGGAAATATGAGGTCTCTGTAGTATGCATCAAATGAACTTATCCACGGACGAGTTTAGATAAATGCGGCTAGTAATGAAGGCTAATTAATTAAAATAATGACGTTGCAATAAATTGGTTGGGTATTTACAAAATTAATACATGCTATTTTCCTAATACATCAAAAGCTATTAAGTGCTCATATGGCACAGATAACTCAAGATGTCTGTAACAATATATACTTAGCCATTTAAGACATCCTACCCTGAAATATATAGTTCAAAGTTGAAAACTCTGTCATGTACACACAGCCACTAGCTATCGTGGTGTAGGCCCGTTCGTCTTCAAGTGTATTGCTGCTTTCACGTATTGAAGAAAATCGGGATTGGTGGGTCATCTCCAAAGGCATTGAATTATTGGAATGACATTTTGTCAGCATATGTCTAGAAACCTTTGCTAAATCTGCAGATGTATATTAAATATTCGACAAGTTTTTAATACAGTTTTCCATACAGCTCTACAGTAATTCACATGTGGCATACTAGGCCCTACGGTCAGGAATTTAGGCCTATTGGCCTATATGGAAACCTATAAGAACTATTTATCAGATCTTGTGAAACTTTCGCAGATATAAGACAGGGTTCCAGACGTATAATGACAACGTTTCATCAAAACGTGTGCAATACTTTTGGAATTCATCCACTAATTTCGATTTTCTCTTTATTAACTGAAAACATTACACTGTTATAGCAGTTGCCACATATCCGTATTCAGTGTGTAAGAAAAGTGAAATATCTGACTCAGTAGGTCGGGTAAATTAACTCCATACAGGTTTATGACATTTTTCGTCAACTCCTGATATAATCAGATTTTTTCCGCACATTATTAGCATTTTATTCCCGTGAGTTGAAATATCGCGGGCGAGTTTTTAATCATGAACAAAAATCAAGGTCAAACGTTTCTACTTCCTCTCTATTGAGGCTATTTTGAAAATATCTCAACACTCATGCACTTAGTTAATTTACATAGTCAATACATAGATTACCTTCAAATTGTGAATCCAAGCTAAATGTTTCTCTCTATCAACTGGGACATGTAGTATCTTTCCTGATCTAAAGGTTCTACGGAATTGTGCATGTTTTAGATTTTAAACATCCTAATTTTATCCTTGGCACGTGCTGAAGTGACATTGACTGCAGGTCTGCTATGTGAAGGGCACCAGTAGACTTGTTCAAAATAACCCCTCAATGTAATATTTATATGGCTGTAATAGAATTTTGTCACTACGAGCGCCTGCCATGGTGGCTTAGGACTTCAAGCTAGTTCTCTTCTTACACAACTATTGACACAAAGCAGCTAAAAGCTGCTTTCCCTTTGACGTACATGTTTGATTCATACAGCATAAACATGGGGAGGGGGTAAAGACAAAAGAAATCATAAAGTATCAAAATTTCAAAATTTCAAATGTTTGATTTTTTTTCCTCTCGAAATCCGGAGTATTCAGGATATTAATTACGTGTAGATATTATTCTCATCTCATTTCGCGAAATTACAACCCTTGTAGTGTACATTTTGTACACCAAAATAAGAATAATAAGTATGTGTATAGGTCATAGTATACGGCACTTCCGGTTTCAACTGCATTTAACATTTTGATCATGGCTCTATAATACACAAAACAACATATCAAAGAAGCAAATTAGCCATATTTGGAAATCTGAATTAAATGCTTTCTTCAATCCTGCTAATGTCATCACTTACGTGTAATGCACTTTTTATGCACCAAGAATATCTACATAATTATTTGTATATGTCGTAATATGCGGCCTTTCTGATTTCACTTGCAAATTACATTTTGTTACGATAGGTCTTATACTAATAAGGGACCGTTCATAAATGATGTCATCGCATTTTCGGGCATTTCTGACCCTCATCCCGACCCCCTGTCATCGTGCGTCATCATTCTTTGCCCCCACCCCCACTGCACCGCCCCCAAACCATGACGTGTCATTTTTACTTGCTCGTTCCCCCCCCCCCACCACCCCCACCCAACCCCACCCCACCCGGTCCTTACTACCGCCCAAATAAATAGTAAACAGCATCTAGTACATTGCCATGGCACGCCAAAAACAAACAACATTCGCAACATATCGATATTTTGCATTTAATGAAAATCCATTGGATTTTTTTTTTTTTTTTTTTTTTTAAGGGGCACTTTTTTTACGTCTGGACGTCAACCTTACCTACACAACCCGCGATGTTGTCATTTTTCTCTGGATCTCTTTGGCGCATAGAATGCTTTTTGATTTTTAAAATAATATATGTTCTAACCACTCCAAACTAAAACTATTGATTACCGTCCTCGAGTGGGGTTCGAACGCACGATTTTGGGTTTGAGAAAATAATCATGATGATGTAGGCCTGATGGTTGATGGTTACGACGATAACGGTTCCTCCATGGGGCCAGAAAGCAGCTGGCTACTAAAATTTTAACGTTCCACTCTACACAACCAAGTGTCATGCGCTCAATTTCCTCTTGATATGGTCAAGTTCAAGAAAAAAATTTTGCAATGATGCAATTCTAGATTAATGTAGAATTCGTTTCACTTTTGTTATTTTTCTATATTATGTTACATTACGTGGCATTAAAGGGAATTGTTTTAAGTCTTTATTTGGTATTATTCTATAAGTTAGATTAGATTAGATTTTTACTTTAATTATATATTATTTTGCATAGTATTAATGAGTACCCATATGTAACATGTACATAATGTCATATTTGACATGTAAATTCTTACTAGGCGTATACATCACCATAAAATACAAAAAGAAATAGTTTAGAATCATTCCAAAAACAGCGAAACATTCTGAATAACCAGTTACTAATGTCATCGAATATATGCAACAAAACAATCACAATACGGAACACACAGTGTGTTGGTTATAATATATGTGATTGTGTAATTTTCTTTTTTTTTTCTCAACGGTCTTCTAAATAATCTGTTCTTTCAATTGAAGATTAGTCAGATTTATATCTGCACGTGTATCCATAAAACATCACATCTTGCAATTGATAACCCTAAGTATCTCATGTGTATACATTCTGGTGTTTCAGAAACAGATAATTTTATAACCGTCTTCCAGATAAAGTTAACTTTCAGATGTGCATACTTCAAAAAGCAGAAGTTAAGCTAAGTTTAGAATCTACTTCTGGTTAGGCATTAATAGACTGAATGTTATTCCTCAGATAGCAACTCTTCTACCACGTAATCATTCTATTAGTTATATCTCATAGTGTTGTGAATACTACAGCATGTATGTGTTCACCTAACAACAAAAATAAAGAGTTACATTTTGATCAAGTCACAATACCAATAGAAAGTATCAAATTCTAATTCTACGTCTAATTATTAAGGAAATGGTGGTTATTCCCATACATTCCATAACTTAGCTCTACGTTATTCCATAGTGTGTTGCACTGCCCTAGTAATTAAAATGAATTTGAATTAGCCGACTCTTACCTTGCTCTACTCAGTCGCCGCTGTAGAAAGAATACTGACTGACCGGACGATGCCTTATATACACGGGTCTTCTCGATTGCCTTCAAATACGTCAAACTTTGGCGCAGTGGGCGGAATGCACCTATTGCCATTTTCAACGTCAATCGACAAAGATTTGAGTCTTGGGCGAACATGAGAGCGTTGTGTCTATAAAAAATATAATCCGTCTAATCGGGTAGGATGCTGTAGCATTTACGCTGGCTGAAGTTTTGCGGAGAGTCAATTAGTTAAAATCTCATTAATGGGCGCAGGTTGTTTAAGCAAACATTTCATGAATTCGGTCTTTTAAACAGCTAACAGAGACTCGAGTCAGTTTTGTCAATGATCTGCGTGACTAAGTGCGTAATGACCACTACGTGGTGCAACTACATGTGTTCCTATTATAACTAAAAGGTATACAAGAATATGGTATGGAAGAATTAGTAGGTACATGATTTGTCCAAGGTAAGCTGATCGGAAATGTTTTTGTACTTGTTTCTTCTTTTAATACAAAAATATGATACTCGCAATATACAGACTACATGGCTCCCTTCCTTAGCTTGATACGACTGGATGAAGTAGTTGCTGAAAGCGGCAGCAGCATAAAGCAGCATTACTGATTGCTCCCTAGTCTTTCAAAAGACCTTATATCTAATAGTTGTATCCGCTATTATTACACCAAGAAAAACGCTCAAGTAAACCATATATCAAGCGCAAAGAAGAAGCGCAAGTGCAATTGCAACAGCCTCTACTTCTCATAAATATAAGGTCGGTTACAAAACTCTAGTAATCCCAATGATATTAATTACACAGCCTCGAACATTCTGACCTATTATAGCCTTTAAAACCAGAGTATTCAGTAGCAGAAGCTGTAGAAGCAGTAGCATATATGGGTGATTTTTCCAGGTAGGAATTAGCCAAGACATTAAGTATGTCATCTTGATCAAAGCTTCCGCATTACAAATAAACAGTTCCACATGTTTAAGCGAGAAAATACCCAAGTACAGTAGCTACACAGCTGCTCTGAAAATAGATTGCCGTTCTAAAGATAGAAGCCATATGCTTTTAACTGGTGACGTCAATTTTGCAATACATTTAGCAAGATTCGGGTCCTATATAAGCTTTTATAATAGGCCTTCATGTCAGATCATTTAAAGGCCTTGTGATAGGCTAATTGATCCCCTAAAGCTTGATTAATACGTACCAGTGGATGAGATCGTTGCTAACAGTCGGCAGCACCATAAAGCAGCCTTACTCATTGCTCCCCCAAAAGGTGGCGCCAGCATTGTTTCTTGATACACCATCACAGTTAAAGGCAACGCATCCATGTTCCCACTATGATGAAAGAGCACATTTTAATGCAACAAACAAGAGAATTCAAACACTCTGAAAAATGATTTATATAATGCTGCTTTTTTAGAACTTGTTATCTATATAATGGAAAGCAAATCACAAATACTGAAACAACGCCTTGTTTATTTAGACTGTTTGATCTAGCCACACTATTCAAGCACTGATTGGTGCTACTAGGCGTGGAGTCGCTCAATGTCAACTCAACCAGGTTAAAGGAACAGCTATTTAGTACGATTCCTGGGCTAGAAGCTCTCAAGAATGAACAGGGTGTGATTTTAGCATTCACGAATGATATGGGTGCAGTTCTATCAGATGTCAGCAAATAGATAGTTATAGTGAATGAGGGTAGTCTATGTGTATTGCCGAAAACTAGGAACGATTGCAAGTAATAGCCGTCTATGTTAAGACTGACAAATATATATATACACATGTATCTGAAACCTTTCACAGGTGTCTAGCTTGTAGACGAATCACAAAAATAGTTTCAGACCAGTAGAGTGTCTGCTGGATACCTGCCAAAGAGCTCTCTCTTTTGCTGAGCCTGCAATGCAGCGCAAATACAAGCCATTTTCATTTAGGAATCACAAATATAATGGTCCACGTCACCAACTGTGCAGCTCCGCACAAGTTGATACTCTTCTCTTTGGAGGACGATTGAAACTCCGTTAGGTTGCTGTGTTCACTCCTACTGAGCCCACGCAGAGAAAGTATAGTTATCGTTGATGTAGCTCAGAGTATACACTACAGGATCTTATCTCACATTGAATGTCCCTCTACTCTCGTTAGATGTGTAATCCTAAACTTCTTGTTGCTGTAATACATACAAGTGGCCTTAGTGCCCTCCCACAGTGCTCAACAACTTTGTCTTTCATTGGTGGTCCACATCTATGTTCTAACTATATGGCGCAGTAGGAAGACTTGGAGTCATTATTATGTTCATCATGGGATTTCACGATTTATTGTTGCTTTACTGGAAACTGTTGTAAGACGATTGGTCCAGAACACGAGAGAACTATTGTCTGTTCTTGGTACATACTCACCACGAACTGGCAAGCCAATATGCATTCAAGTACTGTGAGAGTTAACAAGTGCGCGACCCCATCTGTTGACGGAGGTGAAAGTCCATCCAACGGTAAAGTTGATATCACGACCCAGTCACCAACATCCTGTTCTAGAATTGTATGAGGATCCCCACGTCCACAACTGTATTCAATGATTTTCTTTAACGGCATGAGACCCATAATATAGATCATTAACTGACAGAAGTCTGTAAAGAATGTAGCTGAGATGGAGCGTCGCAAAAGTCCCACGTTATGATGGACTGTACTTGATCGGCATGTTGACAAAGTTGAGGAGGCTGGTAACCAAAGACCGTGAGTGAGAGTTCACACGCCTATGGTATAGTGGTCCATGGAAAAAAACTGGGATTTTACCGCTATGTGCGAAAGAACAGCCAGCAACAAACGTACTACAACCCGTGGCGTTTGGTTGTCATTATAACTAAACAATTATATATTATTTCTGGTAAATGGCATGTCCACTGTAGGCATGATACAGTGGGCTCCGAAGACAGCTCAATCCCTCCCAGAGAAACGAGTGACTGAGGACTCAATATCTGTCTCAAGGGTCAACTAAAGTTGGGCCATTCTTTTTATGTCCTGGCCCGGAAGGAGGAGCACCTCGTACAGATTGAAAAGTACAGGCATTATCCCACTGGGCTTAGGACTTATTGTCTGGTCTATAGTCTGATAACCACAGAATCCAAACTCAAAGAGACGCGAGTCATCGTACCAGGCTAATACAGAAATGTATCAAGGCCAACCAATAACATATGAATCTAAGAAACAACGGTCTATTCAAGTATAGGTTCGGAAGCCTCGTTAAATAGCGTGTCCCGTATAGAGGATAGTGACACCTCTGCACGTAAAAGAACTCACCTAGTTTAGAAACAATAGCTAGTGTGATCCCTCCATCCCCGAGGCTCAGCTGGTTACATAACCTGCCTCTGGAGGTCCATGTACCAACACTACGTGACCTCCCTCTGGTATAATCATCAGCAAGTTGATGGCTGCATAGTATCCACGCAAACAAACAAATAAACACACACACACACACACACACACACACACACACACACACACACACACACACACACACACACACACACACACACACACACACACACACACACACACACACACACACACACACACACACACACACACTGTGCTTCCGTGGCCGAGGGATAGGGAGTTGGATTCGTGACCTGAAGTTTGTGGTTTTGATTCCCGGTCGGGTCTGATGGTGGGTGTTGAGCAAACCTACATGTAACAGGTTGCACACTGCTCCGTGGTACCTACACGTTAAATACGCACAGGTCAGGCGAGTGAACGCTAATGTGAGTGATTAGCACGTCTGCGCTACGGTAGCGATGTGCTGTATGCTCCCCGGGGAGTTGGGAAGGATATAGTGTGACGAGGATGCCAATGACCTGGTGTAAGTATGTAAAGTCGCTAGAGCACGGTAAACGTGAATTGCGAGTATAAATAACCACATTTACATTTACATTTTACACACACACACACACACACACACACACACACACACACACACACACACACACACACACACACACACACACACACACACACACACACACACACACACACACACACACACACCTAGCACTGTTCCCAACCTACAGTGCAACCTACTCTTGTAGACATTTAAGAGTGCTGTGTATCAGTCGCTTAACTAAGAAGGTAGTACAAGATAGTCACGTAATTTAAAACATTGAAGTGTTACATTCCGTCAAAACGTGTTTAAAATTTGGGCCATCAAACCATGCAAACGTGACCATTATAACGCCATATATGTACACTTTGCTTCTGACATATAATGCTTTTACTTAAAACACAAAGCGAGCACACTTTAAGGTTGCAAGTTGGGTTTCAGCTAGAGATCCAAACACACCAAACATAGTATAGATATTGAAAGCTTTGATTGGTTTAAGAACAATGTTAACAATCGTTAGACCCTGTAATTGTTCCAATGAATGTACTTTTAGCTCATAAATATGTTATATAGTTAATACAATGCAATTATAAAAGTGTTACGAATTCGTTGAACAATATATAGATGTAGAACATATCACTTGTCGCATAGAACTTTTTGTAGTTCCATGAAACTGTGACTGTGAAAACCAGACTAATAAAGATCAATGATAAAGTGAACTTGATGAGAAAAACACGTAGAAAATTAAATGAAAATGAATTTCAATGTATTGAAACAGAATATATGTATATAATTGATGAAACTTTTAAAGGTTTTTATATTCTTTGCAATATTATATATTATGCATTCTAGTGTAACGGCAGCATTGTTTTGATTGAACATTTCATCGAAATGAAATATAACAAAGTGAAAATAATGTATTGAAATTGAATATGTGTATGTGATTGAATAGACTTTCGAAAGTTATGGTATTCTTAGCTACTGTACTTTATATCTGTTGAAAAGTGAGGAAATTGCCATATAAACATTCATATATTAATACGCTAACTTTGGGACTTTGACAGGGTAACTCCTCCAAATATAGCTGGGCCTGATTTGACAACGGGCGATCGTTCATGGTCTAGGATAGTATTGCAAGTTATGTTTCTGGTGTTCACGATGGTCCTGTTGGCCATCTATTGACGATATTATAACAAAATCAGCAGACAGTGTCAGCTACGTTGGAGTCATTTCACGCCATAAAGACACCAAAGGTGTCGCTGGGGTTCAAACATTAATCTGCAACTGCACCTACTTCACCACTTGGACAATGTGTACATTGTAAATTTCAATTAATGCGTAGGGCACATAATGCTGCCAGGGCTATCTACAGCCAGTCTACGACCAAAAACTTATGGAGATCGTATAGATCCGTTAGAGTTAAGTGCAAAAAATACATGGCATTTCTAAAGGACGTAGGGTCGCCGAAGAAGAAGTTTGGTTTACTTCTATGACCAATGTCAGCGGTGCTCTGACCGTAAGGAGGCAGTGAGGCACAGAGTATTTAGCCGCAGGTTCCCAACACAGATACAGTATTGGCGCAGTGCGTTCTCTGTACCACGAACGCACGAATGCCTTACTTTAGTATTCATACGGTGCGTAGAGTGTAATGCATTGGGCACATTACGCCGCAAGGGCTGTCTACAGCCAGTCTACGACCAAAAACGTATGGAGATTGTAAAAAGATCTGTGAGTATGAGGCCAACACGCCCGCAATGCCAAATGTGCCCCTCGCTTAAGACTACCTCTATGAAGACACCATCTCCATAATAAGATGATTTTTACAGTCTTGAGTCTTCATAAACAGTCCATTGTAAACCATTGCAAAAGAGACCACCCCTACATTAAGACCACTTGACGCCAAAGCTTGGGCAGTCTTAAGCAAGGGGCACATTTGACCTTGCGGGCGTGTTCGCCGCAAGGCGTCTTGAGGTCTGCGGTGTCTACCGCGTTTTCCGCGTGCAGTGACAAACGTACGGTTGTGTCCACACACCCACTGCCTCCGTCCGTTTTGAGTGCATCGAGACTGGGGATTATTTTTTATTGGGGTGGCCGTGATATCAATATGCATCGAATGTGCGTTGCACTCACATATAACTTACAATCTACTCACGGTATGATTACTAAAGGGCAATGCTTGTGCGTTCATTGTGCAGGGAACGCACAGCGCCGGTACTATACCTGTTCTGGCAATGTGCGGCTAAATCCTACGTGATTACACGACGATTAGCGTAAGGTCTCCGCACTGCCTCCTTACGAGCAGACGACTGCTCGCAGTGGTTGCAGAAGAAGTTTGACAAGCCGAACTTCTTCTACGGCCACCGTACTGCGTTGAAAAACCCTACGTCTGCCGCAGTGCGCACTCACGGATCTTTACGCGCTTGCTTTTAGTCATAGACTGGCTGTAGACAGACCTGTGGTGTAATGTGCCCTAGGCATTAATATTGATGTTCTGCATTGTGTAAGTATATCCGGGCATTGGAGAGCATCATGTTCCCATGATTACCCCATACAGCCAGTCTACGACCAAAAACGCATAGAAATCGTAACGATCCGTGAGTGTACAGAAACGTACGATTCTTCTTTTAGCTTTTTGTCATATTACCATGATGCAAAGTCGGTAAGTTGTACGGTTGAAGTTGATCACTAATGACGCATTCCTAACGTTAAGATATACTCTAACGCGCTTCAACGTGGCGTCACTTTATGTGATTCTCAAACCGTTCCAAGTGTACAGCAACTAAGAACAGAAATCCTTAGCTCGGTCTTTAGCTTGACTTTTTGGGCATTGCGCAAATTACTTCACGACATTGTGGTATAGGTACGTTCCTTTATCAAAATATCAAGCTTCAGTTTTACAGGGGTTCTAAACAACTATACCTCCCTATTATACTTGATACTTGGAAGGTGCTAGGTTGTCCGTGCTATGAACTGTGCCAATATTATTTATTTGTTCGTATTCACCAAATAAAAGTGGTAACACCCAATTTCACTAAGTATCACTAATGCCCGGAATTTGCAAAAGGGCTGGTGCTTGGAAAATACTTGCCTGTAAGTACTTGCATTTCTTATAATCATCCGCTGCATGGTGTTACATAGTTGTGAACTCCTCTGCCTCTGAATCATACTTAGTACTTAGAAGTACGTTATCTTGGCTTCGTGGCATCAATTAGCATTAGCATCGTGTGTGATGGGTGATTGGGGGCGGGGGGCGCCTCGATAACAAACAAAAAATTCACCGAGCTTCATCGGTGCCGGGTAAATACCCGGCTTTGTTACTTGTGCATTTCCGGCCAACCACCGGCTAATCGACGACTGTATATCGGCAGATAGCCGGCCACGTTGTTCATCGCTAAAACATTAGTTCCAGGAATTTTGTTGTTGCATATCAATGTCCCTGTGCAATAGTCGGCCGTACATCGGCAGAGGCGTATTCCGATGTGGTAAGGACGGGACTCCGATGGGAGAACTCCAATACAAGTTGAATTTTTCCCGAGCTGCCACCGATGCGGTGTTACACTCCAAATGGCGGCCGGTGATCGGATGTGCATCGGAACCTCATCCGCTGAGCTTTGTGACCGTACTTACACTCCCTCGTGCATCTCTCCACTTATTATATTTCTCATCTCACACCCCAACCATATAATAACCCTTAAAATGTAATCATTGAACAAAAACACGAAATGATGATATAGGATACATTTCAACGCATTTAATTGTGTGTACATGATGTTTGTTAACTCCCCGTTTATTCACAACATCAATCCTTCGTCTTAGCAGTTTTGTCTTTCCTTCATAGAATGGAGTTTTTTTTCTTGCATGTTTCTCTTGTTTGCATTTTAGTGTTATTTGTATTTGTTTTTTGTTGGTATTGTTGTTGTTTTTTATATTATTTTCTCTGTGTGTGTATGTTGGCTATCTTGGTTATCTTATTATGCCCATATACATTTGATACAATATATGTAATATGTATAGTGTATGAAAATAAATCTCTGCAGATAAATTTCTGTAGTACATGTATATACTTTACACAAGTGTCTACTATACTGTGACCAAAGCTACCAAGGGCAATCATAGAGCATCATAGAGCATTGCGTAGGCTCAACAATTTCATTTTTACCCCCCTGTTTTCTCATGCCATATCCATTCTCGGTTTTTGAGAATACTAATGAAATTATGAGGTTAATTGATAAATAACTCATGACGACCTTCAAAAACGTCCTTCCCACATCACCATACAATTCGTGTGGCTCGCGACACTTGCCGTTTGTAAAGAATTGTGAATAGGATTAACAATGTAGACATATTAATTACGCTTATTAATATTTACATTCGTCCAGCAACATGTATGCGTAATTCGTGTTGTCACGATCTCACGATTCGGCATTGTATTATTGATAGTTTGAGACCTATTCAGAACAGGTCGTTGGTACATGTAAATTGGAAGTTATTTCGCACAAAAATAGAATGGAGTTTGTGCGCATCATATGGGGTAAACAATGACAACACTTCTTGCATCTGGATCATAGACAGATAAGTGGGTAACCACTTTAGATGAGTGAAAGATTCACATGGAGTGGAGACCAGACCCACAATGGCAGATCCAGGCTTTTGGAAAAGAGGGGTGCACATAAGGGATTTCGTGAATAACCCTATCATTTTCATAGGGTTTTTCATGAAATCCCTTAAGTGCCCCCCCCCCTTTTTTTTCTTTAAGTGCACCCCTCCCCCTTTTCCAAAAACCTGGACCCGTCATTGTGGGTCCCCACTTCATGTGAATCTTTCAATCATCTAAAGTTGTTACCCATTTATTATACCTGGTTATCTAAGAATTGAAAATTCTGTGCACTAGCAGTCCCCCACCCCACCCCACCCCCGTACCGGGGGGGGGGGGAGGCTATCCATTTATATTTGTTAATATATGAGTGTTGACTTGAGCGAGAGGCTAGCTAGTATTTACACATTTTTATTGATTTATAGTTACAGTAGAACTTACAATCACGTCACCACGTCTATATTATTGACACCGCTCTCCTTCGTCTCGAGCCCATGAAGCCGTAATGAAGAGACTATAACGAACCTCCGTGAAGAGACCACTTCTCTATAGAAACCACTTGAGGTGCGACCCCTGAAATATGGTGTACGTATGTATCATAAAAGTCTTGCTGTCGTGGTAGAAAAAAGGTTGGGGCGATGATGATAAATTCTCATATAATCCATCTTCGTGGTACCGTTCGTAAATATGGAATAATCACATCTTTTGATTTAATTGAATTAATCGACATGCGCATCATTCCAACACTATGCAAATAAATGCAAAGCTTATGTTTTGTACTTTATGTTTTATTCCTATAACTAATCAAAAATTGTTCCAAAACCTTTTTATTAAAGCTTATCGGCTATACAGAGCCCTAATCATAACATTACAATAGACTCAATGAGATTAGTAATATGCAAAGCTTATTGTCATCCTAATTTCATCTGGCCGATCATGGTTTTGTGTGCGCAAGAATGCATGAATAGCAAGCCATGAATAGCCTCGAGGAGGTGGTTAATTTGTTTGGGGTGCGCAATTGACACACTTAGAGTTAAAGTTTAAAGTTTATTTTAAAGGCTTTAACAGAATTTGTTGTAAACATGACATAGTAGGCCTATATGTATGTTTGAAGCAGGTACTGAGCAGCGCCCTGCTTGGTATCGCCACCGTCTAGTAGTAGTGATGTACTGTGGAGACACGCTGCAGGTGTGGAGATCAGCAATCAAGTGGCAGACGTACGACGTATTTGGTGACACTATAAAGTCTGCTGGGGCCGGGCCGCGAATTCACGACGCAGGCAAATCACGTTGTGAGGTTGTACGCTATACCCACTGGACCACTGAGGACCGCAAACTCATTATACGTGCCAAACATCCATGTATACATTTATGAGTATTGATGATTTGAATACATGCACTTATGAATAGTTCTACTGAATGCATAAATCTATTATTATAAATACGTTACATTTTGAGCATTTGAATATGTGAAGTCCACAAAAATACAAAATTATTAGCAAAACGCGCCCTGGATTTTTTTAGTTGGTGGGTGGGGGAAGGCATTGTGTCATCTCTATTATAGAGTGACATAAAGGGGCTTGCAGTTGAGGACTTTAAGCTTCTTTGAGAACACAACTTTTAGGGTGACTGTTTCCTTTTGATTCCAAATGCTCACCACCCATCGTTATTAATGATGGTCTGTCTCCAGAGCAGAGGATGTTGAACTTCGTAACAGCATGAAAACGACACTGTATGTTTGTGTTTATAAAGATTGGTTGTGCAAAATGGCTGTATTAATATATTGGAAATCTTAGCACAATTAATTACATGCAAAACTGTAATTTGAATTCCGCATAAATAAATAATTAAATCGTAGCTCGGCCCAAAATATGGACTGCATACAAAATCAAACACGGTAAAGTGTTTATGCAAAACAAATATATTCCTATACACTTGTTTGCTAATAGAAATATTTGGGTGCGATCGTAGTGCCAAAATCGGCCGCTAGGTGATTAGTCTTGGTCAACCAGACCCTGTGATGGCGTAGACTAGGAAACGATTTAGTCTCTATCAATGTTTGTCTAAATAATTCCCAGAATGCACTGTAAAACACGTGAAAAGTCACGTGATTTGGTGTGTTTGTCTAAAAAAATACCCAGAGCTCATAGCTAAGAAAACCCGTGTATGAAGGGCTCTTGAAGTTGTGGGCAAATATTGCTGGATCTTCCTTATCGTGCTGGATTGGATTGGATTGGATGTCACATTACTACCATCCAAACACCGTTCAATGCTTTGAGATTCTTGTTTGCAAGGGCACCGGTATAGTGATCGTGTGAGTTTTACACGTCTGTTTCCCCTCTAGTGTAGGAGCATTGGTATTCTGAAAGACGCGAAAGTTTGTGTTCTGTGACAGATTATAGTCGTTTAATTGAATTTTAAGAGATTTGATTATGAACCAGTCTAACCTCTGCACAAACGACTTACTACGATTCTCCATGACTGTGGTTTAAGAGCATGCACTTCATTTTAAAATTTGAAATTAAATACAATAGAGAATTAATCTTCTATCCATGTAATTTTGCAGTTGCATCATCTAATACAAAAAATGCAATGTGGAAATTTAAATGTAAACTTGAATCAAAACCATTAACCGTTCTTGTGGGTTTTGTCTATAAAAATAATATCTTTCAGTGCATGTGCTATCCATACTTGAGGCATACTTCGTAAGTACTTAAAGGTGGGTTGTTCATTTTTCATACTTATGTGAAATTATATCAGAATGTTCTACTAACTATATTAATATGTTGTTTTTCATAATTTGTCTGTCTCGTGGTGCCCACACATATTTATAGTGCATGAATGTGAATGTAAATGTGGTGGTTTATTGTCCTGATCCAAGTCTTGCTCTCACGACTTTAAAATTTACACCAGGTCATTGGCCAACTTATTGATCATCAATTGACCATTTCGCATATGCTTACATAGCAATAACTTTCATTGTGTATGCATCAAGTCCAAGCAATCAAACGGCTTAATTTTATCTTGAAACGTTGCTGCAATTAACTCGGAGATAATTCTTACTGACTCATATCTCTATAGATAGAGACATTTGTTTCAATATGCGATTTCTATGTTTAGTACATATATTTATATTTAGAACGTTTAATTAAAATTCACTAAAGATCTTTTATTACACATAAAACGGTGGAATCCATGAGTTCATTGCATAATGGCCCATTGGCCCTGTTTCTGTCTGTTTGTCAAATTTTACCCACATCACTCACATTTTCGCATAAAGTAATCATGATAATTGGTCTGACCATTTTGCCATTTCACCGTCTGAAATCAACTTTTATCATTCACCAAATATGTGCCCTTTACCATCAACAACGTAGGCACCGTTACCATCAACAGTGTTCATTAGAACATGTATGCCACTCGTTGTAACTTTTAACTTCCTGAACGACATGAAAATTCCGCCATAGGTCTATGTGTAATGGCCGGCAATGGTAAATTTTGGTTCGGGCGATGAATTTTACATCTTTCCTTTATTTTATTTTTATTTTTTCATTGGTGCATGATATCATATTGAAGGTATTTGATAAAGTGAAATGTCATTGTGACAATTTGATGGCATCAATCGCTATTCGGATATCTCTCTCTCATTTTTAATCCACTTTTCGAGCTATTTGATATATTAAGAAACACGTCATAGTGACAATTTGCAAATACCAATTGAAATGATACGATTAATTATAAGAATCCCATTTTCTATTTACAATCTACGTGTATACATGAACCGTAGATTATAATGGCAAAGGTTGACAATTCGATGTTGAAAATAAAGTTGTCTTCTTGGAAAAATATATTGAGAGTGATAAAAATTGAATATTTTTGCCTCGCTTCAGCTGCTGAAGCAAAGCCTTGTGTTTTGTTCGTTTGTAACTGACTGACTGACTGACTGACTGACTGACTGACTGACTGACTGACTGACTGACTGACTGACTGACTGACTGACTGACTGACTGACTGACTGACTGACTGACTGACTGACTGACTGACAAATCAACTAACCAAACAAACAACCAGCCAACCAACCAGTCAACCAACCAACCAACCAACTACTTACTAACTAACTAACTAAACTAACTAACTAACTAACTAACTAACTAACTAACTAACTAACTAACTAACTAACTAACTAACTAACCAACCAACCAACCAACAAGCTAAGTAGATAACTATGTTTGTATGTCTCCGGACAAGCTAGAGGGTTAACTAATTAACCAATTCCGTTCAAACTTTACTCAACTATGAGGAATGTGGCAAGTCTGTCGACACCAAAGTTATTAAATTTTGGGCACATTGCGAATTGAATTCTACTTTCCACATTCTTACTAGTATTGAATGCACAATGAAAATTTATATTATAGCAGCAGCAAAAGTCTACTTTGTACGGTTTTCCATGCTCTGTTGCAAGATCAAAATTTGTGGCATGACAGAGCCACTTTTATTATCAGACAGTGGTGGCACACAAATTATTTGTGGTTGATTACATACATAGTGATTGTGTACTTGTAATCACCATTTCCATAACATTTTAGTAAACATCTTTGTTGCCCACGAGTCTAAATTGTTCTAGCGACGCTGTGCTCTCTGGGCACTCTTGATCTAGTTTCTCATAATCGTCATCGGGTACCAGAGTTTGCCACATGTATACATTTTTACAAACAGATAACCGGTGTATTTTGTTCAGAGCCTAAGGGTGCCTCAGAGGCCATTCAAGGACAAATGGCCACAACGTTATTTCATTATAAGTTAGGTGTGAGATTTTGTCCCTGCGCCGTTAATTTTCATTTATATGCATTAGATCTTAGTCAGAGTTTTGGCCTGCTTTTAGTTTTTGTAGTGTATAGTTTCTGTAGTATATTTTTTCTCAAATAATGACGGCATGAATTGTGTTTTTATTAACTAGAGTGCAACATGATGATTTGTTTATTTAACTGATGTTGAAATTAAGAATCAAGCACGCCATTCTAGAATTTATCAGTATTTTATGAATGTGTTACTTTAAAATGAATTAATTGGTAGTCGTTGTTACTGCATGTCAAATTACGTATTTCACTTAATCATTTGGAAAATCCCCACTCTTTGGGTTTACTTAAACTTTAAAGATAATGATAAATGCGATACATGCCTTCTAATGTAGTAGTGAAGGGGATGTTAGACCATAAAATACAACAAAACCCGTAAAATATATAACCCTAAAATGTCAATACACACCACAAAATGGTCTAACTGCCGTAAAATGTGACCACCGTGAATTTCATGAATTTCTCACATGTCATATTGTCTGGTGTAGGGCGTTGGGACTGACACTGGTAAAAACGGGCTTGAAGAGTAGATGCGGTTTCATGCATCATACATTGATAATTGACCAAGTAAGGAGTGAGGGTTTGTTCAAGTTTGCGTCTCTGAAGTGCCCGTCCGCCTGTTGACTCGGAACATGATCCCACCGGAGGTCCAAATGTGATCAGGCATGGGTCAAGCTACTTGGATAGTGATAGAGCGACAATCGTACGCGTGGTAATATTTTAAAGCTCGTCAGTAACACCAGTTCATGGTTTAGTAGCCATACCCGCCAACAATATCTTATTCAAATCTGACATCCGTACTCGCTCAAACCATCAATATACATTTCGGCACATCCAAACCAATACAGAAGACTACAGATAGTCATTTTTTCCACAAACAATTCCTCAGTGGAATCAGCTCCCAGCTGAGGCTGTCATGCCGCCTACCCCATCGACGGCAGGGTCCATTCACCCTGACATGGACCTCTCAGCCCACAACTAGTGTGACGTCATGTGACTTCTGTGCGATATCCAATCTGGAGTTTGCAGAATAATATACAGATACAGATACAGATACAGATAGGCCTGTGCTGGTTAAAAAGAGGTGTTAGGATTTTGAAGTCGTCTAATACATCGTGTACATGTAATCGGTAATGATTTACGGTGTTTATATTTTACCGCAGCTAGACCATTTTTGGGAGCCTAGTCACATTTATTTACGGTAACTCAAATTGCCACTGGTCACGGTTGGTCACATTTCACCGTCTACCTGAGTACATGTACATGTACAGTGAAAATGTACGTTGGCATTGGCATTTGTATGGGAAAATTATCTATTGCCGTTTAATTGTATAGTCATCGGTACCAATGACCATGCGAGCATTGTACATAACCCACTTAAATTTGAGAAATGTCAAACTGTAATGAAACATAGGCAAATTTAATGTGTGAGGGGAATGAGTTACTTTCACATTTGAATTTCACAACTGTCAATGCATTGATATTTTTATTCAACCATTGTTTGTCGGGTGCAGACGTATGCTATTAAAATGTCATCTCCAGTTTTCAATTGCCATGCGTATAGCCTAATTAAAGTCAATTGTGTTATTTTGAAGTAAAATATGAAATTTTGTAATTTTGGCTAGATATTATGCCTCCATATTTATTATAATATCATATTGCAGGTCACGAGTGCATTGTAAAAAAGATAAAAGTCTAGTTTTGTTTTCTATTCTCAATTATTTTCTCTTATTTTACATATCAATCATATCCAACACATCTATTTCCGTTCTTATTTCATTATCATTTCTAGTTACAAAATACATGATTAAGAAATCGTGAACATTTTCAGAGAACACCTTTGTTATACATCTATACCTAATTACCTCGGGCCTAAACTTAATCTCCATATTAAATACTACATTTTACTTTCTCGGGCGGTGTCTCACTGACCAGTCATGTTAATTGCAATTTAATTGACGCCTGCAAATTACTAGTAATCACCAGACGATGAATGTGGTTCGATCTCTAATGCTCGTGGTAGCTGTGATAATGGTCCCTTGGCTATGCAAGAGTACAGTCTCGGGAGATAAACGCTTGGGCCAACCAGCAAAACTAGGGGCACATCACTTAGTTCTCTAGCATTATATATTATATTGCCACAGAACTGGGGTGGCTTACACCTACTAGTGGCTTGTTTTTTTAGTCTTAACAGCTACTTTATATCGAAAAAACAGCAAGATAAATAGATCTGGTGAAATTCTGCTCTTTAACATAACGCATATTACATTTCACACACCAGAAAACATACAAGCCCATATCAGAGCGCTGACAACAAGAACACGTGCTACGTCACGTGTACAGTCTCAAGCTTCAAACTGCATTCCACTACGTCCTCATTACTGCTTTGTCTGCAAAGACCATTGGCATTGCAAATAGTTTCTTTGGTCATATCGTTTCCTCGAACAAGACCATACATCTCTAAGCTGTACACACATACTACTCTAGTGCTCAACATTTACGGCTGAATAGCAATGTGACATACATGTGTAGCAAAGATTAACGTTTTTATTTGAATTATATTATATTATATTTGAACATTATACTAGCTCCCAGAAGGGAAGAAAAGCACTGTGAAAGAAGAAGAAGCTACCAGTGGTTGATTACTACCAGGTGTTAGAAATTGGTTTACTGCCTACTGTAGTTACGTCACTGTTTGAAGAGAGTAAGAGTTAAGTCTGCCGCACACTGTTTGAATTTTATGAAACGTTCACTGATGTCAGGGAAGGTTTCAAGAAGTATATTGTCAACATCTAATTCAAATAAAATTCATTAACGGTAACACAATACATAATTCTAATTTCTACAGAGCTTGATAGTTGACTGAACATTGAAAGGACCGTGTTCGTGAAAAGCTTCATGTGTGCGAGTACTATACACGAACTATTTTTATAAATAATATAGGCAATTCTGACCCAGTAGAGGTTTGATACGACATTGTAAGTTTTATGTCTTTTACTTCCAGATCAAAGATGGAGAAGGGAGCGAGTGTAGTCCCTCTTAATTCCCCGTTTACCCCTGCAGACACCGACATCGCCTACCTGGATACGCAACAAAAGTGAAATCCTCTTGCAAACAGGGAATACTCTACCACCATCCCTTCAGGTTCATGTAAAGACTGACCCAGGGCCGGACCACGGCGCAAGGTTAAATTCTGCCCTTATGTGTAAGTTAAAGTCGTGGACCAGGTAATGCCAAGCTTTACTGAAGAGAGGAAGAAGAGCATAGCCCTTCGTAAGAAGATCCAGGACTCCAAGTTTGATCTCGCGATAATGCTAGTATCTGATGAAGAAGACAATGACATGCAAGACTATGCAATGTCTATAATCAACCAGAGGAATGCAATCGCAGACATGGAGTACAAAATGATTGTAGCTGACCTATATGTGATGCACTTGTTCGAGGACCTTAGTCACTGTGTTTGTAGGGTGCGTTGTGTTTGTGTATTGCAATTACAGACTGAGTTACTGCCTATTGTGACTGATTTACTGACCTATTATTGTTTATGTGCGTCATTAAGAGCTTCAAACACGTGGACAAATCAGATGCATAGGCAGATCCAGGGGGCGCTTTTTTTCCCCACCAAAATACTTCATTTTCATAGGATTTTTTTTACACGTCAGCCATCGATGGCGCTTACGAAACCCATGAAATCCCTAAAGTGCGCCCCTCCCCTTTAACAAAAAAACCTGCAACTGCCATTGAGATGTGCTGTTATTGTGGTATGAGGTTCCCTTATATCAAATGGACTCTTGTCATATTCAGACTGATTTTAATTAGGAATGTATCATTTACTAAGATATACGATGTATGGGAAATGTATGATTTATTGACTCATGGCACGTAGTATAATTGCAGTCAGGCACAGATGGCCTGGTGTTTTACCAAGTCAGGAAATATCATTTCTGTAGTTATAGTCCTACTGTTTGCTATGAGTATGTTTTTGCCCTAAATAAGTAATATGAATAATGTCTGGATTATCAGAGATCTCTATAATAGTGTGTAGTCACTGTAATAGTTTTGTATCTATAGTATGGTTTGAAATCACTTGTGCAATACTCACTTATTTTATTGCACTTTGATATATAAGAGGTACACTTGTTTTTTATCATTGAAAAAATTAACGGTTTTAATTTTGCAGCCTTTGGCTTAATTTTTATTGTGTTGTATTCAAATGAAGCGTGTTTATGGAAAGACACATTGCTACAGTCTTGTTATGGTGTTTACGCTAATAGAAAAATTAAAAACTAATTCAACCTACGTTGTTTAATATTCAATTTTCAATCGTGTTAACTGGCGTACTCATGGTGGTGATAACGATGAAAATAGATAGTATACCTCCAACAAGTAAATTAACATAAATAGGCTTAGTGAGTGAAGCAGCATAAACATAATGCAATCTCAAGCATAACGATGGTCCCGATGCATTCCAAATTATGTCATGACAATTTACCGGCTGATAGCACGCTTTCCACGACAGTATTACAGATCTATCTATCTGCAAGGGCGTTCAATATCTGCGATATCATAGACTGACAATCTCTATCCCACTGCACTTAACTCGACCACGAAATAAAACAATAAGGTTTTTCTACACGGAACAAGTGCGCGGCCCGTGCAGTAGTTTTGACAAAAAAAATGGGTTGAACCACAGATTGTTTGATGCTCTTTGGTTGAACGCCACTGAAGGTCCAAAATCATACCCCTTAGTGAAACCAGTGAACCGATGAAAATGATACCCCTAGTGAAACCACCGGATGAAAACAATGGAGTATTATCCCAAGGGGTATTATTCTATGTGATAATGCAATGAAAACAAGATTTGTATACAACTTATATTTACCTTTTATGCTTTTTATGGCAAATTAATGCAAAATCACATGAAAAGAGAGCTAGATATTGAACCTCGAGATTGAACCTCCCTTAGTGAAACTGGCTGGAATGTTGAAATCATGACCCGTGGTGAAACTGAGTGGTGGAAACAGTGACCCCTAGTGACACTGCAGGGTTGAAAAAGGTGACCCCTATCAGTGGCACATTATATGGTACCCCCCACCCACCCACCCCCGAGTTGAACGCTTTACGGACGGTAGTTTGAGGCGACTGGTGGTTATTTCTAATACATATTTTCTGGGGTACATGAAAGGTTATAGGGAAAAATAATCAATTTGCAACTTCTAAATGTTTAATATACCTCTAAACTATACTGTACCTATAAAGAACGTCATGTTTTGAAATGAATCTGTAATTTGTAAAAATATTTAAGATATAACAGGAGAGCTAATCGAATAATAGTAAAAGCCTAAAATAACCTTTCTTCTACCCTTAACGAAAGTCTAAGCAATGCTACGCTCGGAGTGGGGCTAGTGTAGGCTGGATGATAATTTGGGCGGAGACGAGGTGAGTAATCTCTTGTCCATAGCAGGCGATTGCGCAAAAATCACATTCATTTTCTGCTGTGTGGTTGTTTTGATTAATCAATTGTTACATGGACACGTTTTAAAATTTATTCTATGATGTATCAATTAGATACATTGGCTTGCAAGCAAGTACGATGTATATGAGTTCAGTTGCGGCTGTCATAAACACAGTAGCCCTCACCCTCGTCGTCTCGATGCCAGTATTTATAACCAAATAAAGTCATGTAACAGAATTCTCAATCCTCAACAGTCAAATGAACAGTTTACTTCTAACTTTTTTCAATCAAAATATTCAACTGCCATGGGGACCACCTGTTGTCAACTGCTAAGAAAATAACCCACCCCCACCCCTTTGAGCTGCTTTGCAAATGATCTGCTAGTAAATAGAACATGCATTCAGGTGATGCAAGAACTATTTTTTAAGGGGGAAAAAGTCTAAAAATCTGTTTGTTTGCCCCGCGGACGTAGTAGCGTATCATGTATATAAAGTCTATAAACGAAGATCTGCACCCAATTCTGCGCGAATGGTGAAACAGTTCTGCAAACGGTATATCTAGACTTGTGTCAAATAAGGATATTTACTTTTTTACAGTCTGTGTGTGTGATTAGAAAAAGAGTCCGTGTGTTAGGGGGAGTGTAGTTAGAAACGGCCGAATATTAGTTTATGAACACAGTTTAGACTTTCATATAAGTAAATACGATGGCTTTCTTTAGACCCAATGACTTTAATCTTTGAGGTAATAACATCCGAATATTCTTCAAAAAAGTCTAAAGTGAATACATTACATTTTTTATTGTAGACACTTGACAGCTCTCTGTGCGATATTGGGGATACGATGCCAAACATGAACCTTGTGATCTATGTCAGGTTAACAAGGTGGTAGGCAGAAAAAAACCACATTGCTTTAAAATATATGGATATAAAAAAAGTAAACAATATATGCAGTATTTGAAAAAAGACTATTTTATAGAAAGTCAGTGTGTGGTGTTTGTTTGAAGAGGATATGGTTGGATTTCTATTACTTTCAAGTCTATATTAAAAGGCATTCTATATTTATAATACTATTCTCCTGACAGATTAATACATTATCGCAGTGTATAATGATGTTCATTAAAGGTACATGGCTATCTCCAGTCGTTGACTCCTCACGCGTGCATGAGAGGAGAATGGATAGCTCTAGACTATGTTGTTAGACTTTTCTTATAATACTGCAGTAGAGCCTTTCTATTAAGACCACCAGTGAGATTGATCTCTACTGACCTATATTGGTCTTAATGGAGCGGTGGTCTCATAAGGAAGTTCATTTTGGTCACTGTATGAACGTTTGGGAGCAAGACAAGTGTTCCTATTACAGAGGTGGTCTAAATATAGAGGTGGTCTTAATTGGAGGTTCTACTGTACTCGATTGATAATTACAAATAAGTGTGTGCACACGCATATACAGAAATATAGTATAACAAGCAATTTGATGCAATTTTCCGGCTTTTTTTCTTCACAGCAAAACGGCTTCCTCCAACAAGCATTAGTGTGACAACGCTAATTAAATGATATTTTCCATTTGTGCATGCTATAGTAAAGTTTGTTCTGTTATTTTCGTCAAATAGATGACTTCAGACGCTTGCGTTTTATCACAAGAATATCGTTTCAAATGATTCATTCTCTACTATATTATTTTACCTGCGCTATGGCTTCATTCTTGGTACAGGCTAGTCTTCCAAAAGACCTTATATATCTTAATAGTTTTTACTTCTATTATTACAAAAAACGCTCATGTAAACCACATATCAAAATGAAAGATGAAGAGCAAGTACAATTGTGACAGCCTCAAGTTCTAATAGATATAAGGTCTTTTACAAAACCTTAGGAATTCCTCTGATTTTAAATATACAGCCTTGAGCATCCTGGCCTGGTATTAGCCTTTAAAACCAGAGTATCATTAGCAACAGCTGCAGAAGCAGCAGCATGCATGGCTGATTTACCAGATAAGGATTAGCCAAACCATTAAGTATGTCATGTTTAATAAAGCTCCATAACCAATAAACAGTACCATATGCTTAACCAAGAAAATACCCAACTACAGCCGCTCTGAACATAGATTGCTGTTCTAAAAATAGAAGCCATGTGATTTTACTAAATGACGACAGAGTAGCCAAGACATTGCCTACCTTTGCATCATACAAAGGTTAGACCTTCATGTCAGATCAGTTCAAGGCCTAGTGATAGGCTAAGTACGGGCCTAATACTCACACTGCTACAGGTTTTTGCCAAATAATTATAACCTTATAACCTTAGCAGAGTGCAGTAGAAGCTAGTAAGTTTAGATTTCAGAAATGAAATTCGATATTGCATATACTATACATTTCAATGGTAGATTGTGTGATAATATTTTAATACAGGTTACTAGTATTTCTAAGTTTAATGATTGCGATTTGACTGGCTTGCGTTAAAATGCTAATTATGACGTTTCTGATTTACTAATAGACTAATTTTGTCACACATCCAATTATGGATAAGAATGGTACTTTGGTGTGATTGTGTCAATGTGACCACTATTTTCCATGTGTTTGACTATTAGAAATCATTTCACATCCAATCAAGTGTAACCAGTGCCCTGTAGAAACATGTTCAAAGCACACAGAAAGAAAGAAACAATTTGAACATGGTCAGTTGTTTTTATTCATGTTAGATTCAAGAAATACATGTACTCAACTGGGTGATATATACCATGGAAGATTTTCACCATAAGCATACAACAATATACATTTCAAGATTTACTCCTAACGAGTTTTTAACTGTGCAAACCATTTCATCCATATCAATTTGAAATATCAACATTTATTATACTTTTTTGACATTCTGGCGTAAACAATATTACGATAGGCTTGACTCCACAAATGGGCTGGAAGTTTTTCACTATAATTTGCCTTGAGTTCTTCGTACGTCATGTCTTCGAAGAGACTGTGCTTGGTGCGACCACTCTTCCACAGGATTGGAAACTCATACACAAGATCAAGCAAATCTTCCAGAACCATGCGCGCTGCAGTTGTATCAAGTGAACTTAGTGAGTGGCTCTCTTTTCCTGCCTTATCTTGGACTTGAACGTCTTCCTTGTCTACTAGATTCCAATACACTGCGCATGCCTGCTGAAGACTGAATGTGTCTCCCTCATCCACCAAGTAGTTATCATCGAACACAAGATGAATGAAGCCCCTCCGCCATGCTTCCAACACCCGGCGAACGTGATTCTGGTGATCATTGAAGAAGACAAGGGCACGAGACTTGGGAATGTCCAACGATACCCAGTCAATTCGGTTGAAGTCTTCAAAACCCTCACCTTGTCTGTGATCTTTTGTCTTATCAGTGCGATAGACCGTGGACGTTTCCTTATCAATATACCACGGCTTGTTGGGCTTGGGGTCGAGAAGAATAAATGCGGCAGCAGGAGCTGCTTGCCTCATGATCCACGTGGCAATGCCATGATTCACCCGCTCTCTATGATGTACTCAGGGTTGAGCTGACGGGTAATTGCAAACAAGGCAAACAAGTGGTTGAGCTGTATTCCGGAGTAGTCTTCTTCTTGCATTGGTCTATTGAGGAGGACGGTGATGAAATTGTCAAATTCTGCCTTGAGCCATGCTTTATCAAATAGAGAGGCCCCTTTCGTGCAGTTGGTACGAAACTCTGCTTTACCACCGCGTGGGGGTAGAGGTGGGGGCTTAAGGTACACGTGCTTCATCATGAATTCTTTGTCTGCTACAAGGTTTTCAAAGATCCTCTCTTTGGCCAGCTTCGCAACAGGGTCGGTCTCATCTAATAATTGTTGAAAGGTTTTTGCCTTTGCAGGCTTTGGCTTTGCGTTTGATTTCTGATTTTTCCACCAAGCCCAGCTACCCCAAACGTTCAAGCCATAATAGCGACAGACGGTAAATCCTAGCACCACCAAGCATATTGGGAACATATATTTTGCACCAAACATCGTTGGGAACACAGTTTAATGCTGACCACGTGGCATGGTTACCAATATCAACCGAGTATATACTGTATGGTAGATCTATACTAACTGTAAAAAGTTTTTAAAATGCTGACGGTCTACTTAAATATGGGTATTGACGATATCGTCTGCAATAACAACGTCAAACGTCTCAATACAGGGATCGTGTGCATGATGTACGAAACGTTTTCACAAGCATGCAAAATTGCGGCTTTTTTAGTATATTTTTAATATTTATTTATTCATTCAATACCGGCACTTTTCAAGTTGCAACTCGATGGCAGTTCATAAAGAACACATTGAAATACTCACAAATAATATGCGCAATGAACATACTACGACGTGGCTGGAGGGTTGGACCACCACCGCCTGGATCTACAACTATTTGTGTGCAAATCTTAAACCACAAGGCTCTCGTGATATTCAGAGGCTGCATAAACAGGTACCCCGGTATATTCTTTTTGCATGTTGCCAAAGGCACGTACGGAGCACTTGTTTATTATAACACATAAAACATGCACTTCTTCTGTTTTAATATTCGGATACGTGCAGGTTAAATAGTACAAATTAATTAGATGAACGATTCGGGACGTGTACATTATGGTAATGTCACCATTGTTTTGTAGCTCTGGCTTTATATAATATGACCTATCCAAGAATGCTTCACAAGTGCGTTGACTGGTTGGTTGCCTAATTTGCACACAGGCACACGTTTGAATTTCATGGATTCATTTCTTCTGGCACATACGCCGCCAAAACCTAGATCTGCCGTTGGAATTAACGGACACCATCACGTAGAATAGGAAGTGAGAAGTAATCAGCAAACAAAAAAATGACTTTTTACGTTCGTGACTGTAGGCAGGATTGCAAAAGATTGGAGGCAAAGTATGTTTATGTTGAGCAAGAACGCATACAACCGGGCACTATAGACGTGCGGTTTTCATCGGGGGGTAGGGGAGGCACGGGGGGGCCAGGCATGCTCCCCAAGACTATTTGGGGGAATTTAGGTCCTTTTCTATAGTTTATTAGTCTTTTTCAGAGAGAAACGTAACCATAAAAGCACCCCCTCACCCCCCCCCCCACACACACACACAGTCCCACCCAAAAAAAATCACCCCGAGAACATTGGAGACAGTGGCCTCTCTTTCCCCATATGTACCTGCGGCCCTGGACATTGATTCTATCATTAATTGTCATTAATGTTTGGCTTATTTCTATGGTTTTCACGTGTAGTTTCTTTGTTATAACCATGTGTATCTGGTTTTTAATCTCTGCTAACGAACACTTGCACGGTGTACTTATAGATACATGTATTCGTAAAAATAGAGCAAAATCTATGTGTGTATAACGTTGGATGAATGCAGCATCTATGACCTTAAATGGTTTTTACAAGACATATCATTAAGCATAATCAGAGAATAAAGCACATCCTTCAGCTCTACTATCGTGCAAATATTGATATTGAGAATATACTGGATTTGGCAATAGGATGTAATGATAAATATTGACGTATTGGGAGGGTCGTTTCAATTCAATTGTTTGCTTGTGCCTCATTTCTAACATCTAATGGGTTTGATCAACAAAAACTATAGAATTATAACAGTGCTGCCGCCAGCGAAATGATGCAATCTATTTATGTAAAATTTGTACATTATATACAAAAAATCCAATAACATTAATTACGCTACCTCACTGAAAGTGAATAATATCTGAAATAATAAAGGGAAATACCCAAGTAGAACCTCCAATTAAGCCACAAATACATTGAGACGGGCCTCTATAATAAGACCATTTGTGCGTATCTTTGTGTAGACTATTGTTATTAGTAGTAGGAATATCCATTTAATGGATGCGTTTTTAAAGACACAGACTAAGAAACAATACATTTAACAGTTTTCATTTAAATGGGTATTTACCCCACTTTGTGGGCTAGGGCACATTCCACCGCACGGTGGGTCTACAGCCAGTCTATGAATAAAAACGCACGGTGGTCATAAAGATCCGTGAGTGTTAAGTGCGATAAACGCAGCATTTTTTAAGGCCGTAGGGTCGCCGTAGAAGAAGTTTGGCCTAACCGCAAGGAGGCAGTGAGGAGACCTGATGTCAAACACAGATGATTTACCCGCACAATGTCGGCACAGACACAGAACTGAGACCGTGCGTTCACTGTACCATGAACGTGCGGATCCCATGCTTTTGTAGTCTTGCACAACACAGACCAACGTACACCACGTGGCCCCGTCAAAGCGAGGCTGGCTGATCGAGTCTAATGTTTTTGAAATCACACGGTGCGTAGAACGTTGATCGCACGGCCACCTCAATAAAACCACTCCCTGTCCCGACGCACTCATAATGCACGGAACCCGTGCGTATGTGCCCACAACTGTACTTTTGTCCGTGCATGCGGAAAACGCCGTAGACGCCGCAGACCTCAAGACGCCTTGCGGCGACCACGCCCACAAAGTCAATGTGCCCCTCGCTTAAATCGTTACAACACAAGTTTCCACTATAAAATGTATAACGCGCACTTTGCAAGTTTCCGCCATTTTCTATCACGTGGTCCACGGCTGCTCCAACGTTGTGGACACGTGGTTTTATCATCGTAAATAAGAAATAAACCACATGAATGGCGCATTAACAAGTATTTGACCAAACAAAAGCTTTTCCCCTCATGGGTAAAACCTAGGCTCACTCAGTGCACTTCTAGAGCCTACAGAGAACTGGAGCATCAATGTGCATAAAATTTAGGATTAGTCTTTGACGTAGCCTACGTGTACTCTCGAGATGTAACTTACTCAGTCTAATCCACATGACATAAAGCCTCCTTAACTCCTTAAAGACCGCCTATGACACTTTGGCCAACAGGTTACTTCGATAGGTCATCGAGATACATGTATGTTGGCTTGAGAGGAATAAGGGTGATTGCCGTAGAAAATGTAATGTTGAAGAGGTGTAGTTTAAAGGAACACACAAGGCTAAAAAATAGCCCTTTCTTAGTAGTAGGTAGTTAAACGACTTTTCTTTCCCTAAGACAAGTTTAAATTTCCGAGCAATCAAACATTTTATATGCGTACATTCTCAATGTTTTGTTGTCTATTCCACATTTCTTCACAAACAAAAGGGATTTTGTGTTTTTTGGCATCATGAGATCCTGCACCATGAATTAGCAGATCCTTTCTGTTCAAACCTCCTATAATGATGGGTGAAAAAAGGAATACTTTGCCCCCAATTTAGTGGCCATTGTGAAAATACAGGTATAACAAAACTGTCGTTGGTGTGGAAAAGGGGAATAGAATGAATAACAATACTTACATTTTTTTACTCTTCAGACGGGGTAATTCAGCAACGATCAAAGATGACCATTCACATTTGTCAAAGTGTTTTTCCGACATTTTGCTCCGTAGGTTAACCATCAATAGGTCATAAATATCCCAGTAGATTTGTGAAAACACAAAAGATAATCTATTGCCTTTTATTTTTGTTTATAGGCATCAAAAATGCATTTGTAGAATACTCTCCGAATCGTAACCGATTCGTGGAAACTGACCTTGTTGTTTATTGAAAATACGACAATGAAAATGTAGTGGATCAGGGTCAGCTGCCTATGGGAAAGTGTGCCCACAAAAAGACTGTAAAAAGACACCCTGTATATCGAAGACTCCGTTTATTGATCAAAACTTGCTTTTAAGCATCTTGTCCCCGATATTATATTCAGTGATATGGAGACGTCTGATGTCAAGCTTTGTCGCATGTTAGTCACGCCAAATCCAATTTTCTTTGTTGAAATCCATAGGCAGATCCGGGGGGGGGGGATTTGGAGGTGCGGGGGCAGTAGATGTATGTGCTGTCAGGTAGGAATAGGCATGTTGTCATTTAAATGCAATGATTATATATATTTACATAATATCTACATTATAGACCTTAGAATTAGAATAATTGTAATCAATAAAATAGTAAACTTTTAATAGTGTTTTTTGAAAATGAATTTTTAAAAAGATCTTTGGCGAGGGGGCTAAATTGTAGGAAAGTAGGCAACCATTTGATCTTAAAGAATAACACTCATTAGATTTTACAAAAATCATCTCGCATATATTCTGAAAGCAGAATCAAACACATTGCTTAAGTAAAGCCATTGGCATTGAAACAAGCAGGAAATTAACTTACCTCTATAACTAGACATAAAGAGTCCCTTTAAATTTGACCTGTGAGCCGGTTAGAATGAGTTGAGAAAAGTGTTGGTTGTTGTCTCTTGTACTAGTCGAGTCCGCAATGTCCCAGTTATAATGAATTTCCGGGTTTTGCTGATTGGTTGTGTTACAAACTTGGCATGGTTTGTCCATTGACATTAAAATAGTGGAGGAGGTTTAAGAGAGTTTGGCTCCGTGGCTTTATCGCAAGAATCTGCTCAATCCAATGGTAGGATTATTAGGTGCGCTCTTTAGAAATACATTTTTGACCTTTGAAATGTCGTTCGGAAAGTCTATAATGGGATAAATGTATAAAACACTAGTTTCCACGTTTCTCACAGATCATGCCGATGGTTTTCTGAAGGGGGTTGAATTTTCGAGTATCATCTAAGCCATGTATTGACGGGAATTGAATCGTGAATGGATGGCCTGATGGTGGTATAGATATATTTTTACAATTAGAATTGTTAAATGTTTCATCAGACCAATATCAGCACTGAAATGTATAGTATAGGTTAGTAAATATTCCATTCACTGTAGCCCAACAAGACACATAGATCCAGAAATTTCAATACTGGCTCTGCAACCGGTGCCCCATCTCTTTTTGAAACTCTGTGTTAAAAAAGCAAGACTCAATCAAAACAATTAGTTAATATAAACAAAAAGAAAAATGGTTGCATTGACATAGTCTATATTAATGCAAATGCGTACGGCACTTAACGACGTCTAATAGGATGTATTAATGAAAGTTGGAGGTTGCTTATCACTACTAAAGCTGCCTCATAAGAATAAACAAACCTTTGCTTCATCATTGCTGATCTTGTTCTGGCAGCAATATAGACTTGACACAATCTTCTTAAATACAATGTTCACGTAAACTAGGACACTTGCGTAGGAGCTCCACCAATTGCACGCACTGGTAATGTGTCATTGAAGAATGGATAAATAAGAAAATCTTTATACATTGGAAAATCGAATGGCAAAGCAAAATTTTCCTTATGATATACCATTTCTTGTCTGCATTTTCCAGGTCACGTGACATGCGCATCACACATCACGTGGTTAACCATATCATCCAAAATCATTTAAGCCTATTTCACGTAGAGATAATGCAATAAAGTTACTTTTCACTCACCTGGTGCTGGTGCGACGATGTCTCGTATGTAATCTTATTCCTCTCTCTATTACGTGGACTGAGAATCTAGACGTGTAAAAATGCATTAGTTAAACGCCGGATGGTCATGCCAAAATAACGATTTATTATTGATATATGTGTTGAAAATGCCCAGGACAAATTTGATTATTGAAAAAAATAAGAGTCCATTACTCTTTTATTTTATTGAGAGCTAATACCAGTGATATAAATGAGGAAATTTGACTATTTGAATCATGCTACAGGAAAGGTGTGCACAATCTTTTTCACCAGGACATGGAACTTGTGGCTTATATATAATCTAGTCGTCTGGAAATTGAGAATTAGAACATTGCCTCATAACTATATGCTCTAAGTAATTTTGTGGTTGTGTTGTTGTGTTGTTTGTTTTTGCTTTGTTTTGGTGTTTGTTTTTGGTTTTGTACTCTTATTGAACGTGGTTTCATGTTTTTTGGCATTTTTTTTGTGTTTTTTTTTGCATTCTGATTTCGTTACAATTGTTATCTGGAATATATATATATACGTTTATTACTTTGATTGTATGAAAGAGAAAAACATAATACTCGGCAGCAAGTCTAGTTGATTGCTTATCAGTCAAAACTTTGAATGGCGATTTATAAGTGTATCTGTGAAGTGATATGATAATGTGCTCTGGACCAACTGAACTCTTGGGTGGATCGCGGGATCCGCATCAGTATTACATTTAAGGGCAATATATGGTGACGAATCAATGGATAAAACTAAGTTTTTTTCTCTACTGATAATGTACTATATTTAGTTATATTTGTTAATCAAGAAGTAGTTTCTACAGCCCCTTGTAGCACCAATGGTTAAATTAGGTAAGTAAATGTCAATATATATGCAGTGTACTTTATTTTTGTAGACGAGGACATTATTTCTGGTTAGATCAAATTGAACTGACAAAAGGATTGTTGTATAGCAGCGTGTATTCATTCTAACAATATAGATGCCAGACTAAATTATCTCCAGCTTGCTATGAATAATGGATATGTAGAGAAGGAAAGGAATACTTATCAATGAGCTGTTTCATCAATCTGTTAGGTACAATCTGCTCATGACTGGAGAATGGACAACTAGTATTTCAATTTATAACTCTTCTCAAAGCCCGTTGGTGCAGTTGCCTTTGGTTTACATTACACTAACACACTATCTTCTGGATACATAAACCTCAATGTCTGCACATTCTGCAGTGGACAGATACAACAAACAACACTGAGCCAAAAAAGACAACAACAAAAACCCAGCTCAGTAGCACAGGATTACAAACCCCAAAATTAAAAAAAAAAAATACAGTCAAAGTATCAAGTGATCACGTGGACACACAATGTTGCTGTACGGGCTGCTGTCGTACGTGCTGCACCCGCGCGTGGTGTTCACGCACGTGGTGGGCGGCGGGCTGCTGTACGGCCTCACGCAGACGGGCGCCGACCGGCGGCTGCTGGCGGCGGCGGCCGTGGCCGAGGAGCTGGTGGCGCTGTTGCTGTGGGCGGTCATCCCCAACAGGTAATACGGTGAAACCTCTACAATTAGGGCCACCTCTCTTTTTAGTGAGACCATGTGTTAAGAAGATAGGCCCTTACTAGTATTTTTTCACGCCCCCAGATCCCCCTGCGCTGCGCCCCCCCCCTCTGTTCCCACCGAAATACTTCATTTTATAGGGTTTTTTACACGTCTCCCCATCGACTGAGCGTTCAAAACCCATGAAATCCCTTAAGTGCGCCCCCCTTTCCAAAAACCTGGATCTGCCATTGCCAGATATTCATAAAGCTACCAAAATGAACCTCTGTATCTATAGAGATCAGTTCTCTATTGATGCTGGTCCCATTAGGGGGTCATAACAGGGAGGTTGTACTGTAACTTTCTTTTAGATTAGTGTTGATTAGGGGCAATGTTAGGTCCTGGTGGGGGCGGGCGCAACTAGTGAATTTTCGTGGGTTTCGTTTTTGGGACGAAGTTTCCCTGAAAATCTCGTGCATCTAATCTTATCAGAAGTATATATGACATTCAAGTTAACACACACATTCCAAACCTTCCCTGAGCACATGCCTGCAATATTAGACCTACACTGACCTGACTTTGGGGGATGAGCACACACGTCAACCTCGTGTGTCGTCCGTTGTGGTGGTGTGCGTTAATTCTTCCACGTATGTCACATGCATAATGGTAGCCTCACATTAGCCCTAACGCTCATCAGTTTACATTGATCCTCTCAAGCGTAAAAACGAGACACCGCTTATTGTCCGTATACAATTCCGTGGGTGCTCATGCTTGTTTGGCCCACTTTTTCGTTCTTTATCTACCCATCCGGAAGTGACATCACGCCTGCACCCAAATTTTTCTCAGTGTCCTATACTATTCCGTGAGTGATCATGCTTGTTTGGCCCGCTTTATTTTCGTTCTTTATCTACCCATCCGGAAGTGACATCACGCTTCCACCCAAATTTTTCTTGCTTTTATTGTTTAGGATTAATTTCTGTTGAGTTTAATTAACGCGACAACCAATTGAATACGATAGACAGACACAGTGCAATATATTATTGTGGACAGTGGAGCAGGTCTGTCTCAATAGGCTGGGACAATCAGCTAACACGTCCCTAAGATGTTAATTAAAAGTACTTCTGTAACAGGTTGGCCATGTTGGTAGCCTCATGAATGTATGTGTTAATTGTACTGTGACAGATTTTAAATAGTTTACTATGATACATAGTTTGAAGTACTGTTTTAGTGAGATTGTTGAAGTTGTGACACTTGGATTTTAGATTTCATTAAAGAAACATATGAGCATCATTTTCGTCGTCATTCTTCATATTTCATGTTCAAATTACTCTGGCCTCGGGTCAGGTGTTACACTTCAGTTCTATACAAACGGCAATTCTGTCAAATACACTAGAATATTGAGACCCTCTAGAGGACTGGCCTCAACTTTTCATTTTCCTCAACTGATCTCAATAGCACAGTCGAAACCGACCTCTACATACAATCAAAATGGCGCCCTTTACGTGCAAATAAACATTGACAATCTTGTGTCAGCTGTACCGCGTGGCTATATGGATAATATGATAAAGGATAAGCAAATACTTTCCACCATCGTGGGCCATTACGTGTAACATTCATGTATACTAAGATTTGGCTCAATTACATAGATAACACGGGGTTTCAGTAAAAATTACTTTAAATCCCTTGGTTATGAATTGGCATAAAGATATTTGATTTGAAGAGCATAATGGCCGTTTATGTTGCGAGTAGAGGTCCGTTTCAGACAGTGAGTAGAAGTGGTCTCTTTCATGAGGTTTGAGGTGGTCTCTTTATGCTCTTTATGGAGGATAGCTGTAGTTTCTTTATGAATGCATGGCCACACAAGAATGGTCTCATTATAGACAAGGTCTCTTTACAGAGGTGGTCTTAATAAGATTTTACTGTATATATATAGCCATTGTCTTATATACTTTAAGAATCGTTTCATCAAACCATTATAACTTGTCATTATAGTAGTAGGAGTCACCGCCTCCCCAATATCTTGTAATTCTACATGTGCAGGCTCCCAATCTACGTGCAATAACAAATCTATGTTATGATTCGGTTCTCGTGCACCTGCCTCTTTATGCGAAGTCACCTTTTACTAAGCAATACCTAATAAAATGTCACGTGAAATTAACATTGGCATGATTCACATTGTTGTCGTGGGTTCACCAAATGTTTGTCCTTTCAAACTTTACTTTATTCTGAACAAATATTCACAGTATACCAACCAGTCTACATGTAAAACTGGAAAAAATGAAAGTGTTCCTAAATTCGAGAGGTATCCATAATATTGAGGTACATGTCCATGGCATAAGGTTTTACTCTACAACATTAAAATGACTGAAGCACAATATGCTTACAGTGTTTACTATAGAAAAAAATCAGTGTTTACTGTAGCTATGAGCACAATCCTCCTAAGTCCCTGATTCTCCGAATGAGTTTCAAGCTCTGACATTTTCAAATAATCTACTTTGCTCACAAATTAGTCCCATATAAATGCTGTAACCAGTCACGGCGGGAGGGGGCAGGTGGCGTGCATTCTATGTGTGATTTGGGACTCATGAGACACGCAATTTACGCATCAAGTTTTCCCACGCTCTAAATATATAGTATTGCCCTCATTGAGTAATGATTTCGTAGCATCTGGATTCATCATACAATAAGGTGAAAAACATGCTTAGATGCTGCTTCTTTCATCTGGAAACGACGTTTCGGAGGACATTCCTCTACTTCAGACTTCAGAGACACTTCATGGTGCGAAGGTGGTTGTTATGCACCTTCATTTTGCGTTAAGTCACATGATGGGTGGAATTCCCCTCCCTGTAAAAAAAATTGTCAACACTGCGGCTGGGTGGGGGGTGGGGGCACCGCTTTGCCTTGGTTCGCGCAAAAACAAGGTGCATGACATCAACCTGTGCACTGTGCCATCGAAGCCTGAAGCAAGAACAAGCATCAGAATAGTTTTTCTCACCCGTCGTGTATAGTATTGTCATTATTAAAGACATCACTCATAACAAGAAAAATAATTGAAACCATCCTTATCATTACAGCTTTGCCACCATCTTCGCACTCACATTCTGCATATGGGTGTACGAGAAGATTGTGGGACCAAGAGTGGAGATCAGCAAGGACCCCATATTCGTTTCTGGTCAGTTAAATTCAATCTCTTATTAATCCGTCAATAAAGGAAATCATTAATTGAATGTGTGGTTAGTAGGAGTCCTTATGTTTTCTCTCTTACGTTAAGTACTACTATTAGTACTCTGTTTCTATCAGAGGCGTCTATACCGTCAGCCACCACCTTGAGGATCTTGAGTCATTTTATAGACTTATGCTAAATGTACACGTATATTCTACATACTGCACACATCTATCAGACTTAATTGTGTGTTACATAAATGAATAAATTCCTGGTGCAAAGCCAACCCAAAACCAACTTCCACTCCTCAACACCAACATTAACACATACCTCTCTTAAAGATATAGTTTTTCCTCCCTTAATATACATTTTTATAAGAAAGTTTCAACCAATCACTGGCCAACTGCGGGTAGCGCTAGGTAGATGTTTACAAATTTCCTGCTTTAATAGCACATGGTTTGTATTTTGAACGATACAAATAATACTTGCATCACACAATATAGTTAGATACCACCAACTATATCCAAAGTGTACATACAATACTGTGACTGAACAGGCGCATCAATGCATATTGCACAGGTTACACAGTAATGCAGGTATACAACTTTTTAATTGTCATCAAAATAGGTGCTAAGTGAATCGGCAGATGAGATAATAATATGATATTTCTTTTTTTAAATCTCTTCTGAAGTTCATCTCTAAATATAATTACAGATAAAACGCGCATGCTGAGAGCTTATGTTCATTGCAATTGTCTTGGATAAAAACTAAAGTGCATGAAGAAATCTCTTATGAAACATACTTGTAAGCGTGTTCCGAAGTACATTTGCAGAGTTTATTTATGTCGCAATATGTAAATAGCGATATTCTTTTCATGGTTGCACTACGTAATTTCATAACAGATTATCAGGTCTTTGTTTCCTTTTCTTTCTTTTTTTCTTATTATTTGGATGCAAAATGAGTGGACGCCGCATGCACACTCTCTGTAATACATGCTTGAGTACAAAATACTACTCAGTGATATCAAATTAACACGCACCTACTTACCAAAAAGAAAGAAATGTCTAAGGTGCCCACAACCGGAGTGCATACTGTAACTTGCATTATGCGCCGTATTGCATGATAGCTAGTTCATGTCATGATTGTGAACGATGGATATAAAGAAAAAAATCTAAATCATAATTATTCATGCAGAAGTGTACCTGTGTTGCTGTGAGACATAATTGACCTTGAAGTTACAATTTAAAACAAACTAATGATTTAAAGAACTTACCAACTGTTACAATTTGCTGTGATGACATCTTAGCTGTAGGCATCTTGAGCCACTGACTTCAAGTTCATGCAATGTAACGATTATAAACACATGGTTGATGTCACCACTGATAGCTTTTTAGTATTATGAAAATGAATTCACAAATGGGATTTGAACCCATGGTCAAAGTGCCCAAAGTGGCGGATGTCTGATGTACCATTTTGTCCAACCGGGTCTGTCTAAAAAAAAACTGGTCGGGCCTCAGGGGCCAATTAGGTTATACTAATTTGTGATCCCCACTTACGTCAATACTGTTATTGCTATTTGACATGGTGCCATAGTCATGGGTTCCAATCCCGCCCAGATCGCTGTTGTGTAATGCCATCTTAAATTGACGTACTTTGTAAATGCACACTTCTTCAACGAGGTTTCACAAGTCCATAGATTTCCTTAAAATATTGTGACAAAACATTGTTTTATATAAATAATCAAAGTTTTGCATCACATGAAGAAATAATTTATGCATATGCACATTATGTATATGGACACACTATATGCTTATCACCGTCTAGCATCACATCAGGTGCAAGGATCTTAAACCACAAGCCTTAGCTTCTCTTGTTTAGAGTTACCTTAAATTCTATTTTTATTTGTTTGAACATTTTGTTAATGAAACTTTTAACAAAATACAAAACTATATGGATAATGCCTATATACAATGCTTTGCAAGATATCACTTCTACATTTTGTGTCCAGGCTTAAAAATGTTGGTAAGCATTTTGCATATTAATATGATGTAACCAGTCTATACTTTTTAATATTTCATATGAAAGATTTCCTATAGTTTCCAGTTGGTAATTGCAGCATGTGAATGTGTAAATAATCAAGGCAGTCAATATATTTATTGTCTCAAATGGAAACAAAAAATGTGATATCTAACTATCTGACTTGTTCGTATTCATCGGAATAGAAAACCAGAAAAGTCATCACCATCGTTCTTGTGTGACTTATCAGTAAATCTTGACAAAGATGTCACAATTGTGTCTTTTAAGGTACATTTAATCTAATGGAAAATGTCTATATGTATTTTCAATTACTTTAAGCAAGCCCTAAGTACTATTAAGTTTCCTTAACTTTTTATAGGGGTATAGTAATCATTGAAAACGTATAATTTAAGTATATAATAAATTCGATATAATAAAGCTTCGCTATGTCCTGAGTGGTCAAAATTGCTAATTGTCACGTCGTGTATCTAAAGAAAAGGTTTATAAAAGGTTTGTATAAAAAAGATTCATAAAGCTCAGTATATAGGTGATGTGGAGGATTCAGCCGGGATGTCTCAAGATATACGCCCTCTTTACTTGCCTGCACCAAACACAATGGAACCTGGCTTTCGTGGCCGAATGGACAAAGAGTTGGACTCGAGACCTGACGGTCATGGGCTCGATTCCCGGTTGGATCTGATGGTGGGTGTTGAGCTAACTCATATCTAAAAGATTGCAAGGTGTCCATGTGTGAACATGCTCCAATGAACATGTAATCTTACCCCAAGCCATTCTCTATGAATTAAACCACATTCACCGCAACGTCTACGCATACAAGACAAGATAGAGTGCAAGTAGTTTCTAGTATTACTGCTACAAATTACAAGCAAACACCCTCCGCCGCGCTGACACAATTATGCAGACATATAATTTGCGGTGCGTATGACAAACTAACCAAGGGGTGTCAGTGTTTGATTTGATCTTGCCCTGGGGGCTCCCAAATACGGCTACACAGGTTGCAGGCCATCGGAGCAGGTATCTTCTCTTCATACAGTCCAGGCCATTCGTAGTCGCCAATGTCTTATCGGATTGTCTGTTGGAACTGTATTTTGGAATCGGCTGGACTCCTATATGTAAACGATGTAGTGCTTTTGGCTAATCGGAAGTACTTTGTGCTTGAAGGGGTTTCATAAATTTCGTGAGCTTTAAATAGACTCTCACTATGATTCGAGAAAACTTAGGGTCAGTAGAATATCGTTTACCATCAGCTTTTCTACAATCGTGAATATATTTATAATGATTTGCTTCAAAACGCATAATTACATCTTAGCCTTTTGCAACACTGCATAGTAGAAGCAACGTTGAGATCTGAACAAAAATTACGTGCATGGATGTTAATGTCCGAATATGAAACGTGCCCTACATTATGACTTGGAAGAAGAGCGTGTTTGGATTGGGTACGGACAAGTACCGATTTATCACGACTTTCCACGAAATCCCTCTTCACACTGTCGTCTGCTTTCTATATTAGCAATGCTCCTCGTGGGACGAGTGTCCTTGTATTGCTTGTGTGAACACTAACTTAGTTTGTTTTGTGTTATGTTGAGACAGTAGACTTTGAAGAGACCGATTTCATTGTTTGATTTGTAAATGGAACGCTTTTAGACAAACGCTAATGTTACAGAAAGTGGTGTCAGGTGTTACTGTCAGCGGAAAAACATAACAAATGTTGGAAGATTATGGTAATTTTGAAGTCTCTAATTTTCAATAAAATTTTGTTAGACGTATATGTATATATAAAAAGGTGGCCAACGACCACCCCTTTAGGCTACAAGGATATGCTTCAATAACACGCATATAATTTCCATACGTTTTAAATTATCACTTTTCTTTAAAGATGAAACGTATTGTTCCATTGCAAAAGTAATGGACAATGAGTTAAAAAAGATAGAGATTTATTGTTGCAAATTTGACTCCATGACCCCATGTATAGTTCATAACATCATTGACATTGACTAGGGTTACTAAATCCATGCACATGCATCTAATAAATTTCCCATCACTTCACACCTGCAAGGACAATTTAGGACATATTTGATCATTACAAACTGGAAGAGCGAGGGTTTGTCGCTTCATTTTCTTTATGTGCTTCCCCATACCAATATTTCACACAGAAAAATACTATATCACAAACATGATGAGTAAAGTAGGAATTTATTCTCGTCTTGTGCTTTGATGGTGTTTTTCAATAAAATCAAAAATGTAATGCGTGAAGTCAAATTAAAAGTCCTCCACACCCCGTGCATAAAAGCATTGATTTAAAATAATTATTAAGATATCTTATCATTACATTCGAGGCTAAGTATTCACTTGGCAAACATAAAAAACATCAATGTTTGCTCAAATCATAAAATAATGATTACAACAAAGCCCCCCAAAGTCAGAGGCCCATAAACGTGTACACGCCAGTAAGAGTAAAGCACACGCTGTCAAGAAGCCAGGTCAACACTTCATGTGTTTGTGTGTCAACACTGACAGGAGATTACTAGGAGATTACGTGTCACATATACGGCATGAGGGTGGTAAGGATAGTCGAATCTTATCCACGTCAAACCCTAATTGAGCTGAGATCCTGAGCTTTCCGATGGTCTATGAAATCTTTACTGCCCTCTGATGGTACCAAAATTTGCAGTGGCCCGTGCACTTGTTAAACCTGCGCCAACCGACCATGATAACGAGGACAAGAGCCCAACCACTTCTTGTATCTGTGTATGCTACAGACGAAGCTGATATTAGAGTTGCGATTGTAGGCGTCAAATGACAACTCTGTTCTATAGCTATGTTGTACATTCAGATACTTTGTAATCCAGTCCAAATATGTTTTCCAATAAGTGTTGAGTTTACATAGATTTTATTAATAAAAAGGATTGTAGGAGTCAAATGACAACTCTGTTCTATAGCTCTGTTGTACATTCAACAATCGAACAATTGAAGTGATTATACTGTACATTTGCAAATCCGAAAATATACCCAGATATGATAGCCATTTCTATACGTATACGGGCTTGCTTGACCTTTCACTAAAAGCCGGATTCAGCTTTAGATTTACACATCACACAAGTATATGAGGACCAGATTAGCACTTGACCAAAGAGTTTATCACTGGATTAGCGAGATTAGGCGGTCTAAGTCCATAACAACTGTAAAGCATTGTTGGTAAACTGGAGTTTAAACTGGAGTTTCTCTGACAACTGCAAAAGGCGTACACTAATACATGTTTGATCGGCTGTACATGTGATTGATACTGGTGACAGTTTGAAAACTTCTAATATAATTTAAATGGCAGTCAGCAGTCACTACATTTTTGTTGTTTTTTGTGTATGTGTGTGCTGAAACAACATGCCGTAGGCCTGCATCTTATAATCGCATTGGTATAATTACAAACATAGTACAGCCATAATGCTTTCCTAACTAGATAAGAAAATTGTTTATTAACTAAATTCATAGGGATAGGAAAAAGTGATATGCGCTTGACAGGTTGAAAAGTTAATAGGTAAACCTGTCAGACTGACGCATCACGTGCTATAGGTTTGCAGTTGCATATAATTTTACCTTTCTAGGTACGCCATTCATCTCGTTGTATCTCTTTTATAATTATGCGCATGTTTACAAAATATCTATCCCTTTGTCCATGTTTGTAAGTATCAAACTGGTATTACTCCAACGAGACGATATTCACAAAAATCAATTCTATGACAAAACATTAGAAAAGAATCAGATGTGACTTATGGGATACTTCTTTATACTGACATGGGGCATGAATTTCCATTTATCGGGTCAGAGATATTCAATGAGATGGAAGGTTTCCCATTTCTTTGACTGGTGACTTCACCTTCTATTTGTTTTTGAACCACTGACTTTTTTGTTTGTTGTAAACAAAGTAATCTGTATAAGAAACGGTGAGTATCTGCAGTACTTAATGTTCCTTAAATGTTAATTACTATACTAGGTCGTTTAGCATAAATGTATCAAATGGCATCAATGTTTAGATATATCACTACATGTTTGGATAGAAATGTTTTAGAACCACATTACATTGCATGTGTATTTATATCCCAATATCATTACATGAGTGTGCCGGTCATATCAGACAAACACATGTAAACCTTGATTGAACATTCTACCATATAAGAACAAGCACGTGTTAATAGTACTAACGTATTCTTTTTTGGCAAAATACGCCATAACATGTATCATTGGTAGATTAAAAAGTGCCCGCCAAGTAAAATATAAGGTCAATCAAATTAACCTTGGACCATTAAATTCAGATACATTGTTATAAGAAGCACCATTTTCATTAAGATATGTCTGTGTATATTGGTATGCAGTATGTACCAGCTATCCAGAACTCTAAACTGCAACATTGGAACATTAATTTTAGATACATTGTTATAAGACACACCCCTTTCATCAAAATTTATCTGTATATATTTGGTATGCAGTATGTACAAGCTATCCTGAAAAACGAAACTGCAATGATATCATCTGCACTTTGGACTTATTTTAGATTAGTATATATCAAAGAGTGAAATTTTGAGATGAAATGATATATGAAGTACGATTTTCACAACTAAATCTTTTCATTCGGGATATGTATTTTCAACCAAATATTAACATAAATCTATTCATCCTTACAGAAAAAAAAAAAATTCTAGTGGAAAATAAACCTTTCTAAACATACTTCAGCACCCACATTACTGACAAAGTGTTTTAAACAATTTTAAAATCAAACTTTAATTAGGTTGGCCTACATAACCTACCAGCAGGAGCCTTTACATCGATGACGCCCGTGTATAATGTACTAGACATGAAAGATTGATAGCTGTTGTTAGTATAATTAGCAGGGTTTTTTTACTATCTTTAGATTTTACTTATTGTCTGTGGATATCATGCCTCTACACTTCATTATAGAATAATCACATGCTTTACAAATAATATATTTAATTGAGGCCATGTATAGAAATATTGCTTTGAATTCTTCATCGCTAACCCATTGGCATTTTTATATATTTTTATAATAAATGTTGATGTGATCGTGATCAAACCAAGACATTCCAGGGCTCTTCGTTCATCAGAAGATTGACAAATTTGTCTTATCTCTAACATGCCCAGTTAAGCAATATTTAGTGCAATGGTGTTATTTCAAAGATATACATGCATTTATAATGGGCTTTCAGGTGCATGCTTTATTAGTCATCAACATAACATAATGAAGGCTCTGGCTTTTAAATGCACATAGACTTGGCATGCTATGAAATTGCACACAGTGACTGCTAATATGACAAAAACCCTCATCCTAAAAGGCTGACGATGTTTTCGTGTGTTGTTTTTTACGATACCAGTTTTCTATTGTCTAGGATTCTACCAATTGCGTAGATGGCTGCTTAAGTTGCCCACGGTGCATGTGCTGTAAAAGTTTATGATTCTCTAATATAGAATAACGTCTGACCTCAAAAAGGTTGTTTCGACATACATGCTACTTTAAGCTTTCAAACATGCCACATGCTATGCACTACACTGTATAAACAATATCTATGGTGGTGTTCGTTACAGATAAAAACAACTTGAACATATTTCATACTAAAAGTTAGGATGGTCCCTTGTCATGAGAGGAAATCGCATGTATTAACTACAATTTCATACGACCATAGAGGCTGAATTTATTACATTACGCAGTTAACCTTTTGCATTTTTCTTATGTATCTACTTCGTTTGATACCAAATAGTTTACTCTTTGGACGGTTCTTGAACCACGCCTTATACTATTAGTGATCATAATAAAACTGTAAAAGGTATAAACAAGGTTAAATAAGGATAGTCAGTTGAAACTAAACACGTGTACAAGTGCTTTTCTACAGCCTGTATTGTGTAAATCAAAGTCCCTAACCAACCACTACACGTCACGTTTACATATTATGCACCAACCAGTCCGACCATAACGAATTTTACTACACTGTAGCAAACGAGAACTACACGGAAGACAACGCGCCAATTAACCATTGTCACAAAACCACGACTGATACGTCAGCCATATTCAGTACTGTCTGACCCCACACGTAGCCTTAGTTATCACCATTTGATGTCGAAGAGTTCATTACATTACATAATAGAGCCTCGCGTGGGTGACGACCTTACTTACCAGCTGCCACGGATGCTGGTGTAATTATGATGTACGGCATGGGCCATAGGCTAAATAGAGGTGGTGCTTGCGAGGTGAATGTGTACAGTGAAACGGCAGTCTACGGCAATGAGCCCAACGAACGGCGTTGTAGTACATACATGTTGTAGCCATCATGGTTCCTCTTATTTCTTATTCTTATCTCTTATATTACTAATGGGTAGAAAGGCTAAAATTGGACTTGAGTCTTTGAAGGTTATATGCTCTTTGGATGTATGCTCATACAGATACCTCATATTTGGTGCGATAGAAGACAAAGCATGTGTGTTGCATACTATTAAAACTGGTACTTATACACACATATAGGTAGTGTGCAACCTTAACTTATCTTATAATTCCTATTTCTTAAATTACATTGTAAGAATATACTCTTTTACCTCATGATAAGAACATGGTGTAATTACAGACATTCCCAATTGAACTTAGCTAAATGCAAGGCCTGTCACGCAAAAAAAAAAAAACATTATATGCACAAGTTCTGCCTATGGTGCTATAATGCGGGTATCGTCACTAACACCTCAGTCTAGCCTGAGGTGTATAAGTCATAAATCAACAATATTCATTTTATAATATTGTGATTTCATTTAAACACCATGCAAAAAAAACACACCACAGTGAACTTACGAGGTCATGTTAAATATTCTATATAAAATGGATGTGATCCGACATTTCTCAAAGTTCAACCTTGACTGCTTCATTGCGTAATTTAAGAGACGGGCTATGTTCGATTAGCATTTTCTGGTGTTCAAGCCTATTGACGCATGCCCAGAAGATTGCATGTTCGAAAAGGGTTAACATCTAAACAGTTCCTAGTGTGGTGATTATTTTATCATAAAATCATCAGCACCCAAACGGTGCCGAATTCTCATATTATACTTGTATTTTAAAAAAACAGTGTCTTAAAAAGCCCTAGGGGCCATGTAGAGTGTGTCTGTAGCTTTTAAGCCAGCAATTAATTGCTAATTACGTTAATTGTATTGATAGACTGTTAATTACACCGATTAGCGTTCGTTTATGGTAATAATCTATGCAATGTGCTACCAATGCTATTTTCATACAGAATTATTTAATGTGCTATAGGTTTAGGTTCCACTTATATTAGACCAATGGGAAAACTTGGTGCGTGCTTATGATAAATTAAAGTTTCATCATCGATGAAACAACGTTGATGTTGATGTATAAATGACCCAAAATACGGAGTAAGAAAATACGTCAATATGACCATAGACGTGTGATGGTATCCTCAGTCGTCTTCAACATGATAGAAACAGACCAGTGTCATTAATATGGCCAACTGGTCATGCCTTGTATTGTAAAACATACATTGTGCCGGATATATATGTGCACAATAATTGAATTAACATCAAGAGTATTTTAAAGTGTAAAGTTCATTTAATATTCTATGTTATCTTGCATAAATTTTATTTGTAACAAACTTATCTAATTTGAAGCACACCTTGTAATATCAGCACTTTAAATTCAGTTCTCTTCATTTGAGGTTTCGTAGTTCATCATTAAGGTCCATCAGTATTGAGACTTTGTCAAATTAGTAATTCTGGGCACACAGAGAAAACTGTCCCAGATAATATATAAAGATCAGCATCTAACACTACCCTACAAATACATGTATGTGCATTTCAACTTTGACAATGTACATATGCATTAGATTATTCCACGACGTGTACTTTAGACGACAATTGACTGTCCAGAAATCTAACAGAAATCAAACATAATGCAATCACCCGTGATTTTGCCCGCATTATAATGCTATGCTAACTACCAATATAAAAACAATTATTTCAAGTACATTGTATCCGAGCCCTCATCAAGACAATCACGATAAAATATATTAATTACTCCATGTATCATTTCAAATTCCATAAAAAAGGTTCTTGAGTGTATTAACCCTCTCCCTCTACAATGCGTTTATATTTGTATGTTTATCACATCAAGCTTGGATTTCATAATTTTATATGTATATCCATATGCTATGCAATAACTAAATGATGCAATGTTATATCAATGGGTGGGTTTGTAAGGGGTCAAGAAATCATCCATACTTTCGTGTCCCATTTCCCTCATCCCCCTTTTTTACTTTTCCCCAACATCTGACAATTTTTTCATATGTTTCCCTCACACTTGCTTGAAATCCCACAACCCTACTTTTCTTTGCCCTTTTTTCACACCAAGGGCCGTAGTTACATGTGAGGCAAGGGAGGTAACTGACTACTCTGTGCATTTTGTCCAGGGTATGGGGTCAAACCCTGAATGTTGACGCGTTTTTTTTTGAAATAACCTCAGAATTAGTTATGAAAAAGAACCTAAAATCCTTTTTTAAGTTTGGCATGCTGCATGCCCTACCACCCCCACTTTTTTGTTTTTGCTAGAAGCTAGAAGTGCTACACCTAATGATGTACCAGCACCCTCGTCCAACGTATTTTGACAACAAGCTTTTGTAATCCTTGCGACAGCCATTACATCTCTTTTATTTGGCTCTTTTAATCCACATCCCACCTCCTTTTAAGCCGAACCCCTCCGAACCCCCACCACAACATCCCGCCCCTGAATGTTCACAAATAGCTTATTTCTATTAATATATTTTATATTTACAGATGAGGATATCTCAGACGTTCTCAAGAACTATGGAGACGGGTTGGAGTACACGTACTCAGCAGGCGGGGGGCGCCACGTGTACGCTACAAAACTACAGTACGTCGCTTTTGCGAACAACGTGTGGGGCAAACAACCAGAGGCGCCCAAAGGTAAAGAAATAATAGGATCTTGTGTAAACAGATGAAAAACAAAATTTGACATACCTTGAGTTGACTATTGGACCGCAAATGCAGAGTGCAAAATCAAGAGATTTGAATATTAGTGTTATATTTAATTACCACTTTCAAACTATCTATTACTATAGAGAGGAGAGAAATCTCTTCTAGAGGGAGATAAATCTCTAAAAGATTAGATCTTGTTCTACTGATTAGCTGTGGCGTTGTATTCCTTTATCTTTTATACAGCAGAAACCCACTGGTATTCACTTCCTTCCATAACTGACCCATAGCTCGGGACTGCGGTGCTAGCATAACATATCCAGAAACTGGGGGGCCCCGACCCATCCCCATCCCCCTTCCATTCAAATTTGTCATCTCGGCTATTTCAAAGTACCATATGGGTGGCAAAGTCCAAGTAGAGCTTCTTCGGGGGTGCGTGCATTTCGCACGTTCACCCGTTCAAACGTACATGTCCTCGATTTTGAAATCATGGATCTGCGTCTGTATCTATATATTATGATGTGTGGAGGATAAGGTATCTGTGTAAGTAAAATACAGGTTGGCAACTGGCCGTCATGCAATGGTGATGTGTGTTTCAGTGCTGGAGTTGGAATCGGTGTCGTCTGTCGAAGAAGGCTGCGACTACAATATCATCCGCACAGTCAGGGCAGCAGGCGCCGAGGTGAGGACGTTATAACAATCGTCTTTGTATATGTTAGTGAAACTGCGAATATAGTTATGGGAATGATTACATCTAATAGACAGTTGATAAAATATAAAAGTCACATCGCTGTGTGAATTACTGTTCTTGTTGTTGCGTGAGACTTATCACGCATGCTCCCCGGTAGTAACATACGATAATCTGAGCCATCATCGCGCAGCATGTCAGGTCCAACAACGTCATCCGGACAGTCATCGTGGCAGACGCCAGCGTGGAGAATAAATTTTACTACAGTCAAACAACTTAACTATTCAGGATGTTTTTCATGCGTTGACACGTATATGATTCCCATAAGTATTTGATAGTGGTTCGGGCCAATCGCCATACTATTCTTGTCCCTGTGTAGCAAAACTATAACATAAACTCAAATATATGAATGATATTTTGTTATATTAATGTTAAGTATGTTTCTCTCATTTCATACAGCCTCGACAATGCTTCCAAATGGTGCTTGGTGCTGGAGAGTCCACAGTGTCGTTCATCTGTCCCCAGAGCTCTGTGAGGGACCAATGGGTGGAGTGTCTAGGCCAGCTCTACAGCAGACGGGTCCAAGATCTACGCAGCGTGTATCCTTTTGCAGGCTCCTCAAATACACACACTCATATATTATATGTGAGAATGGTAAATGCAAGGCTACAGTGACAATCAAAGTTATGATGTGTGTACATGTTGGAAAATAATTCAGTACAGGGTATATTCTATACTTAAAAATTTATGGTATGTATTAAGTATTCCCAATGTCCTCTTCTACAAATTTAAGTAAAATTTTATGAAGCCATGGTCGTCCTGGGATTTAAGCATCCATATACATAATATTTGAATCTAGTTTTGCTTATATTTAGACCATCTTAAGTAGTTATTCTTTGACAACTTGACCAGTTGGATGGAGAAAGTGTATAAGACGGCAGAAATATCTGATCCGAACGGCAGAATCACCTTGGAAGAGGCTGTAGCAATGCTGAACAAGGCTAACAGGGCCACAGACAAAGCATATGTCAAGGATATCTTCAATGTGAGTTTAACTTACATGAAGCTTCTAACATTTGATTTTATGTGTAAGATTTTTTTTTCTATATTCATATACTATAGTTATCCACAAACCAAAATATAACAAGTTCTTGCAGTATGTGGCACAGTAGTTATGTGCTGTTACAGCGACTGCTGCTACGTTTCTAAGCAATTTCAAAAGAATGATGTGATTTCCACAATGTTGATAACAATATGGCTTCTCAAAGTTAAAGCTCGCGTACAATACACATTGAGCTTTATAGCTTTTACTATCCCACGTATGTATTACTTTTATACTTTGACAATGATAGAAGTTAAAAGCTTATAGCACTACATGGGCCCCAGCATCATGGGAGGGTGTGTGGAAGTATGATTTACAAACACTATACCATGTACATTACTGCTATTATATAATAGTATAATTACTATAATAGTAGTAATGTGTATGGCATAGTGTTTGTAAATCATAGTAGAATACATATCACACATCCCTCTCATGATGCTGGGGCCCATGTAGCAGTATGGTTACAATTCCTAATTACCCATCATGTACAGTTTATAGAGAATACCAAACAGTGTGTTTTATTTTTGATTTACGTATTTCTACCAGACGTTTGCAAAGATATCCAATGTGAAGACTGCCTCTGGTTCAACTGCTCTGAATCAGGAACAGTTTGGCAAGTTCTTCGACATGACGTCTCGCCGTCCAGAAATTCAAAACATATATGAGAGGTGAATAATTATTACGCGTAATGATTGTAGTGTGTACCTATATCATCAATAATTGGGGACATTTTATTCTTGCTGGTTGTACACATTGTTTGGCCTAACTAGATATCTAACATAGACTTAGCAACAGTGAATTTGTATTTGAAAACTAGTCAGGGATGAAATTTCTGAATGTTTCCCCATTACTAACAAACACAAGCAACATATTCATCCATTCATATTTTTGCATTGACATCGTATAACTTCTACTCTTATGTATTGCTTCAGACTTTTAGACAAGTCCAAAAGTGAAAAATTGTTAAGTGCAACCAAGTTCAAGAAGTTTCTAGAAGATGAACAGAAAGTAAGTACCATTTGTCGAAAGTATGAATATTTTAGACACATATTTAGTAACTTCTATTCTAGATAGATCACCGACCTATTATATTTATCAACGGGAATAGTATATAAGATTGAGATCCATCAAGTCTCTGTGGAAACCGTCTCTCATGGACAATATGTATGTCCAAGGCCACTGATCAAATTTAATTGTATGTGTCCCTTTTGACTTTGAGAAGAGTGAAATCGAATGAAATCGAGTGAAATCGACTTTTGACATGACAAAGGTATATATACACCTAAGTCCTTCACAGCGTCGAAAGGCTAATCATTTTTTTTTTTAATTTTTGATACTATTGGACCTCCTACAGCGTTTTTGTATAGCATATTATTATCTGTGGCCATTTATTTTCGCACAACACATAGGGAAAAGGAATTTATATCAAATAGCATAAAGCAAACAATTCAATTTTGAATATCACAGAGCGCTTATTTACTTCGAATATTATATAGCACCAATGAATTATGTATAGGAATTTCTTGACATTGACCCCCCCCCCCCTCCTCAAATATTTGTATTAATCGTCGGCTACCGTAATATCTATAGTATATAGTCTGTAGATCGTTACTCAATGTCAAGTAGTCACATCCATATGGCCACAACATCCACACATGATCACCCATCCACTACCAGTTGTGTAAATTATCCACACAATCTAATTTTATTCAGTCAGTAGTGATTGGTAGTGCAATCTTTGAATCAAAGAAGATGACTGAAAAACAATTCTGAGATGCAGCTTTGTCATTACAGTGGCAGGAGCTTGCTTGCCGTAACAGAAGAGATTGGTAAAGATCTTTCATAATAGAATTGAATTCAGAAGCAAACTTGGGGAATATATATATACAGTTGTTCGTAGAATCACAGACCTTAATAAGGCTGATGGAAACATTAGAGCTTCCAAAGACCTCCAGATGCATACACAAAAATACAAGTTAAAAGGTACACTGTAATAAATATAGGACATTAAAAATATATGCATAAATGTATATAATTTGTGAATATTATTATTCCTGTAGTCAGTGATTCAATGTTCTTATATTTCCTAAATTGAAATCCAATTGTCATACATAGGAGTAGGTGATAGTATAATTAGCCTCATTGTCGGTTTTCACGGCTTGATCACTCGCACTGTCGTCCTTGTTCACACCCACCAACCCGTGAGCCCACTTGTAGCTTTTACGTGGAAAAATAATTTTGGGTTACACTTACGTCTCTTTACTTGTTTCATCTTACTTATATAGTGAGATCGTATGTTTGACGTCTGACTTCCGGCTGAACATTTTGGTAATAGGCATTCTCATTGGTTGGATTTTGAGGACAACGTCCACAGAATTGGATATTGTTGTATAGCTAAGATACGACGATGAATTTGCCTTAAAGATGAATATTCAGTACATAAATCTATGTTACAGGAACGTGTGAACATGAACACTGTGAAACTGTGGATCAGATCCTGTGAGACGATTCTGCCTTCATATAACCTCACCAGCATTGGCTTCACCAACTACTTGATGTCTCCTGACCATCATATCTTCAACAGGTACCCAGTAGTGTGTGCAAATCACTTACAATTGACCGTTGCTGCCTTCTCATACCATGGTCAGGTCACAGAGGTGTATCTTTTTTTCGCCTATTTATGAGAATTTAGTAGTTTTACCATGTCATTTTGGTTGCACCACACAGGGATTTACTGACTTCTGCTTTATAGAATTACAATAGCAGAAGTTAGCAAAGCTCTGTGTAATGTAACAATGGTCTGAGTAGCAGTCATCAACATGCATGATAGCAAATGCAGAAGTCGGCAGAAATATCCAAATGTGTATACCCCTCTGATGATCCTTTAGGAACAATTTACATATGAATTATCACTCCTTTCCATTTGATTCAGGTCATTGTTTTTTGTGAATAGAAAGTTTAATCTCCTTTAATAATTTAATGTTGTGTAATGTTACACGACTTCGTGAAAAAGATTTAATTCTTTCGGTGAAAATTGTATATATGTGAGCCTTTAATTGTTATAAGGAAAGAAAACATTTCTGAGAACCTTCAACACAGTTTGTATAATCATTAGTGAAACTTTAAATGGAGTGTATTTTACAGGGACCATGGGAAAGTCTACCAGGACATGAAACAGCCTTTGTCACATTACTTCATTGCTACTTCTCATAACACGTAAGTATTAACGTCATTCACACAGTCCGTGCAAAATTCAGTTGGTACACATTCCAGTCCCGGTCCACACTCCAAGTTAGTTTTATCTTATTAAAAAAACCTAGTATAAACAAGATATACTCATTGATAACTTAAGATTCACTATAACATACAACATAAAACATAACTACACATATACTACAAAAAATCTAGATATAAAACTGAAATATATTACAACAGCAATGGCACTTTTACTAGAGGTATTCTAAATATGGTTGGATATATGGTTGCTTTATCTCTTTAATAGGCATATGTTCCATCGTATTCAAACTTTTTAATGCAAACTTCAATGTTTGATGGGGAAAAGTTATGAATAGAATGTAAAACATGCCCTCTTGTTTCACTAAGTGCTGTAGTGGTTGTTATCTTTTTAAAGTACTTTACTTCCTGTCAAATAAAAATAATAATATGTTTGTAGCCCAGAAAGTTAAAATCCATATGGGTTTTTTGCCGAGCAACATATTGCAAGAACGCGCCTAGCGCCTAACGTCAGATGCTCTAATACTAACAGGTGACGCAACTACCTTGGTCTTTCCTGAAACGTGATACTTTGTGTAAAACTTACAGAATAAATATATCTTCAGAATATTTCATTAAAATTAGTGCTCGTGATGTCTACAATCGCAAGCTCCCAGATTTTCCATCTTGGTGCAATTTTGCTTTTTGTCTTCTCTTGAGACTAGATGAAAGCTTGTATGATGTATAATGATAATGAAAGTTGTTGGCAATCACTGGAATTGGCAGTGATATGATTACAATGCCAGTTAAAGCCACAATGGCTGCAAAGCAGCAACCTGCACCACTTTTGGGGTAATAATCACCATACCCTACAGTGGTCATAGTTATTACAGCCCACCATATGCCGTAACCCATCGAAAAAAATGTCTCTGCTTCATACTCAAATGCGTAGATTAGACATCCGTAGATCATTGATAGAATTGCCATGATGCCTAAGAGCAAAAGAATTTCTCTCAGACTGGCTCTCAATGCTGTCACTAGAACCCGCAGCTCTTGAATGTGTTTTGTCAGTTTTAGAAGTTTGCACAGTCGCAGTACATATAGAGCTGCTATAATGCTCTCCAACTTCGTAAACCAATCCCTTTCAAAGACAGAATAATAGATGTCGGTATAATAAAGAATTAGACTCGCGAATGGGGGTATGAGTGCTAATACATCTATTAACACATGTATACTTAACAATTCTGATTTTTTGGGACATATGATGATTTTTATAAGTAAATCCATGGCCATGAAACCTGTTGCCAAATATTCTAGGACCGTATATTCAGTTGGGACATTGGCACCATAGCTTCTGATATATGCAGTATATGATGTGAAGTTGTTATCATGCATGTCTTGGTAAATTTCGTCCTTTGTCATAGATAGGTACACTGTTGGGTCTGTACAGATGATTAGAAGTAGGATGCTCAACAAAACCACCAAAAACAACACGATATTGTATACCTGAAATTCAATTGTCACACTAGAGCTGCATCCATAAATGATAAAAACATATACACATTATTCATAACATATCTGTTTTCAAATGTTAAATATGCACATACCATGGCAGCGATAGAGTAACTGGGATTCTCCATTGTCTGGTAGATTTTGTGTCGAAGTGAACTTTTCTCTTTCTTCTTTTCAGTGTCATCTCCCACCTTGTTATTTACCAGACTTGAGGCACATTTCTTTGTTGACTCAGCAAGAATTTTGTACACATTTTGCCATAACGCTTTGTTCTGAACCAAGTAGTTGAATATTGTTATACTGTATATATATATATAGTAAAGGTATTATGACACTGCTACACCTTCAGATGTAATAGTAATGAACACATTGGAGGTTATGAGAATAAGAGACCTGACTTTTTCCTCGCCCCAAGCTTCATTAAAGGGTTACACAGTTCAGCCATTATTTCCATAATACCAGCCTGAATATTTGGTCAATTACCTGATATTGGTTTTATATGTTCTGAGTTCTTCTACAAACAATGGGAACGCACACACTTAACTATTATAGAGATAGATGGCAAGCTTTACAGATTTCTTGTATGCCATGGATAATTGAGTATCTAAAATTGTGCAAAAGTAACAGTTTTCTGAACAGACAGTTGCTGAAGAACTGAGAAAAATATCACGAACGTCAGCATACCTCATTAATCCTGGTCCAGCAGCAGTCATTAAGATCGTGTTCCCCAAGACCCCAAAATTCAAGTTCTTCTAGCACATGACTGGAACACATGTAGGAAGGAAAGTGCAGATGACCTAAAGTTACAAATTATAGATATGTCTGTGTCATTAACAGGTGATTATTTATTGTATTGATGTTTAATTAGTATCTATTTCCTGAACACTCCTGCACGGGGCCACACTACATTTCCAAAACACGTCCTGGAGATGATTCTATTAATTATTGAGGGCACTTTCATTTCAATGTGATAAACCACCATTGTCGTAGTCACCGCAAACGAGTAAGGTGTGTCACAATCAGAATGCTGGCAGAAATCTAAGACACTATGTTCCCCTCGTATTTGTTTTCATATCTTGTTTCATTAATTAATTTTGTGTCTCAACTTACCTGTGCTACAGTAGTTAAGAACACTGTTGAAAACCATTGGATCCTTATTGAAGAAATAAAGTTTATCTTGGGCACAATAACTGAAGTGATTTTCGTCTAACTTGGAAAGCAATAAATCAGGATACTTTTTGCACTGCTCCCTTTCAATCTCAAACATCTTCCCCCTTATGTTTAGCTTAATACGATTCGAAGACATCATTTATGTATTGCTAGTTCAATCAAATGCTCCTATCTGTTAGTGTTATTCCTTTTTTTCTTTCTGTATAGTCATTCACTATCCATTTGAATCTTCTAATATAAATGTGAGAAGTGTGTCATATCAACAAATGTGGTAATTAAATGCCACGCATATTGGCACAGTAATATGAGAAGAGACTGTGTTTAATCACATACATTTTATACTAAAAGCATTGTACCACAATGTAATTTGTAATGAATGTAACTAATGGCTAAGCACACATACTGAAATAAACTAAAACAGTTCCTTGTGAATGCAACTTTCATAACAGCCCGTGCAATGACACATTTTCTATCTCTATGGCTCTGTCAATATAATGGTGGACGATTAGCATTGTCTGGATTAAATGCAACAACCTGTAGCCTAGCCTATATATCTGGAAAATGGCTAGATGTGTCAAAGTCAAACCTGATATAACACTTCCCATTACTCCGCCCACCATCCACCCACACCACAACCACCCCTACACACATATAACTTTACCTTTAATTTGTACTAGATTTTCGGCACCAAAAAGACTACAAATTACATTTCTATTTTTCCGAATACATTGGCCATCAATAATCTGCTAGGTAATCCGAAACTTTCACCTGTCTTTTCCCTGCTCGGTACCTATTCAATGTGTACATGTAGGTCCTTTCGAGCAGTGTGCACCGGAATAAGGATGTGTTTAATGTCATTTTATTGTTGACTGTGACATATCTGTAAAGTGTATTTATATATCTGACTCAGTCATGAAAATATATTCAGAAAACTGTTACCGTGTGTCCTAGCCTGCATCAAGCATATTGATTTTATAAGTAACTTACAATGCCTGGGTGACTATGGGCAATTGCTTGCTTTGTTCACATATTAGTCATTGCCATACTCTAGTGTATGGTATATAAACAAGGTAGTTTAGCTCATATTTACTGAGCAGACATTAAATGAACCCATGATATAGGATGTCTAAAATGAAACAATAAACTTGCCCTAATTTGCGAAATTAATAAAATATTAAATTATACGCATCGTAATATCAATGTGATATGAGTACGAGTATGATAAGCTATGAGACGGGGCCCACTTATTAATAATAAATGGCTACCTTTGATTTAATTGACTTCTTTTTAGTGATTCAATTTGGATTTATTTTTGTTGTCATTGGTTTCTCTCTTCATAAAGCAAGCGAAGGGTACTGTGACTTTAGCAATGAATAACAATGTGTTAAATTACACATTTAATGTTCTCATTGCAGATACCTGACCAAGGACCAGCTCAAAGGCAAAAGCAGTGTACAGGCCTACATTGATGCCTTCAAGCGAGGCTGCAAGTGTGTTGAGTGTGAGTGACCAATCCATCAATCCATTTCATATTAACATATACAATTAATGACCAGCCATCAAACTATTCAAATTTCCTTGTAATCTATGGGAGGATAAGATAAGCTAATTTACAAATACATAATCATAAAGAATATACTGTGTGAAAATAAACATACCAGAGTCCAGAGATCTATCTCAAAATTATCCACAGATTCTATTTCATGCCACCAGGTGCCTCAGACGTCTTAGAATAGAACAACTTTCAATTTAGCCACACATTCATCGGGAAACTTGAAGGAAAATATTGTCAAACATGATCAATTGTAGTGGACTGCTGGGATGGACCAAACAATGATCCAATCATCTATCATGGTCACACGCTCACGTCAAAGATCAAGTTCAAGGACGTCATTCAAGGCATCAAGGACTACGCTTTCGTTGTCAGCCAGTAAGTAGTTCATCACTTCTGATTTGTATTGTTAAATAAATTCATAACCCAGTGGTTAGGAAGTTGAACTTGTGACCAGAATGTCATGGGTTTGAGTCTTGATCGTGTCTGTTGGTTAGTGCTGAGCAAATCCTTCCCAAATTGGTTGCGCACTGCTCCGTGATACCTACATCTTATTAGATAGAGATCCGACACAGTCAGCCTATGACCCTATGTGAATAGTAATAGTGCAGTGCCGTAGAATGCTAGAGCTACAGGCAGCTCCCACTATACGCTACTGAAAAGGTATTTGAGAAAGAAGATTGAATCTGTGTGTAAGCGTAGAAGGTTGGCTGAGCAGCCTATGTAACTGGAAAGCCAACTATAAAAGCTCAATATGTTTACACATTTGAACCATCGTTTGATATTATCTAACAGTCACAGTGTATGATATTTTTTGCAGATACCCTGTGATATTGTCATTTGAGAACCACTGTTCGGTGGAACAGCAGCAAGTGATGGCCAAGTATCTCACCAGCATTCTTGGAGGTACATTTCAGCTTCATAAGTCATGCTTGAGGACAAATTTATTGTTCATACATACCATGGCAATAGCAAATTTTATGTTTATTTGACTTTTTACACATTATAATCAAGCGATGGTGTTTGTAAAAGTATGTGTGAATGTATATCAGCATGAGCTATCAATGATATTTATTTTGCAGACTTGTTATATACAAAGGAGCCACCGGAGTCAGAGTCTGAACTGCCATCACCAGAGAAACTCAAAGGTTATATCATTGTCAAGGTGAGTTAAGATCATCAAAGTAGTGTGCCGAGCAAATTAAATGCTTTAGAGAAGATGATTCAGTGCTGGTTTTCCTGATGAGTCTCACCATCTAGCCTACCATAAAGTATATTCGCCTCGTGCCAGGAATAGTTGGTTTGAAATGTAAACCATTTACAGTTTGATTGTTGCTTTCCATTACCAAAAAATACTCGTGTTCACTAATTTTTATTTTGTTCATTTATTTAGTTCATTTGTGAGCATATCATGGTAAATGTATTATACCATAGCAGGAGATATCATAAGCTGTACAGTTATAGTTATAGTTATTAGTTATAGACATGCAAACTAGAATCATTACATTGTTTCAGGGTACATAATCTATGTATTTTTTTGTAATAATCATCAAGTTGCTTAAGACCCAAACCCCTCATATGATGTCTTGTTCATGTGCAGAAAATTTAAGGAAAAATAATTATTATGAATGATTCTTTATTATGATAATGAATATGATAAATGAATACGAAAGATGGTCATAAAGTTTAAAGAAAATATTGGTATGAGGACGCACACAAGTAGTATAGAGAGAACTCTATATAGTTCTAGACACTATAAGCCAATAGTGGCTGTCTCTATTAACATCTTCTTTTTAAAACGCTCCTGTATAATAGAAAATAAAAATGAAACACAAGTTGAATAATAAGTATAGAGCTATATAACATCTGTCTGTCACACTTTCATTGCTGTTAATGATGGCTGATGTAAGTCCACGTGCGCAAGTTCACTTCACTGGACATGATTCGTGATTTTAATAAAATGTTAGTCACTATGGGAATACCAGCAGAGGAACATAGGCCGCAAAATCCAGCCTCGTAAGCTCATATTTAGTATCAAAATTGTACAATGATGCTCACACGGCACACGGACAGATATTTGGTTTGTGTCTTCTAAAATGGATATTTGATGACAATTCAAATGGCGGATCACAGATAAGGTGTTTGACAGCAGTCTTATGAAAGCTGCATAGGCTCCGTATATCGTGTGTTTCTTTGAAAACGAATAAATGATGGTGTCAACTACGCAGATATTTTGCCGATCCCGGGAATAAACAACCAATTTTTTAAACGTTTTCACTCAGAAATGTAAGTAATCATCTATTATGTATGAAATCGGTTTCAGTAGTAAATTTTACATATGTGTATGCATAATTACGCAGTTTTATAAGCTCCACAACCTTAAACATTGAACTATTCCCGTGTTGATAAACGTACATTCGCAGACAGACCACGGGATTTCAAGTGGCAACGTTCAGTGGGATAATGACAGCTAGTATCCTCATTAAACTGTTAAATGTACCTTGACATTTCTATGTAAACTTTGAGAAATAGAAGCATCACTGTTTTTATTTGTGTAATTACTTATCCGTAGCTGATATGAAAGTGTTACGTTATCCATAATTGAGTACAGTAGGTGCAACCACCACGTTTATCAACGTACGTGTGACGTAGTTATGTGAACGTGATGTACGTCATTCGTTCGGGGTCACCCGTACTAACACGGGGTCATCCGGTGCATTTTGCTGAAAATCGTGCTGAATTCTGAGTTGAGTTCATAGCCTACGGACTATGCATATAGAAAACAAAGTTGAAAGCCTGACGGTGGAGTAGAAGACACGATGATGACTTTTCTGATGGTCTTGATGAGAAGAAGGGAAGTCGAGGGAGATCGACAACTCGGTCGAGGTCAGTTTAAATACCATTAGTTTAAAACATATAATCAGCTCTTGGGACGAGGGTTTTCCTCACTAAACATTTTAAGACTGTTTTTGACTGTGCTGCAGTTCGTTTGGCTGTTACAGCCGCAGTTTGAATGACGTTAGAATACATCTAATAAGGGCTTGATATTTGAAAATAAAAGATGGGGCTGATGCGTACATATAAAAATGTTTTCCGTTCAATATATTGATAAAACTTAAGGAAAAAAGATAGCTAATTGTCGTATGTGATAGCTTTTCAGTACTATGATACTTTGTCCAATAGCTTTATGTTGTATAGTGTGATTTTTAGTCAAATTTGTGTGAAAAATATTTTTTTGTCAGAGTGTTAGTTACTTTGAATTTGGAAGAAGATTTTCAAGAAGATCCATCAGGAGAATGTCAAACTTTCTATCTCCTGCTAATGATGATGAGGAAAAAATGGTATATATTAGCGTGAGCTAACACATCAGTAATGCCTTGTTAGATATTAACATCTCAGTAACATATTTATACAGTATGCACTGTTGTCAGTGGCTGTGGACACGGGATAACACTTTTGCCAATATTGCACTTCATGCTTGCCTCGAAAATAATTTGTACCTCTATCTTTATTTGTCACACGATAATACAACATGCTAAAACCCCATTAGAAAGTCATTGATATAACATGCTTTAAGTTAGTTAAAGATTTATTAATTTGTGCTGTACATTTTATGGTAATGTTAACGAAACATTCAACAAAAGAAAGAAAAAAGCCCAACGAAAAAATAAACATTCTGAAGCCACGGATGTATTTGTATGAATTGTGTTCTATCTATCCGTGACCCCTCACGACCTCGCCTATGCTTCGCTTAGAAGACCTTTAACCCTTTCTCCACTGACGCTGCCAGGCTCATGAGAAACTTTCATATTCATTCATTTTTTTAAGACGTAGTGATAGGATTAACACTTACTTTTACGTTTTCATTTTCGAATCTTTACAAAACCATTTTTTATTTTTAGTTCAAGTGTTGTGGCTTTATATTGCAGTGGATTTTTTCTGGATATACTGCTTTTGTATTTTGTTGACTTAAATGGTTTGTGTCAGGCCATATTTTTATAGTTGACACTCTTGTGTTGTTATTTGTGCAAGTGCTTTCTATGTTGGCGTGCATATGCTTTACATGCCAACCTTTGATGACGATACATAGCTTTGAGGTGGATATTAAGACCATTTACAAAGACCGACATAGTATACAGTAACAACCAGTTTTAGATCTGATTATGTGCTATTTACTGACTTAGTACTCTACACCTGCACTTTCGGATGCATTGGCTGGCTAGCTGTTGCCTTACCGATAACACACACAGGGGATGGCTTTTGCTGTACAAGTGAAGTTGTAGCCTGCAGTGCACCTGTTGTATATGTCGGATTTCAATCTTTTTCTTTTATGCAATTCACCTGAATACTTTTATCTTGCTTTTGATAATGTCAATTTTGTTTGTAGTTGAATACTAATCGTTTTCCAGCAATTTTGTCTGAGGCAGCCCCTTTCTGTTTTTCGTTTTTCTCTTCATCTCTATAAACGCTGTTTTTTTTATGGTTTTATGGTATTCAATGGTCATCATTTATCTTTTTATTATCTAATCATTTTATAGACGTTTCTGTAACCTTTCATTTTGGAGGATTAATTTCTCCTAATTGCATTTTGTATTGTAAATGATAAATGTGGGAGTATTTTAATGACTGGCAAAACAATTATCAGTAAAATTTTATGTTAAAGAATCTTTCGGATTATGTAACTCGAAATTTCATTCGGGATAATTAACAATATACTCCCTTGTTTTGGTTAGCCTTGTTGCCCATTGTTCATTCAAAGGCAGGCTGTTTATGCCGTTTATTTTTGACCATTGGTCCATTGACATTGGCCAAGGTTTTATTTGACCACTTGGTTGGTCTTTTATTTTGGGGATTGTTTCCCATTTTGGGGCATTTGGTGGGCTGTTTAATTAAGCCATTTTGAGCCATTGCCCTTTTATTTCGCCAGTACTCTGTCGATCATTGGTCCATTGTACAAAGGTGTATTTATTTGACCACTTGGTCTTTTATTTTGGGGATTCGTTTCCCATTTTTGGCATTTGGTGGGCTGTTTATTTAAGCCATTTTGAGCCATTGCCTTTTTATTTCGCCAGTACTTTGTTGATCATTGGTCCATTGTACAAAGGTGTATTTATTTGACCACTTGGTTGGTCTTTTATTTTCGGAATGAATCTTGCATTTTTGGCAAATCCATTGCCTTTTTATGTAGCAAGTACTTTGCGGATCATAGGTCTACTTTACAAAGGTTATAAACCTGTTTGTTTGTCGTTCATTTTAGGGATCGGTTTTCCAGTTTTGGTATTTGGTGGACTGTGTTGAAGTCATTTAAGCCATTTGCTTGTAGTTTTTGTTGCCAGTACTTTAAGACCGCCTTCGTTTTTTCTTCCCCATACGTTACAGTTCCCACGGAAAATTTTACTTACACTCGTTACAATCATTCAAGATTTTCCCAGTTAGAGTGGTATCATGTTTACGTTTGTCATGTCAATTGTCATTGTTACGAGCTTCATTTCAACCGAGTATTTTGGTTCCTTATTTTTCTCTTTTGGGGATCAAGGGTCTACTCTTTGACAGATTACACCTGTTTGTTGTGGGAATTTAGTTCCCCCTTTTGTAGTTAGTTGGCAGTTTTGACCAATTTAAATCTAAGTTTTTATGTGTAGTCTGTACCTTATAGTGCACCATTTGTTTCTTTCGTTCCTACTTATGTTTATTTTATTCACTTTTATTATAGGCCTACTACTTACTTAACATCATTATAATCAGTCAAGGGTTATCCAACTTTACCTATGGTTTTTATTCGTTCTTATACTCCGTTACCATGGGATTTTATTTTATTTTCCTTTAATAAGCCCTCTGGGCAAATTATTGTCTGATCCCTACACCTATAAAGCAGTTGATCTGAACAAAAGGTCTATCATGTTAATAGGGACCCCCCCCCCCCCGTTTTGGTATGTGGTAGATTCTTAAGGCACTTTAAGCCATTAACCCATTTTCTTCCACAGTTCGCCGTAAAACTCGGACTGCCCTTTGTTTGGTTTTGTTTTCCTTTCTACCATATAGGTTTTTGTGACTGTAACTCTTGCATGTCTGCATTGGAGTAGTTCAAGGACTATGAGGAGAGTTTTTCTACCTTTAAAACTTCAGAAACGTATTTTTAAGTTTAATTTAAATCTATCAGGTTTAATAGCTTATACATAATACCAGCTTATAAAATTTCATTTAGTCGAATTCATTCCTTGTGTAAAGGTGCAATTATGGTGTTACATTAAATGAATTGATTTTTGACATCGGTGGTTTTCTGACGTATGTTGAATCGTTTTTAGGTAATTATTGAAAGCGTGAGCGTGGCTAAATTGAAGCTTTTTAAGCTCGGGATTATTTTTTTCTTATGCGATTCAGAGTACCTGATTGAATCGTCTCTGTGTTTTCAGGTAGAGAAGACCAGATTGGGCAACAAGGTGTACAGGTGGCTACAGGGTAGATAGTTTGTATAAAGAAGTAGTTGGTGTTAGACACCAAATGGAGCGCTGTCTGCCGGGTTCCATGAGATTTTTTGAGCGCCCCATCCGGGTGCTGTATCAATGTAATTTCATTCCAGTTTTGCGGGTTTGGTGTAATATGGCAATTTAACACACTTTTCACCAGGCATATTTTCGAAAATGGTAATGAATGTGATATGCATAAATATCTTATTTAATTTTACAACATTTTTGCACAGCAAGATTATTTGCACTGTATTAATTCTCAATGTGCAAAAATGTTGTATAAAAACTTACAACGCTTTACAATAAATGGTTTTGGCACACATTGCAACAAATGTTTTGCGTTAAAATGTTGTATGATATTATACAACATTTTTGCACATAAGTGATAGTCTACAAAAACATCTTAAAACATATGCAAAAATGTTCCATTAGTCTGTACAACAATTGTGCATAACACCAGTTGGTCATTATCCACTTTGTAAAATACAGCAAGATAGTTGCATTGCATCATATAACATTTTTGCGTAAGCTTAAATGAACCCAGGGGGCTTTTTTGTACAGTAAAAATGATGCATCTTGACGTGCATCTTGGCTGAAATGCAGTTTGTTCACCTTTTCTGAATAGAAAGCAATACACTTTAAGAAGGAATCACTATTCATTGTTTTCATTTGCATTTTTTCTATATAAAAATGTTCTTTGTGTTTTGTGACAATTTTCCATTTAATAGAGAAGTGAATTTTAAAATGTATTCGGTTGCTTGTAGATTAAATGCATAACTCGGTGATTTACCGGTAATCTCTATATATAAATGAAATTTGAATTAATTCATTTCAAATAGTTGAGGACTTGAAAATCATTCTTTTCAATATTTGATCTATATTTGTAATAAATTTTGACATGAAGGGTTATCTGTCTTAGCTTTTGGCAGTATTTAATATAAACATTGAGAAAGCTTATTACCACCAAAACTATGTTTTTCATTATACTTATATAACTTTTTGTTCAATGACAAAGGCGGTAAATGAAAATATAACAACTAAATCTAATTTCTGTCTATTTATCAAAAAAAG
>CM032663.1:38413416-38450916 GCA_019095985.1 Streblospio benedicti | reverse complement strand
TCTGAACTGCCATCACCAGAGAAACTCAAAGGTTATATCATTGTCAAGGTGAGTTAAGATCATCAAAGTAGTGTGCCGAGCAAATTAAATCTTTAGAAAGATGATTCAGTGCTGGTTTTCTGATGAGTCTCACCATCTAGCCTACCATAAAGTATATTCGCCTCGTGCCAGGAATAGTTGGTTTGAAATGTAAACCATTTACAGTTTGATTGTTGCTTTCCATTACCAAAAAATACTCGTGTTCACTAATTTTTATTTTGTTCATTTATTTAGTTCATTTGTGAGCATATCATGGTAAATGTATTATACCATAGCAGGAGATATCATAAGCTGTACAGTTATAGTTATAGTTATTAGTTATAGACATGCAAACTAGAATCATTACATTGTTTCAGGGTACATAATCTATGTATTTTGTGTAATAATCATCATCTCACAGACCATAAGGAATCTGAAAGGCTACGACAGTCTGCCTGGATACATCTGGTTGATATTACTGATATCTTAAAGACCTTTTGAGTTTGTTACTCAATTGATGAATACAGACATAAGTGAGCTTAAGACTTATAATTATAATAGTGTACAAACATGTCTACTGCTGTGAACGGGATGAGCTTGTATTTTGAAAAAAGGGGAAAAACGAAAAGTAGTGTGTACAATGTATTTGTCAACTCCCTTAGCCCAGAGAGGACTGGCTGGAGTTGACGTTTTATTTTCAAAATGGGTGGGGTAACCTGACACGACCAACAAAACCCCACCCGCTTAAAAACTTTTATCTTTTTACTCTAGCGCTATCTAACTATTATAAAATTAGCACAAGAAACATGTCTACAAGAATATTGAAATTATATACTTCTGTAATATCAATCTTGTCAATGTTAACTAGTCTGATACGATACATCTCACAAGGTTTTTGTTGTTCTATGCATATAGAACAAGAAGTTGAAGCCTGACGGTGGAGTAGAAGAGCACGATGATGACTTTTCTGATGAGGAGGTTGATGAGAAGGAAGTCGAGGAGATCGACAACTCGGTCGAGGTCAGTTTAAATACCATTAGTTTAAAACATATAATCAGCTCTTAATTGGGACGAGGGTTTTCCTCACTAAACATTTTAAGACTGTTTTGACTGTGCTGCAGTTCGTTGGCTGTTACAGCCGCAGTTTGGATGACGTTAGCAATACATCTAATAAGGGCTTGATATTTGAAAATAAGAGCATGGGGCTGATGCGTACATATAAAATGTTTTTCCGTTCAATATGATAAAACTTAAGGAAAAAGATAGCTAATTGTCGTATGTGATAGCTTTTCAGTACTATGATACTTTGTCCAATAGCTTTATGTTGTACAGTGTGATTTTAGTCAAATTTGTGTGAAAATATTTTTTGTCAGAGTGTTAGTTACTTTGAATTTGGAAGAAGATTTTCAAGAAGATCCATCAGGAGAATGTCAAACTTTCTATCTCCTGCTAATGATGATGAGGAAAAAATGGTATATATTAGCGTGAGCTAACACATCAGTAATGCCTTGTTAGATATTAACATCTCAGTAACATATTTAGCATACGAGTATGCACTGTTGTCAGTGGCTGTGGACACGGGATAACACTTTGCCAATATTGCACTTCATGCTTGCCTCGAAATAATTTGTACCTCTATCTTTATTTGTCACACGATAATACAACATGCTAAAACCCCATTAGAAAGTCATTGATATAACATGCTTTAAGTTAGTTAAAGATTTATTAATTTGTGCTGTACATTTTATGGTAATGTTAACGAAACATTCAACAAAGAAAGAAAAAGCCCAACGAAAAAATACAAATTGGCACGTGTTGAAAAATACAGTGGAATTGGTATGCGCACATGAAAACAAACAATTGTAAATTAATAGAATTAAAACTGAAGCAGACTGTTCACTGCAGTGCTTGCGGATGCAGTACATGGGGAAAGAAGCTGATGAAGGCTGAAACAATACAGGAAACCAACTTTGAACATCTTCATGGAAATGGTGATGACACTAACCTGGCAGGCTGGAGCTCTGAAGCACACTTTCACATCTGAGATAGAAATTGATTAAGTTCGTTGGTAGATTGCTGTGACTGTGAAGTTCGTAGGCTTGTTGATTTGGAGTGGACAGTATTAAAGGCCCTGGAGAGGTCTGGTTGGAGAATTGAATTTGGATACCCATGTACTTGCATCCATTAAGAACGTATGGTTAATTGCATTTTGTTGGCTGTTTGATTTGAAAACAGAAAGAAGTGTGTCTGTTGGTTACATAATTAGCAAAGGTTTAATTATAGGAAACTAGTTAAGTATTGTCAGCTATCGTGTGTGGAGGTCAAATGAGAACACTGACTTTGATGAAACCTGCAGAAATTTGTAGAAGGAAAATGAAATATAAAAAAAGAAATACTTTCATTGTAAATTCATAATGCTCACCGAGATTGCAACATTTACCCCAAATCATTTGTTAACATTGATCTGGAATTTTATAATTTGAAATGTCCTTTGCAAATTGAATTCGTATGGCATCATAGGAAATACAAATGAGTCGATCAAAGGTTTTCTAAATTCAAGAACCATGAAGTGGTGGCAAATGGATGCAAGTCGATCAAGCATGAAGTCTTATCGGGATAACCTCAAGGCACTGTGCTTGGCCCCCTACACTTTTTGATACCCATAAATAACATTGAAAACAACCTATTTTCCACAATTCAATTATTTGCAGACGATAGTGCCATTTATAGGTCAATGGACTCCATAGATGACGCCGTAGTTCTTCATGAAGATCTTTTGAAACTCCAAAATTGGGCCCATACATGGCAAATAATTTCAACATTAACAAATGCAAATACCTATATGCCTTACCAGGCATACAAAAAAGGTCAGCTACACGCAGTAAAAACTATTAGATAATGAAAAACTATCAGATCGATATTTGGGTGTTATTCTCGATAACGAACTAACATTAATAGTCATATTGATGAAAAACCTTCGTATGAGTCCCCAAGAATGTAAGGATATAACCTACAAAAGTTTAGTGCGACCAATATGCCTCTGCAGCTTGGAATTCGCACACACAATGCTTCCCTTCCAAAGTTTTGCCACCATTCAGATACAGTTTACACTACCAACAAATCCAACTACTCCATTATCAAGCATACAAATATTACTTTTTTACAAGAAGAAAAGGGACACGGAACCTCCTACTCCCACGAATAGTGAAAATAGATAGCACACACACTTTCAGAGAAAATATCCGGCCATGGATAACCCCATTACCCCCCTGTCAGAGTGGACAGGCGGAGCCCGGACTTTGCGTGCCTACGCGCGCGAAGTTTGAAAATTTAAAAAAAATCAAACTTGTGCAAAATTTTTCCCTTCCTGGCGGAGTAGAAGTGAGTCCGCAGGTGGAGAAATAGCCCTCGAGCACACACACCCGCCCCCACGGACCTCCACTGCAGCGAAGTCAGGCGGAGAGAAATTTTGCTAGTGCGGCATGTAAAATGAGTATGGCGGACTCTGGCAAAGTCAAATTATGGGTCTTGCGAACCCTGGCGAATTGAAATTGGGCGTGACAGTCGCCAGACAACCATGGCTCAGCCGACGGAGTCAAGCGAAGTGTCATGGCTCGGTTGGCGGACCCTTGCGGATCACAAGACTTCGTCAGCGAACTGTTGCGAATATCAAGAGTCCGCCAACTGAGACATGAAGGCTCCGCCAGCGGAGCAAGAGAAAGACAAAATAACATGGGAAAATTCCTTGCGGAGAGCAGCAAAGTCATTCGGCAAAGTCTGGCGAACTTCGGCGAAGTCCTGCGAACTTCCGCCTTAACAAAGGCGGCGTCCGCCGACCAACAGACGGAGATTTTTGCTCCGTCGTGGCGAGGATATTTACATCAATTGACGACAGAGCATGCGCGGAGGTAGCGCGTATAAAAGCGAACTTCTGGTCTTGCAAGTCAGAATTTAATTGTAGAGGCCTCTAATTTTTTAGGTTTGTTTTGCCTGGAATATAATAGAAAAATTATAAGATTGGCAATATTTAGATCTTTACCCAAGCCATTTATTTTTAAAGGTCTTTCTGGGTACGACTAAACCCCGAATGGCACCAAAATCCACTGAAAGGCACCGAAATCCACCGAAAGGCACTACTATTTAGAACAAAAAAGTTAAATTGTTTCAGTAAATATCATTTTGAGCTTATTTATATTTGTTTGTGTGAATACAACTATGGTTAACCAGACTGTGTATGTTTATTTGATGTGAGGGATACTTGAAACCCGTTTTCTGTTTATATATTTAAAGCAATATGTTGATATTATCTGAGTGATTCAATATGATTATCATCATGCCTCTTTTACCCCACGGGTATAACCTAGTAAGATAATGAAATCTACACCCCCCCCCCCCCCACTCCACCTCACCCCCCCCCCCCGTCCTCCATATCTACTGCCTTTCAGTGCCTTTCGGTGGTTTTCGGTGCCTTTTGGAGCCTTTCGGGTTTTAGTCATACCGGGTCTTTCTGGCCTTGCCTTGTATGTGATAATTTAATTCTAAAACATGGTCCAAGTATTTCAAGTTCAAGTGCAATTACAAGTTAAACGTACATTAATATGACATCTTGTATACCCCACGAGTTTCTGAATTCACTTACTATATTCCAGCAGACACACTGACGTCAGCCTGACGTTGGATTATGGTTGTATTACGTTGTGACGTCAGACAACCTCAATTCAACGTCACCCCAACGTTGATTGCCTGACGTTGATACAACGTCAGATTTTCAACGTCACCCTGACGTTGATTGCCTGACGTTGATCCAACGTCAGACATCAACGTTGGATCAACGTTGATCCAACGTCTTGTGCCCGCTGGGATTATTATAAATTGGTATAGAATAGGCAGATCCAGAGGGATCGCAGGGGGTGCCCTCTTTACCCCATTTTACGTGGTACGGAGGCAGATGGAGTCCGTTGGTGCCAAATACGGCTTCGCGCGGGGACCAGCGAATTCAAAAAGATCAAAGGAAATTTAATCAATAATCCCACCGCCCGCGGAGTTGTACGCGAACTCAAATTTACACTTCTCCAGAGAAGTGGAGAAAGTCCACGCCATTTTTGCTCGTGGAGATAATGCGGAGGTAGCGCGGAGCCCTCGAAGAGTCCGCAAGAGTCCGCCAGACTCCGCTGCAGAGCCATGCGAATCGCGTTGTCGATTCGACAATGAACGTGTTAATTTTTCATATTTTTCACCATTTTTACGAACTTCGACTTAAAAATGACGCTCAGTTGACTCCGCGCGTCCACTCTGACAGGGGGGTTAGAATGTGCCAAAGTAAATGAGACTTGGTCACTTGTTTAAAGCAATATAGCACAAACACAGCTGGCTGATATGTCTTTCGGCTGTTAGGACATTAGGAGTGAAGAATGAAGATTGCAGATGTGCATGAATAGAATAGAATATTACCATTCTAAATCTGTGAAATAATTAAGATGTATCAAACAGACTTTCTGTGCTACATTTGTTATAAGTTTTATTTATTTCTGTGCTACAGTTGTTATAAGTTTCATTTCCAATTTTGTTATTTCATTACTGTGGTTTCATTGACAAAACTCAAAACTGAAGCAGACTGCACACTGCAGTGCTTGTGGATGCAGTACATGGTGAAGAACGCTGACGAAGGCTGAAAAGATACAGAAGACCAACTTTGATCATCATCATGGAAATGGTGATGACACTAACCTGGCATTGGGACACTTTCCATCTCAGGAACTTCTAACAGATAGTTTGACGTGAACAGGCAATTTGAAGACTTGTAGGCTTGAAGTGGACACTTGTGAAGTTCTTGGAAGGCTCTGGGCTGGGTAGGTGACTTTAGATACCATGTTTTGTATTTCATAGCTGTGTCTTCATTGACAACACTCAAAACTGAAGCAGACTGCACACTGCAGTGCTTGTGGATGCAGTACATAGGGAAGGAAGCTGATGAAGGCTGAAACGATACAGGAGACCAACGTTGATCATCATCATGGAAATGGTGATGACACTAACCTGGCATTGGGACACTTTCACATCTCAGGAACTTCTCACAGACAGTTTGATGCGAACGGGCAGTTTGAAGACTTGTAGGTTTGAAGTGGACAGCAGTGAAGTTCTTGGAAGGCTCTTGGCTGGGGAGTTGAATTTAGATACCCATGTACTTGCATCCATAGTTTAACCGAGATGGATTGTTATTTGTAGGCTGTATGATTTCAAAGCAAAACATTGTGTGTCTTTGTTGTTTATAAAATCACCTTAAATGTCAAATTATATGAAACTATATTGGTAAAATGTTATCCAAAATAGTGTATGGAAGTCAAATGAGACCATTGACTTTTTATGAAACCTGCAAACGTTTGTTGAGATGAAAAAGAGATTATAAAAGAATGATATACACCATAAATTCATAATGCACACCAAGATTGCAGCATTTACCACAAAACGTGTGTTTATGTGGATTTGGAATTAATAATTTAAAGTGAGGATACTGTGAATGAAACATGTGTAATAAAATGTATCAAACAATTTGCTGCATTTGTTCAACATTTCCTTTCAATGTTTTGTATTTCATTACTGTCTTTTCATGGACAAAAAACTGAAGCAGACTACTCACTGCAGTGCTTGTGGATGCAGTACATAGGGAAGGAAGCTGATGAAGGCTGAAACGATACAGGAGACCAACGTTGATCATCATCATGGAAATGGTGATGACACTAACCTGGCATTTGGACACTTTCACATCTCAGGAACTTCTCACAGATAGTTTGATGTGAACGGGCAGTTTGAAGAGTTGTAGGTTTGAAGTGGACACTTGTGAAGTTCTAGGAAGGCTCTGGGCTGGGTAGTTGAATTTAGATACCCATGTACTTGCATCCATAGTTGAACTGTAATTGATCTTTATTTGTAGGCTGTCTGATTTCAAAGCAGAACATTGTATGTCTTTGTTGTTTATATAACCACCTTGAATGTCAAATTATATGAAACTGTTTTCATAAAATGTTATCCGAAATAGTGTATGGAAGTCAACTGAGAACATTGACTTCTATGAAACCTGCAAACGTTTGTTGAGATGAAAAGGAGATTATAAAAGAATGGTATACACAATAAATTCATAATCCACACCAAGCTTATTAGCTCATCTTTCTTTGCTCACAACACTAGATTTTTTAAAATACATTTACAGTTTTGCCAAACCACTGTTGGCATCCTCAGAATGTTCTTCCCGCGCAATGTCACAAGTCAAATATTCTGATCCTGAACGAGGATGGAATCATAAACTCGCGAGAGTTGGTGCCCCTCCTCATCCCTGTCCATAACCTGCTTGCAGGTTCAGATGTGTACAGACTCTTTGATGGTCCTGGTTTTCCATTCACTTTCTCTGTCTATTATTCTGGCTCCCTCCCAGTCTATCTGATGGTTGTGCTGGTTTGCATGGTCCGTGATGGCACTCTTGTTTATTTCCAGTTTTTATGATTCCATCCTCGTTCAGGATCAGAATATTTGACTTGTGACATTGCGCGGGAAGAACATTCTGATGATGCCAACAGTGGTTTGGCGAAACTGTAAATGTATTTTAAAAAATCTAGTGTTGTGAAGCAAAGAAAGATGAACTAATATATTTCATACCAACACAATGAACACATTCAAGAACACACCAAGCTTGCAGCATTTACCACAGATCATTTGTTTTTATATTGATGTGGAATTAATAATTTAAAGTGAGGATAATATGAATCAAACGTGTGTAATAAAATGTATCAAACAATTTGCTACATTTGTTTAACTTTTCATTTAATGTTTTGTATTTCATAACTGTGTCTTCATTGACAAAACTCATAACTGAAGTAGACTGCTCACTGTAGTGCTTGTGGATGCAGTACATAGAGAAGGAAGCTGGTGAAGGCTGAAACAATATAGGAAACCAACGTTGATCATCATCATGGAAATGGTGATGACACTAACCTGGCATTGGGACACTTTCCCATCTCAGGAACTTCTAACAGATATTTTGACGTGAACGGGCAATTTGAAGACTTGTAGGCTTGAAGTTGACACTTGTGAAGTTCTTGGAAGGCTCTGGGCTGGGTAGGTGAATTTAAATACCCATGTTTTGTATTTCATAGCTGTGTCTTCATTGACAACACTCAAAACTGAAGCAGACTGCACACTGCAGTGCTTGTGGATGCAGTAGATAGGGAAGGAAGCTGATGAAGGCTGAAACGATACAGGAGACCAACGTTGATCATCATCATGGAAATGGTGATGACACTAACCTGGCATTGGGACACTTTCACATCTCAGGAACTTCTCCCAGATAGCTTCAAGTGAACGGGCAATTTGAAGACTTCTAGGTTGAAGTGGACAGCAGTGAAGTTCTTGGAAGGCTCTGGGCTGGGGAGTTGAATTTAGATACCCATGTACTTGCATCCATAGTTGAACCGAGATGGATTGTTATTTGTAGGCTGTATGATATCAAAGCAAAACATTGTGTGTCTTTGTTGTTTATAAAATCACCTTAAATGTCAAATTATATGAAACTATATTGGTAAAATGTTATCCGAAACAGCGTATGGAAGTCAACAGAGAACATTGACTTTTATGAAACCTGCAAACATTTGTTGGGATGAAAAAGAGATTATAAAATAAATATATACACAATAAATTCACAATGCACACCAAGCTTACGGCATTTACCACAAATCATTTGTTTAAATTGATTTGAAATTAATAATTTAAAGTGAGGATAATGTGAATGAAACGTGTGTAATAAAATGTATCAAACAATTTGCTGCATTTGTTTAACGTTTCATTTTAATGTTTTGTAATTTCATTACTGTGTTTTCATTGACAAAGCTCAAAACTGAAGCAGGCTGCTCACTGCAGTGCTTGTGTATGCAGTACATGGGGAAGGAAGCTGATGAAGGCTGAAACGATACAGGAGACGAACTTTGATCATCATCATGGAAATGGTGATGACACTAACCTGGCATTGGGACACTTTCACATCTCAGGAACTTCTCACAGGTAGTGTGATGTGAACGGGCAGTGTGAAGACTTGTAGGCTTGAAGTGGACAGCAGTGAAGTTCTTGGAAGGCTCTGGGCTGGGGAGTTGAATTTAGATACCCATGTACTTGCATCCATTGTTGAACTGTGATTGATTTTTATTTGTAGGCTGTCTGATTTCAAACAAAACATTGTGTGTCTTTGTTGATTATGTAATCACCTTATAAAGGTCAAATTATAAAAAAAAATCAGTAAAATGTTATCCGAAATAGTGTATGGAAGTCAACTGAGAACATTGACCTTTTATGAAACCTGCAAACGTTTGTTGAGATGAAAAAGTGATTATAAAAGAATGATATACACCATAAATTTATAATGCACACCAAGCTTGCAGCATTTATCACAAATCATTTGTTTATATTGATTTGGAATTGATACTTAAAGTGAGGATACTGTGAATGAAACGTGTGTAATAAAATGTATCAAACAATTTTCTACATTTATTTAACGTTTCATTTTAATGTTTTGTATTTAATAACTGTGTCTTCATTGACAATACTCAAAACTGAAGCAGACTGCACAGTATAGTGCTTGTGGATGCAGTACATAGGGAAGGAAGCTGATGAAGGCTGAAACGATACAGGAGACCAAAGTTGATCATCATCATGGAAATGGTGATGACACTAACCTGGCATTAGGACACTTTCACATCTCAGGAACTTCTCACAGACAGTTTGATGCAAACGGGCAGTTTGAAGACTTGTAGGTTTGAAGTGAACAACAGTGAAGTTTCGGAAGACCTGGGCTGAGGAGTTGAATTTAGATACACATGTACTTGCATCCATTGTTGAACTGTGATTGATTGTTATTTGTAGGCTGTCTGATTTCAAAGCAAAACATTGTGTGTCTTTGCTGTTTATATAATCACCTTAAATGTCAAATTATATGAAACTATTTCAGTAAAACGTTATCCAAAATACTGTATGGAAGTTAACTGAGAACATTGACTTTTTATGAAACCTGCAAACGTTTGTTGAGATAAAAAGGAGATTACAAAAGAATTATGTACACCATAAATTCATAACTGAAGCAGACTGCTCACTGCAGTGCTTGTGGATGCAGTACATAGGGAAGGAAGCTGATGAAGGCTGACACAATACAGGAAACCAACGTTGATCATCATCATGGAAATGGTGATGACACTAACCTGGCAGGTTGGAAGAGGGACACTCGCATTTGAAGTGTTTTACAGAAATTGTTGAACTTACCATATAATCGGGAAACATGAGAAACTCTAAATATTGAGCTGAAGTGAATGAAGTGAATGGAATTAATTAGTTCTGGTGTCATAATATATCCTAACATCAAGTTGAGGTGGTGACCGATGTTGTTCAAACAGTAATAGTTTATAAAGTGCCATTACTTTAGATAAACCTATTTTGATTTCAAGACAAAATATTGTTTGTCTAGTATCATAGACTTGTATATAGTATAGTAAAACATGCATATGAGAGTACATTTTCAGTTTAAAGGAGTGTTGTAATCACCAATAAATTTGTTTGTTTTTGATGTACTATCATTGTTTGTTGAAGTGAAAATTCATTATAAATCCATAATAATCCGTAGCCATGCCAAGAATTCTAGATCAATTCTACACAATGCACAGCAATCATGGAAAACTATGTTTTTTTAAACTAAAGAAGACTTACAAATCAACATTTCAAATCAAATGTTGAACTATATTGAAGAATCAGAGCTCTGCATTATATGTACATGTATGTTTTGACAAAAAACATGAACTGGGTTATGCTTCAAAATAGTGATAACCATTTTACTTAGTTGTAGTTGTGTCTCACTAGTAATGTAATGTTCGTTTTGATCCTTGTCTTCCTTTATTTATTTATATATATATATATAATGAGGTGCTACTTTGCCAATGCCTTGTGCTTCGCTCACTGCTCCGCAGTTTGAGCACTCTGGCAAGTATGCAGGGGCCTGGCTTAATATGCTTCGAGAGCTTACACTCTTTGTTGCTACCAGTCCCAACCTCATTACTCTGCGCTGCTCTGATGAGTCCCAATAGGGAATTGCAAACAGTACCGTCAACAGATTTATATAGTGTGTGTATATATATATATATATACCATATATATATATATATATATATATATATATATATATATATATATATATATATATATATATATATATGTATGCTTTCTTTCTATTTTATAATTTGAGCTAACACTTTTACAATCAATTAGCTTTTTGTATAACAACAATAAGTTATTTCCGTGGTGTAAAGCACTTGTATAAAGAGAGACTTCTGACATTATTTATAACTTTATTTTAGGTAATGTTCAATGTTTTTTATAATAGCTCTTTCAATCGGTTCATAGCTCTCAACGTTCCATATATTTACAGTAAGTACATATACATTTGAATTTCAACACCAACCATTTTAATGTGATGAATTGTTATTATTAGGATGATGATGAAGATGCAGTTTTGGGAAAGAGTACACGGAGTGCTCTCATGGGAATTCTTGGTCAAACAAAAAAACTTTCCAGCATGGTAACAGGGTCTACAGGTGCGATAGATGAGAATGGTGAAGGTATGACCCAAATGTATACCCAATACCTATTATCTACGGTGGTACTAAACACTTCATGTGAACATGTAATTCAAATGGAGCATTCACTATTCAATATTTTCAAAAATTGGCTTTTTTGTCTTCAAAATCATATTCTATGAAATGTCAAAGAATATTTGTTGGGAATATGTGAACTTGCAAAATGTCTACACATGAATTGGATATGTACCATTGTGTAATATTCACATCCAATCCATGCAGATTATACAGTATTCTTAACGCTATAAATGTGAGGATATTAAGATATGTGTATATTAATTCAGTCGAGATGATGTTGGGCCAGAGTTGCATTGTGTTTGAAACTTTGACAGCTCAATTTCATAGTCCAATCCATCAGAGTTGACAGCTCTTTCACATATCAGCTATTTCAATACCAAATTGGAAATAAGTAAATCTTTACCAGTTTAATTTCCATCAATAAATTTCAAAATGTTATGATTTGTCAACTATCCCAAGGATTCAATATATAGCAATTTATAGATATACTTTTACATGTTTACTATGAGCATTGAGCATAGATAAATGAAATGATGATTATATAAAGTACGATCAAGCTCTTAGCTACAAATTGATGAGTTAGTACTATACGATGATTTCTATTAAGAATATCTGATATTTTGTTTGAGCAAAATTCAATATTAACACTCACAATTCAATGGATAGTGTATAATTCTAATATTGTACGTCTTATTAAAACTGCGTGTTTTTGTTCTTACTGATTGAATTGTCAACGGATATTACAAGGTAAAAAAAACCCATAAAAATATGAATAATCTTGAACAAAATAATTGCATTGTATAAACAAAAACTAAATTTGTTAGTAAATTATCCAATCTAATTGGTATTTTACAAGTGTGATTTCTTTTACTCTTTTATGGTGATATATTGTTTGTAAAATGCTGAAATAACCAATAGCACATTTGAATCTATAAAAACACAACTGTGAATCTGATGGACCTTGTGACTTGCGTAGAGTATTATTGAGTAATGGGAGTTCAGTGACATTCATAGAACACATCCTTTTCCCCTTTGCACGTTCTAATTTTTTTCACCGTTTATAGATAGCTATACAATGTTGATGTACAAATAACTCCATGCTTCTCTCTCCCAGACCTTTCACACCTTTTTATAATGCCAAGTGAATCCTACTTTTCCCGTCACCTTTTTTAGAGTCAATCTGATTATATATAGCTATAAAAATGGCGTTGTTCCTCTCAGAGTTGTTCATTCCTTAGTAAATTTCATATAATTATAACTGAATTGTGAATTATTTCAAATGTCTGCAAGTGTATTCATTTTACTAGTTTTTTCTATATAAAAAACGTTTGCTGAAATACTGAGAAAATTTGATTCAGTGATGATACATAATTACACTTAATGTCATTGTTCTCTTTTAAGACGATTTTTGTCAAAGATTTTATCATAAGAATTTGTTGCAATAGGTACCCTAGCCAGAGAACTGAATGGATCCCCAGAGAAAGATGAAAAGAAGAAAGAAAAAGATGAAAAGAAAGACAAAAAGAAGGACAAAGATAAAGACAAGGTTTGTTCAAGAATGTTGTCTACAAGGTCTATGTTATTTTTGTTGTTAAAATATGCTTTGTCTACTCATCTAATATATTTTCTACGATTTCATAATATCAGTATTTCTTGTACTATCCTCTTAGTCTCATTATATTTTCGACGTTTTGTACGAAAACTTTAGTAATGTAAGCGTTTAGTACAGTGCATTTGAAAAATAATTTTTCAATTATTATGAAAACAATTTCTGGTATCTTTTTAAATTGTATTCTAAAGAGATTGTGCACCACAAAGGCAACAGCATTTTGGATTGGATTTGTTTAGATTTATAGAGAAATAGCAAATATTAATTTCAAAGTCCACTCATGCAATTGCCTTTGATACACAATAGAAATGTGAGCTTGGCGATTGACAAGGAGACTTTTTTTTAGGAAGACACCAAATCATTGAATGGATCCATTCAAAGTACAGAAGATGACAAAGAGAACGAGAAAGAAAGAAAAGGCAGTAAAAAGCAAAAGGTAAGTTATCAGTGGGAAGATTATTAGAGTTTGTTTCTTTGTTTTTCAGTATACTTTTCAATAACATTGGCTGCAGTCAATTTATGTGCTACTACTATGGCACATTTAATATTTTTCTTGTACGTTTTTCTAATTTTGTAGTCACCATAACGCAAATACAAACATTCTACATTGTTATACATAACTAACATTTTGATGGCCATGAATGATACAAGTATTTATGTTGTCTATGTCATAACACATATAATTAATATATGATAAAATGCTGGTGCTACATGTATATTATACATGGCACTTACACAAACCTTTAAAACCCAAAATAAATAGCCAGACAAATCAGACAACTGGTGTTGTAAGCTCTTCTGTGTTACTAATATTCTAGCAACTGCTAGCTCTTTTGCTATTTCTAGTACTCTTGTGTTATTTTTACACATCTTTACTTCACCCTGACGCACACAAGGACTCAGTCTCCTCCGTGTCTGAAGTAATCAAGGATTTAAGCACGGAGATTCGTAGTGCCTTTACAATGGTGACGTAGGCAGCATTACAGCTTTGGTGTGCTTATACATGTAGCATATCTGATTTTTACTGCACTTTTCTGTCATGCATATGTGTATTTCTATCTCATTATTTAAATAGTCAAAATTATTGTTTGTGTTCAGTCTAGTCTCAAAGCAGTATAAGTTGTGAAAACTCTGATATAGGTTTCATATAGTAATGATGTCGTAGATATTCCTTTAGACTTGTCCATATGTATCCACCCAATGTTGTTTACCTTTTATTACTATGTACACGTATGTGATAACTAATTTCACAAGTGTATTTTTTACACATTTCATGCATTCTAAAATGCAAATGTCCTTATTTACAGTCGCAATTCATTTGTAGCATATCAATGTATTGTCATCCCTACAATAATTATTATTTTCGTATATGTCCAGTGTAAGTCTAATGTTTTTTATACTAAATTACAAAAAATATCATAATAGCAATTGCAGAAGAAAATTGTATAGCTTTGACACATCATCAATTGAGGTATTGCCTCTTATACATATTGCTGTGGCATACAAATCTGTGAGTAAAAATTTACTTGAGATCCTAAAAGAAGTAGTCCGGCCCATGGATGTGAAAAATATATATATATGTCCTATCAATACTTAACATCCACTCAACTAGATGAAGAATTATGATAAAGTATGTACTTCTCCTTTCCACTGCTTGATTCAACAATACTAAATGATGACAATTGAACAGTTTGCATAAACTTGCATGATGGTTGATCACACTTACATGCATGTAACATTTTCATGGTCAGGTGCCGAATCTGGCCCATGAGCTGTCTGACTTGGTAGCGTACTGCCAGGCCACACATTTTAAGAGTTTCAAAAACAGCAGGGAAAATGGTAACGTACATTATGTGCTATATTGCTCTTTATAATTTACGATTTTTTCTCTATATAAATTTACGAAAGGGTGAATTTTTACAAATGTATATATAATGTAGTTAATTGATCATTTTATTTGTTTTTGATAAGAGGTAATATTAGGTGATACATTTCCAGCAAAACACTATGAAATGTCGTCTTTTGCTGAGAAGAAGGCGATGAAATTCGCACGAGAACAGACAGAGGAATTCTTGGAATACAACAAGCGCCAGTTAAGCCGAATCTATCCAGCTGGCTCGCGAATTGACTCAAGCAACTATGATCCACATCATCTTTGGTCTGTTGGCTGTCAATTAGGTATGGTCATTACCACAAATTTTCATTGCTAAATTTCTACAGCAAAGAAGAGCAAGAAGACAAAATATGTGCATCAAGAATGCTCATGTGGCGACACATACATTTTCCATCGCTCAAATTCATTGACAAAAATATTGTTCAAAATGGCATGATACATAATAATCAAGCATTTGAAATGTAGCAAATATTGTATATATGCTTAACAATTATTAATGATGTATATGAGCTGGAAAATAACTGATTACATCATGCCTCATGAATATGTTTTTAGGTGCTTTTGGACATTTGATGTGGTATTTCAAATTTCTCTGAAATTTCCCATCGATGTCTTATCCATACTAATCTGTAATTTCAGTTGCATTAAACTACCAGACAGGCACCCATCCAATGAATATGAACCAAGCCTTGTTCACAGACAATGGTTTTTGTGGATATGTCTTGAAACCTAAGTTCATGAGAGATCGTGAGTTGATATATTGTTGTGAAAAGTATTGTTAAATGAATAGTAGCAATCTTCATCATGTAATGGATGTATGAAAATAGTTAAATACAAGCTATTGAGATGAGTTGATATCATAAAGTTTATTTATTGATACATGTCAAATGTCTTGAACATTATCCTTTTATTGTTTTGTGAGTCAAATGATACTTTAATCATTTGCAGCGTCCATAAAGTTTGATCCTCGTGGTCCTTTCGAAGAAAACACAGCAACCAAAATTACAGTCAAGGTGAGATATCCGCTTTAATCTTCTATTATTTTATTTTGATAGGGAACATCAAATGTAATAATAAGATAATTAACAAGGTATTACAATTTGACATTTTGAGTTGAATTATAGGTGATATGTGGTTACCAGCTTCCGTATAAGAGTGAGAAAGATGTTAAATCCGATCGAGGTTTGTCAGTCGAGGTTCGAATTTCGGGTGTTGAGTCTGATTGTAATAAACAAAAAACGAAAGTTGTCAAGAACAATGGTGGGTATCATGTTTGTTTTTAATTCAATTAAAGAATGATATCTGATGTAATGTCACATATAATCCTTATCGTTTTACTGTTTTGTTCATAAATAATTTAGGTTTCAACCCAACCTGGAATGAGGAGATCTCATTGGATGTGAATGTACCCGAGCTAGCCTTTCTCACATTCTTTCTGTGGGAGGGAAACACTGCCATTGGACGATATGTAATCAGGATGACATCAGTCCAGCAAGGTATATGTATAAGATATGTTCAATACATATTAACATCATGGCATTGTATTATTAGTCGTCACAGATCCATTCACATTATTGTAGCCTGAAGGCTAGTATTTTCCAAACAACATAGGATTTTGATACTCAGAAAGGAGGGTAAAAGCTACCTACATAAAGTTGATATTAGCTAGCAAAAAATATAACAAAAGTATTTAGTCATATATTCTGATAAATTGAATACATATATAACTAAAAAAGTTGTTTATGTTTGCTATATCCCAGGTTACCGCATAGTGCCGCTGACCAACAAAATGTCAGAACCAATCCTTCATGCTTCTCTCTTTGTTCATGTCGACATTAAGAAGTAAAGACTTTCTGTGAAAAATTTCAGTAAACCATTTTGTGCTGATCATAGAAACAAAAGGACTTACACATCAGCAAGGAAACGTGCACATAGAATTAGTTGGGCTGTATTCTCATTTTGTCAATCTCTTAAAGACAGCAAGAGTATTGTTGGAATTGGTCAAATCTATTTGAATAGCCTAAACAAATAATTCAATATATTTTCAACCATCATAATTAAAATAATCAAATGGTTTCTTGCTTCAGTCATCAATACTTATGACTTATCTGAGTTTGTGATGAACAAAACCAAATGTAAGTGTTGAATAGATGAAATACGAGAGATTTGTTTTTGTGATAAATGCAACTATTGTAATTATGAACTCTTAAAATGACTAAGTGTGTATGCTGTTTTTACCCACAATTGCTGGAAGTGTCCACCAAAATTTCTTAGTGTTTTATTATTAAAAAAAAAAAATTGAATTGAGAATAAACGTATCCAATTCAGAACTCTTGGTAGATATCTCTCATTAAGAACTTTACTTTGCTTTTTCATGGGATATTTTGTTGCTAAAGTGTCTATTATGCTGGTATGTTACAGAGTGAAACTTTATACTTTTTACATAGAATGTTTTTCCCATTAGGTATCATGAAAAACATGTTTGTACTTACATATATTTTTTATGTTTTAGTTGTTAATATGCCAAAATTTTAAAAACATGATTTTTGTTTTCAATATCAGGTGTAATACTGTATTTTAGACATAGGTTTAGAAACGTAGCTTACAAAAAGAGGGTGTTTAATAACTATGTTTATTGCTCAAATGCTTTGTTCTTGAATGAAAATTAGATTAAGTCATATGACATAATGAGCCTTCCACTCACTCTATCAACTGATAATATTGACAAAATCAGCATACATGTAGGTGCATGTTAATGTATTGGAATATATTAAAATGTTGATGTTGGACATGTATTTTTACAGTAAACAATGTGACAGTTTTAAAGGTAAAAACAGGATACAAAATTATATCTCTAAAATTATTTTCAAAGATGTTGTGATTTCAAGTATGCGTGAGTCATATTGACATAGAATGCTTCAAATGGTTGAAAGAATGTCTCATTTTGTGTGCCAAATTGTGAAAAATATGTACATGTATGCTTAATTTGTGTACATTTTGAAATTATGGTTTAAGTTGAATTTAGAATCACTGATCACCAAATGAAAGATTTTGTTCATTTCTTTCGCAATTACTATAGTTTGTTTCATAATGAATTCAGCTTATATGTTTAAAGTTGAAATGAAAGTGCACCAAAGCATAGATACATGTATTTTGTGTGCTTTATCCAAAATAATGGGGATTATGTAAGACAAATCTTGGGGTGCGCTTCCATCATGTTCCCATGTTTGCCATATATTTGTGGGTATATTTATTTACACAATTGATTATATGTTACAACATAAGCGTAATTTTTGGACATTCAACTTGTAGTGGATTTCGTTCCCATATGCCTACTACATTTAATGCATACTTACCAATTACAATTTATTCATTTTAACTTAAATCCTTCACAATTCATCATCATACCGTGCTTGAAGCTGATTTAACTTGTAGTTCACGCTGGCTTCTTGTCAAATCATTCTTCTATTAGTTATACATACCATTTCTGTGATACCTCCAAGTACAACATTTAAAGAAACATATATGTGAGGCTGAAATATTCCAATAAAATTTAGTATTATTATAGTGTTACTTTATGAATCTCTAACATTATGATATACATGTACTGAGATTTAAAAGAAACCATTGAATAAAACAAATACATGGAATAACTGGAGCAAATATATAGATGTATATTTCGTATATAAAAAGTGTGGATATTGATCTTTTACAAACATTTATACTGCTTTGAACTGTGCAAGGAAGAAACATTATTAATATTGATGTGATTCAGACTTCATTCAAAATATTCTCCAATTTTATTATATATTAGTCAGGTCAAAGTACAGTTTAACCTAAAAAAATGTTTCTGGTAGGGGACAGTATACTTAATAACATACTAAAAGTTTACCAATAAAAGTTGGATCGCTACAAACGTGTTTTTACAAGATGGCGTCCAAGATGGCCGCCCAAACCTAGAAATGATCATAACTATGTAACTCTATAGTGTAAGGTGGTGAAGTATATACTAGTACATCGATCCAGCCTAAAATGAATGTCCTTGCTCCCCTTATTTCTGGACGGTTAATTACCCTTTCTTATAAATTTATGAATAAGAATGGTGTTTGTATAGTAAATATAGCATGTACATCCGCACCCCAATCTAACGATGCTGGATCACATGCAATCTGCTTTAAGTATTACAATGATCCACCTATACAGCATTCAACACATTATTTGGGACACTTTATAGAAAATTTGATCACCAGTAATACTGTTGACGCTGTTGAGACAACAGTGAAACGTCTGCAAAGCCAGGTTAAAAACATGGTTCTGTGAAAAGAAATTTTGTTGATTATGTCGAGCCCAGAATCTACTAGTAGTCTACATTCAAGAATTTCTATATTAATCTAATTCGTTTCAAATGTTCATTGACAAAAATTCTATACACCTATACAAAACTGTACATGAATATGCCAACATTGTAAACAAATACGTAAAAACTATTCCTAATTAAGAATATTTGAAGAAGAAAAAGAAAATACCTTTATGAAATGTACATTATGACTGGAGTAGTAAATGCATGTATATTATTTATAACTGGGTTTTCCTAGTTTTTTGCATCCTTCAGCAACTGAAGCACAGCCTTGTGTTTCGTTCATTTGTAACTAATTATGTATCTTTGTATGTATGTCTCTGGACAAGCTAGAGCGTTTACAGTTGAGCCGATTTTGTTCAAACTTTACACCACTATTCGATATGACGTCACACGAAAGTGATTTGATTTTTGGCACTTTGCCAATTAAAGTGTGCTTTCCACAGGGCCACTTTTGGTCCATTTTCTACATTTTCTACAATGGCTTTGCTAATGCTTTTGAGAAAGCTTTCAAACTTAGTACCATGCTTACATGCTTACTGAACATCAACGGGTCCAATTTTGGCACTTTGCCAATTAAAGTTTACCTTCCAGGGAGCCATTTTAATCTTTAAAAGTGTGCTTTTTTCACTATAGTTTCAATACTATTTGAAACATGACTATCAAATTGTCATTATGGCTACATTACATTAAAAGTGCTCAAAGAACATAGCATCGCCATATTAATGTTGATTCATGGGCAGTAGATATTTACTTTAGCCATGTTTAGAAAGCCCCTGCAATACAATGCTAAGGAGATAGATGTAGAGTGAATCACACATCAAATAAGAATTTTTTCTGCTTTAATGCATTGATTGCAAAGTAAACATCTTTCTTGACCACGTGTCAACATTGTTCTGGTGACGCTGGGCTCCCTAAGCACTTTTGATCTGGCTACCTTTGTTGTCACATATATATATATAGGTCTATTACATCAACATGATATATGTAAATCTGTATAGTCATAAACTGAGTTATACAATGAACCATTAGCCACCCTTTGGTTTTCATGATAACAGATAAGTGTTTGCATCGCACTGTAAACAATTCATTTTCACGTACTGTGTCCTCATTATACAGTATAGTTTTGTTTGAAAGGCTAGACCAACTAAACGGGCTATGGAACACAACAATCTTGGTCCTTCTTATCACTTTATTGTACTGGTTGTATAATCGGAACTGCATTCAACATAGGCTATTACTTTCAAAAGGTTAGGATATGTTCAAATGATTTAGTTATGTGGTTTTGAAATATTAATGCTAATCAATTTTGAACTTGCGATGTGTAATTAGCTATTAAAAATGTATGATGTGTATGATTCGTCCTATTTGATGCTGAATGGCATCTGCATGGATTTGCATTTGACCGATTGTAAATAAAATACACCTCTTTCAAATTACACGGTAGACTAGACCTTCCAATAAAAAGACCACCTCATTAAAAAAAACCATTTCTCGTTGTAATACAAACCATCATTGGGAGACCGGTGCAAACATCCATAACAAGACAACCTCTCCATTGAGACCATTTGAATGAGAGCTTTTACATTACATATATTAGAACTATAAACACCCACAGTAGCAATTGGGCTCTAAATGTGTAACCAGAATCTACTTCAGGCCCAGTGGCGATGGCGAGCCCACCTTCTGTACCAGCCCGCCTAGAGGTCCCCTACGCTTGCACGCTAGATACGGCCGCCCTAGACAAAGCTAAGAAAGAGCTGGGGGAAGACCCAGCCCAAAGGCAGAGCCAGGTAACAGCCCTGAAGAATTGGATACACGAACAAAAGCATATGAGGTGCAGAACAGGTAAAGTCACTGTGTGTTTAAATTCTATCAGTAATCGACAAACAGAAGTACTAGTCGGGTATACCTAATTAAGCCTAATCAACGTTTTATAGGGTTTATATATGTATAGTATGTACTAGATGAAGTCCAGAAAATAGATGTAAAAAATAAAAAAATAAGTACAATACAATAGGTAAACGTCGAAGTCTTGGTATCATTCAACACTATGTATACATCAGTACATGGTAAAGCAGTAAATAATTTAAGCCAGACTTGAGTTGCACACGGCATTACCAAAGATACACGTAAATGATCGTCTCTACAATACTAATTTAAATGTAATATAGTTTCCGCACCCTTCCTCATCCTTTGTCTGTTTTAATATTGCGGCATCTATAGCTGTAGTAATAACTGAATAATGTTATAGATGAGCACTACCTCGTGGCGATTCTCCGTGGCTCCAAGTGGAGTCAGCTGCGTGCACAGGAGATGATCCAGAACCTTCTGCGTGCACACATGCTCGTTCCGGATTGGTTCTGCAACATTGACCCATGTGACCCCAGCATGGATGATCTACTTAACAAAGGGTGTGGTGCACATTCCATTTGATTTGAAACGCAACAATTTCTATATTTGTTTGATTCCTTTAAAATCATTTTCCCCCTATTTCATTTGGTTTAAAGGCATATGTAAGCAAAGATATATTGGTATTCCCAGTTCTGAACAATGGTTAACACAATGGCATGCAGCTGGCTTCCTTTTGCATGTGGTTTAAAGGCTTACAAAACCATGTTGTCTGAAATACGTAAATTTCATGGGTAATTTTTAAAGAAGGTTATCATTTTGTGCAGATATTGTCTTCCACTTCCGAAGAAAACAAAAGATGGTTGCCAGATTCTGCTATACAGGTTGGGTATGTAGCAAATAATATTGGTCAAGACGAATAGTCTTGCTCAAAACTCGAATAAAACACACACGTATACAGTCCTCTGTCAGAATTATAATAAACACACTTTACAAAGCTGAACTACTAGGCCTACCAGAATTGTTTCAGATGATGAAATAAACATTGTTTATTTCTTCTCGTGACGGTATCCTACACAATTGTAGTTGTGTTTGCAATTTAATTTCTTTAAACGTCGAAACATTGATTGTATGGCATAGTATATTCGAAGGCAGAGAGAGGAGGCATAATGTGAGATGTCAAACCTCAATGATTAATTGATTGCAGGGTGTCTCCCTCCAGACCCCAGGAAGTACAGCTTTGGCCGAACCATTAGGAACGGCATCCTCACGGCATCGTACACGTCCATGATGGAAGAGAACCAGGTATAATCATACGTATGCACGTAGAGTCTATATTTTCTCTAGATATTCAATCATGGTCAAATTTGGGGTGTAGCATTCATATTCATCAAGGAAGAAAACCACCTTACATATGCATGAAAAGTATTACGTTATATATTTTATGCTTTGTCAAGTCTATACATAAGGGTTGTATTTACTGATCGTACCACTGTTCCAGGAGTGCATGACTAGTCCATACAAGTGATGGGGTGGCGCACTCGCACACAAAATTGGGGTGCCTTGATATTTTTTTAAAAGAATTCTGATATTTTTGGAAAGAATGGAGGTCGTCAAAATATGTTCACAAAGTAAATATATTTAAGTTCACTCTACCAGACTTTCAAGGTACTTGCCTTGTGGGAGATCTATGTGTACCCAGCCCACAGCCCCCCACACACCCCGGGCCTTCGTGAAGGGGCGTTGTTGCACCCAATCAATCAGAATGCTGGTTTAGAGATCATTTCATTTGTAAAAGGTGGTCTTTTTTCTTCTTCTGTTTGGAAGGTACACGGACATGTATTCCTCTTTGACTACACGGGCATCACTATGAAGCATATGAATGGCATGAAAATAGAAGATATTAAGAAGTGGCACAAGATATGGCAGGTGATTGGTGGGTTATTGTGTGGTGCCCATTGGTACACGTTTTTGATATCTGCAATTTCTAAAAAAAACTTTCATGTGAATTGCTGTAAAACTAATTTTCCCTTCAAGCTTAAACTATATACTATCAAAAAATAGCAAAATAATGATACCTCTTCAGGCTAGTTTTTGAGATGTAATTATTTAAAAAAGGTATCTAATATCCTCAACGTGTGATATTACAGTAAATAAGTATATGCACTTAGATTTACACACAATATATTCTTATAATGCCAGAATAAATATTGGTTATGGTTATTTGAACATTAAATCAGTGACTTTAGTAAGATAATAAAACTACAATTAGGTATCAAATGCATAAATAAAGTGCTATAGCATAAAATTACTAAGAAAGAGCATCAATCCAAGTGTTATCCATAGATGAGATGGGTTTCTAGTAAAAAAAAGTTTTGTGAATCATCACAAAACTTTGCTCACTGATAGATAATAATTTATAATAATGGAAAAAATAATATTAACACACATCTTTAGGCTAGATTTTATTATAAAAAAAATATTTGTGTGCATTTTACTAATGCAATGTTTAGCCAGCAGGTGGCACCTTTATGTCACTGTTATGATCAAAAAGCTAACAGGTGGCAGCACTGTGTGGCAGTAGTTTTATTGCTTGCCATTGCTTGCCACTAGAGGGCACCACATGGATGTTCTCAAGAACCTTAAAGGGTCATATGACAATTGAGTCTCAATTCAGCTGCTGCATAGTGTGAAAATAAACTTGCATTTCAAAACGATTACAGTGGGGTCATTACATTAATGCTTTTCAGAAAAGTGTGCCAGGGCGCTTCAAGGAACTGCACTTCTACAATGCAGGAGCACTGTTTGATGTGATGGCCGGCATGTTCAAGCCCTTTCTCAACAAGAAATATCAGGAGAGAGTGAGGAGATTAGCACAAAAACATTGTTACATTATTAAAGGAGGGATTGTAAGAGGTCAAGAAATCTCACAGCCCTCTTTTTGGTCTTACTACCCTTATCCCTCTTTTTCCACGCTCACCTATCCTTGAAATCCCACATCCATATTTTTCTTTCCCCCACCCACCTCCCCCACACACACCCCATACAATTTTACAGCCTTTTTTCCCACACATCCCCACTTTCTAATACTCCCCACCCCGGCCCGTGCCCTATTATTGTACACAAATTGCATACTAAAAGCCTATAATAAGAAAACCTCTACTCTAAATGACTATGAGTTATTAAAAAAAACTTAACTGTTTCCTACCATGCATTAATGATTATTACATGTATGTTTAAATGTCCCCAATATATTCAACTTTTGGCTACATGTAGGTTTTCATAATTCGGTGGGTGGATCAATTAATAAGATTGAAAAGCATTCTCTTCCCGTAGGTGTCTGATAGTCTGATAGGATTGGTGTGTGTAATAGGATAAAGCTAGACAGTTTAAAGACATTTTTACCTTTTTGCTATACACAGCCATACTCAATATTTCAGTTCCAAGTGCACAATACTGCTGAGAGTCTGTACTCATGCATAGACAAGGAATTGTTACCCGAAGACTACCTGCCGGACGACTATCAAGGCTCCACTATCGGCACTGTCGACAACATAATACGTGAGTTTTCATTGAATAATAAATGACACTTCTGTGGGTTCTAAAACCCTGTGTGTAAATCAGTATCCAAACTCGGGTTTTGAAGCAAGTATTTTGTGAAAGTGATACATACTAGAACACTGAATGAGCAATATTAACCAAAAATAACCACAGGAATATGATAATTGCTCCCTGGATTGTTTTCTTTTCTCAAAATAAAAATTTAACACATTTTGATTCACTGTTGGACTACGAATACTATAACATTATACATATTTTAAAGCATCATAACATAAATTAACTTTTGTAAAAAAAAACTTTTCTTTTGAAAGGGTGTGCTACTATTATACTATTAAAATTCTGATATACAGTATGAAATCAAAAAGAGATAAAGTTAGTGGCATTGCATTGTCATATCTTGTTGAGTTGGTATGAACAAGGACTTGTAAAGGCAGTGTGAGTGATCAAGCCGTGAAAACCTACGATGGAGACATTGAAAATAAGTAATATTTCTTAATCCATATCTTCAGGTGACTTCAAGCAAAAGGTTCAGTCAGCAGAATTCCGTGAGCTCATGTTGTATGCCACCCATGAGTATTGGACCATCGATGATTCAGCAAAGCGCCCCAATGATGAGCCTAGGGCATCGTTCAGAAAGCTTGCCGTTAACTGAGCATATTTGTTCATTTTATTGTTCAAATTATCACCATAAAAGCCATATTGGATATCTGTATAATTTTTACATAATACCTCTGAAAATCACGTACAAGAAACAGACGTTTCATACGACATCCGCCATATTTCTTCAGTGTGACGTAGTACAATGTAGTGACTTCATGTCACACTGAGGAAATATGTCGAATGATAAAAGAGCGCACGGGCTGAGCCACAGGCAGTTCAGCAATGAGAAGAATACAATTATAAAACTACTAAACGAACATACGTTGTCCTTCAACATGCACTTATTAAACAAATAGAATTGAAGACCTACCTAGCAAACGTAATGTGTTACCATTCATGTATAGTGTACCTACACTGCAAGATAAATTCCAATGAACAGCATTAAAGGAGTTTTCTTCCAGCCAGGCGTTTGCCTAGGTGTAGAAAACTAATAAATAAATTAAAAAATGTGTCTTGATTTATTTTTTGTTCATCCAGATTTTTTATAATAAATATTTTAATAATTTATAAATATAGTAATTACATATGGAAATTGGCCGACGTGACGTAGGATTTGACCTTTTGAACTCGCAGCTGTGGGAGAGGGTGGAATGTGGAACAAAAGACTGAACAAAGCACCCCTCCCCCCCCACCCCCCCTTACACACCAACAGAATGTGGGATTTCAAAATTGCAGGATGTGGGAACACAGGCAAAAATAGTGCATGGGCCAACGGCCGGATTTTTGAGATTTGGTACCATCAGAGGGCACCAAAGATTTAATATACCATCGGAAAGCTCGGAATCTCAGCTTTCCAATGGTGCATGATAGCATTGCGGGACTCACAGCTTAATATGAGTAAAATCAACTCAAAGATAACCACTATGAATTGCTGCTTGGTGTTGATTTAAGTGTTGACTGGTAATACATCTGTTACTGTGAAAGTTTTTACTCTAGTTTTTGCTTATTATACAACTCAATGAATTCTATTATATTATATACCATTATAAAGAAAAAATAGTATTCTTTATTGTGAATGATTTCAATTGTCTGTACTATGGAATTCACTATGGTCTTAATAACCAATAAAATGAACACTATTATGTGACTACAGCTATGAAAAACGCAGCAAGGTTACCATCATATATTTCTAAATTAGTTCATATAATGATGAAGAAACAAACTGTTTGGTGATTTATTGTATATCACACTAAAGTTCCACCTTTCAGCAATTTGAAAATGTCTGTCATAAAGCTGTGTGACGACCACAATCAGGAAAATATCCTAGTTAAAAATAGGACCAGGGTCCAAAGAAATGAACACGATTTCATCTGGATAGAGATCGATTATTTATATTTATGAACCACATAAGGTGATAATACCAAATCAAGAAAGCAAAGATGTTACATACTTTATCAGGCGTTGGAATCTCAGCTTGTTGCTGGTGTATGATAGAAATATGAGATATACGGCTTAACATGAGTAAATTATGTTCTAAGAGAGCCACTAAGAATTGCCCAAGAGCGCATTATAAACACTCACTGCTGTTTTGACCAACAAAGGTAGACTTATCATGAAAAACTATACAGTCTATAACACATAATCTTACGTATAAATGGACTCCTCTTCTTAAGGTTTATGCACAATATGCTATTACAAAATAAATGTCAAGATGCAATGACCAGTTAAGTGCTGTGGCATAAGCTCTCGTTTGCACACCCACAAACAAATGGCTCCAAGATTTTCAAGACGATGTAACAAATGTTGTTAGGGCCTCCAGTGCGCGGGTTCATTGCAGCATGACCGCAGAGTATAAAAACCCCTGTAGTATAAGTTGCACTGGACTAGGTTAATATCCCAGTTACACAATACCTTGATAGGCTTTGTTGTTTACTATGGCCACTGTAGGATTAGGGACCAGTACTCTCTTGTACTGTGTTGAGCCGAATAGCGGCAGTTCTCTCTTAGACGCTGGTACAGCAGCACGTAGGGCTGGCAACCTGCTCCCTGAAATACGGAGTAGGCCCTCTTTACTTGTTACTTACCGAGGCTGGCCGATGGCCTTCCTCCCTCACCGTCGTGGACTTGGTCTACCGTGGTTGTGCGTAGGGGACGCCCGTAGCGCAGCGTGTCAGCACCGGTGCGAAGTCCTCCCCGTGTGGAGGCCTCTCGTGAAACCCGGGTAATACACCCCACTACCTACGGACAGTCGACAGTCCTGGTACGTGGTGCACGTGTAGTCTTAGGAAACACAACGAGGAGTAGTCTAGCTGAGGAACGTCTGCAGCGCAGCCAGGGCCCCGCCTGGACAAGGGGGTGAGCCCTGGGTGAGTGTCGCCCCAGCGGGTTGGCACACGTGTTCCTGTTGATCCAGTAGCAGATTGGTTCAGGATGTTCAAGACGTTCCAGCTACTTTGTTTAATTTATAAATAATAAAAAATTAAACATTTTTAAAGGCCACTCCCAAAAATTTTCCCTTTAAAAAACTTTTTTTTAAAAGGGGGTAAAGGGGTTTTATTAAACCCCAAAAATTTGGGTTTTAAAAACGGGATGAAAAAAAAGGAAAAATTGGTGCTTTGGAGCCAACCCTTTTTAAATTTGGAAATAAAACCCCAAAGGATTTAAAACCATGGGGAAATAAAGGGCCGGGGCCCAATGGGAATATTTGGGGCCCCAAGTTAATATTTTAAAAATCCAAAACCTTTCGGGTGTTGGAAAAGGTTCATTAGAAAATTTTTACTTAAATTTTTTACCCTATTTTTTGGCCTTATTTTTAAAACCAAAGTTCCAAATTATTTTTGGGGGCCATTTAAAAAAAAAGTTTCCTTTAAATTTAAAATATTTTTAAATTTTTATTGCCCAAATTTTCCAACCAAAAAAATAAACGGATATTGTAAATTTTTCCCATAATTTTTTTTCCTAAAATTAAAAGAAAGAAAAAAAACGTTTTTTTTTTGAATCCCCTTTTTTTCCCCTTTCAGTTTAAAAACGTATAAAATGTGTGACAACCCCCAAAATTTGGGGAAAAATATTTTAAAAAAAGGCCAGGGGTCCAAAGGCAGTTTCACAATGAAAAGGAATTTAAATTTAAAAATTTAAAAAACCCAACAAAAAGGTTGTTTTCCAAATCAAAAACAAATGTTGAAGCCTTTTCAAACGTTGGAATTTCCCCTTGTTTGGGGTTAAAATGAAGAAAATTCCAAATTTGGGACCAACAAAATTATTTCAAAAGAGCCAAAAAATTTTTTCCCTTCCACCAGGCTTTTTTTGCCAAAAGGGGGTTAGAAAAAAAACAAATAAAAAATTTAAAAAATGGCCCCTTTTTAAATTTTTGCACCAATTTTTATAAAAATAAATTTAAATAAATAATTTAAGTCTTGGAAATTGGGGGTTGACCCCAAACCCAAAACCCCAAAGTTTGGGGGGGGGGAATTAAAAGGGGGCTGAACAAAAACCCCCACCCCCCCTTTTCACAAAAACAGGAATTTTGTATTCCAACCAACAAAATTTTTTGTCATGGCAAAGCAAAAAAGAAAGGCAACCCCAGCCCCTATGACTGAAAGGGTTCTTTGGGACTATTTCCCCAGAGAGTTTTTTTTAAGTGACCGCTATTCTATTGAAAAAAAATGCTACACTTATTTGGGCATGGGTTGTTTGTTTAATTTAATTTTAAATTTTATATGACTGTGTGGTTTTTTTTAACATTATTAAAATTGTTCAGGGTTTATGTACAAATGTACTGCTATAACGTCACCATAAGTTAATCCTTATCTTTTTAGTTTTGTTAATTTTTTAATACCCCCTAAAGTTTTTTTTTTTAAGGATTTGTTGCAGCCCAGGCACTAGTTTGGTGGCCCCCGCCCGGGAGGGGATTAAAATAGATGTTTTCAAATAGTGTTCGGAAAATTTTGGGATGGGCTTTTTGAGGGGGGGCAATAATTATTTGCATCATATATAGAGCATTAGCTACACCCCCTTAAAAACAGAGTTGTAGTGCAATGGGGGCCCTTTTTCCAATCTAACGGAATGATTGTGACTCCCTGGGGGGTTTTCCCCAGTGGGATATTGAAATCGGGGAAACTGGGGAAGCCAGCCCAGTATTCGACAAGTGCATATCCCCAAGGACAGGATTTTTTGGGGTTTTTGTACCCCGTATAATATGGATTTTTTGGCTGAGGCGTAAAAATTTATAATGGTGGTAAAGAGATAAAGATAATCACTGGTCACAGTTTGAGATTTATTGTTGTTATTTTTTCCAAACCCCAAAAGAGTTGTTTCAAAGCACATTTTTCCTGGGGTTCATGATAAAAATGAAAACAAGGGTTTTTAAAAATGTGTTGGGGCAGTTGCCTGGTAGTTCGGGAAAAGACCCTTTCCCCAAGAAAAATTAGATTTTTTTTAAAAAAGGGCCGATTGGCCAGCAATAAACTGCCCACAATGCATGGCAATATATCAATATCTTCATCTGGGTCACTATCTCTATAGCCCGGCACTCATTACGTGTATTATGGAGATAAAGACAAGTTCATTGTCAGGCGAGAATAAATGCCAAACCCCAGATGTTTTGATAATTGGACAAATGACTTTGACACAACAAATGCCACTCATCCTCTGTTTGGGGAATTGGGTCTTTGTAGCCTCTGCGCTTTATCAGTCTACCATCAGCAGACGAGCGACCTTCCCAAGGCTTGTGAAGAGCGTTCCAAGACCATGCTGTCAACGACCCTGGCAGACCCCAGACTGTCCAGCACCTGACTTGCTCCTCATTGCGTTCTGCTGTTGACTGAGAATAGCCACCAGCCTAGGCCCAGAGGTGGTGTTCTTTGGTTGGCGTGCAGCACTGTACACCCTGGGTTTCACGAGAGGCCTCCGTGTGGGAGGACTTTGGACCAGTCATGACACAGTGCTTTGGAGGTGCTGTCCTACCCACTGAATCGTGGTATACGTACGTGAGGGAGGTTTGCCATCCGCTCACCTTGGTAAAACCAGTAAACAGGACCTATCCTCCTCCCTTCAGCAAATAGTTTACCAACCCTACATGGTGTCGGACCAACATCTAACAGAAGCTGTGCTCTTTCAAAACCAATACAAGAAAACTGGCTCCCTAATTCTATAGTGGCCATAGTAAATGAAGACTAGGCCCTACAACGAGTGTGAAACAGAGGGGAATCGCCTATCCAAGTGCAACTTACCTAAGTCTACTTTAGCCTTTGCCAACACAGCTGTGTGGTTGTGCACTTAGGACCTACATAACCTTATGCCATTTTGTTACACAAGTGGATGACAGTATATTTGTCTATATTCAGGCCAAGTGATAGACATCCTGCCAAGCTTGTGACAGCCAATGCACTACAGCAAGACTGAACACTTCCAGTGACACTATCAGCACGGCAGGGGAATGCCCTTCAGTGAGCTAGTCCTCAGTCACCGTCCTTGACAACAGGTTTTCTACACATGGTCGCATTTTGTGTTACCTGTGCAATGTGTTATATATGCCATCTAAAAAGCATGAACGTCATTCACGCATAATAACGAGCAATGGAAAAATAGCAAAGATGGAAGGTGAAATCAATACAACATTGCTATGATTGTGATATAAGACTGGACTGAGGACATTAGATATCACCATTGCCCTCAAGAACATACCCATCGAATCAAGTCTCAGACAAACCAATGGTGAATCAATTGTAGTTGGGTTAGATTGAAAAGAACATTATTAACATGGGAGGAAATCTCTTTCTCCATCTAAAACATCTTGACAGACACCCGAGATGGAAAACACATGATGCTGGCAGGGGAAGCCCCCCCCTAAGTAAAGGCTGTGATATCTCCTCTCTCTTGATGTACAAGTAGGCTGGTGCTATAAGGGATAGTGGTTTTAGAGATCTTGGAGCTGTTGAAGCTGTTGAAATAGTGACAGACCCCCTTGTAATATAGTTCTTTCTGACATAAATTTTCAATGGAACCCAAGTAATATGGCCACCTTTTTGACATAATATAGTATGTGTTGATAGCTTCTACAATAACATTATGAGCCAGATGAGACATTGTTAGAAACTAGATAGCGGGTGTACACTGGCAACAGCCATATCTGTTGTACAGCCCTATGATTAAACACTATCGAACACAAACTGTAGATGTCAGCGACATACAACATAACTATGTTACTTTTCAGACCATATAAGGTAACGGGTATATCCATATAATCAGAGTTGTTCCTTACCTGCCAGATCAATTAATTTGACTAGTACTTGTCAAAACTGTTAGCATGTTAGGAATATGAACATTGAACAAAGCTGTAACATATTTGTTAAATCAGGGCATTCTAGATTGGTCTGCTGCACAAATGGGGTTATAGAAGACATTTTATTGAAGGTTGATTAATTATCTTGCTACAATAATACCATACTTTGCCAATAAATTAAAAATTTGGTATTGGTGAAAGATATGAAAAATCTGGTAATATTTTCATTTGGCTCTGACATGTTGTTGGCCATGTGATGAGTGGGTATGAAACTAACTGTGTTAGTCACAGTAATATTCATATTATCTCATTACATCATAAACTAACAGAAGGGGAAATTAAATGGCCTTTTAAACTTGGTGTATGATAGTCTCTATATCTTACTAAAATAAGTATTTCATAGAGGTTTTTCTTTGATGTACAAAAATAATTACATAGAAGTCTGTACTGATATTAAGAATGAGGGGAATTCATAGTGGTTATCTTTGAGTCGATTTTCTCATGTTAAGCTGTGAGTGCCGGGGGTAATGCTATCACACACCGTTGGAAAGCTAAGATCCTGAGGTTTCCGGATGGTATATGAAATCTTTGGTGCCCTCTGATGGTACCAAATTTTGCACTGGCCCATGCACTAAAAAAAAAGAGGAAAGATAAGAAAAACCAAGAGAAATAAGATAAGCGGGATTGAGGATTTCTTTAAACCCACGACGACCCCAATATATATATATATAAATGAAAATAAATTTCCTAAATTTTGGATATGTTTTACAGTTTCGTCAATTCACTGTTAACAATCGTGCTCTGGCGACTTTTTTATAATTTTTTACCAGGTCATTGGCATCCTATTTCATTAAAGCTATATCCTTCTCAACTCCCCGGGGAGCATACAGCACATCGCTACCGTAGATCAGACATAGCTAATCACTCTCACATAGAAAATCAAAATAACTACAGCAATTCCTTGTACCTATTTAACGTGTCCCCCAAAGCAGTGTGCAACCTGTTAGAGGTAAGTTTGCCCAACAAAAGACCATCAGACCCGACCCGGGAATCGAACCCGCACGACCTTTTGGTCACGAGTCCAACTCCCTCTTCCACTCATTTCCTTGCGGAACATTTCGCATATATATATAAGTAAAGCACATTTTCCTATAATTTGAAAATAAAATGTTTCATTCAAAATTTCAGTCAATTAAACATCATGAATCAATGGGCCAATTAACCATTTTATCTTACCACTCCCAAACTTATCAAGGAAGTGTGTCACATTTGTTTAAGGAAAATTTTTTAATAAAAATCATCCTTGCAATTTTGTGATTTCATTAAGGCATATAAATCATTGAGTGATAAACATAATTTTATCATACTTGGACACGAAAATGATACTGAATAATAATTGCAGATTCACATAAATATCACTTGGTGATCAACATGAGCTGCATATAACCTCATATAGAAAATCAAAATAACTACAGCAATTCTCAATTTTGATTGTATTTTTCAATCCCTTGAAACCACTATGCATCTATAGCAGTTAAGTTCCCCTACAAAAAGAAAATTACACTTATTACAGGCACAAAATATTTGCACATGTTATCACTATTCAGAATAAATTGGTATGACACTTGGATCTTGACCGAACATTTCCTTGCTAGACGACATTTCGTCATCCATTATAAAAATGGCAAGTATAAAAGCTTCACCGGACTTTGACAGTCACAAATGTTCATTCCAAAATTGTTACTAAGCAATAGAGGAGAAATACAAAAATCTTCACCATATCACATAGATGATGAATCAATGGGCCAATCCAGGGTGCCATTTTACAATGGAACAATACAACTGTTGATTGCACAATCTTGTTCAATTCAGGGAAGTGTGTCACATTTGTTTAAGGAAAATGTTGTTAATGATCAAGTATCAATGTCAAACTAATTCATTGTGAATATTTAATTACTTGCATCTAGTGCGAATACATCATCAATGCTTGTTTATCCATAATCCAGCATTTAGGTCCCTCAATATCCTGTGATCTTAATCTAATAGAAAAATCATCTTGTTAAAAAAATGAATTCTGACACATAACTTATCATACTTGGACACGAAGGTCAGATTCGTATTCCATATTTAATTTGGAATACATCTGTTGTTTCAATAACTTTATAATGATATTTTGCATAAAATCAAAGAAAACAAGTTAAAAATAAAAAATAAATGGCCTATTCAAAATGATAAATTGGGATAATACAAATGCACATCAATCCACATACATGTACCGGTACAAGTTTGTGTCACTAGATACAAAAAAAAATGAACTAGAAGAATCGTTACAAATCATGAGTTCAGAGAACAAGATGAACATTTTGTCACATACAAAATGATTAACATAAAGGTAAGATTAAAATGGTGTTCATTTTACATTTCTCTGTAAAGTTCCAATAAAAATGTAGAAACCACTGGTATGTTACAAAAAATTCTTGCTTTGTTTGAAATGGCTTAAAATATTCCTCATATATACATGTACACTGTTACAATATCACTATATTATTTTGTTATTCAATTTACACGGAGCATTTACACCAGATGCCTCTGCATTGTTATATACATTTTGTATCAGTCGTTATTGATATGTTCTTAATAACTCTTAATAGCCTGGAGCTGGTATTTAGACTTCAGCATCGGCAGGCAGATTGCGGAGCTCAATGGAAAATTTTCTTGAAATTTGTCTCATTAATATGTGAAAATGACACCGTATCTTGATTGGTTGGAATGACGAGTTTTGAAATGACATATTACACCGTGTAATACATAAGAGAACTAGCCATAAGGTACATAATATAAAGATTTACCCAAAAATATTCAAGAACAAGACCAACACATCAGTACCATGTGTTGATATATATGCACAAAAACTGTTTAGTACCATAAACATCCACAGGGCCTATGTGCTCTTAAAGACTCATCCTGAAAATTAGGTCAAATCAAATATCAGAACAATTGGAATGTACACACCAGCTCACTTAATATAAAAACCCACACTTAAAGAGATAAACGTTCAACCTAAACTGTAAAAGCTCATTTTAAGTGAATGTTAGTAAACTGTAAGAGCTCATTTTAAATGTTTATGGTAGATGTTCTGATAATTATGATGATCATTTTTGATTTAAAGTAGTTAAGTGCAACTGTATCAGTATTATTTGAGTACAAATTGTATAATCACATAAAATAGAGAAGAGGTGTTTTAAATCAGAATGTGGTACATGTACATGGAAACAGCAATAACCAGCTTGAAGCTTTTCCACTTTGTATACTGTATTTCCACATTTTGTAGCCTCTGCCCAAATTGTAGTCTCCCCTCGAATAGACGCCGGGTTAGACACAATTTTAAATCAATTAATGCCTCCCTTGTATTTATAACGCTCACCCTCGTATCAACACCTATTCAATATCGGCGCTTATCAAAGAGTATACCGCCGGCGCCAAGTTGATTGATATGCTTATTATCTACGTGATATTTTGCTTGTAATTCGTTATTCCCAATCTGATTTTGACAGTTTACATATCATTTTAAAGCTCAGAACATCATGAATATGACTATCTACACCAGTATATGAATATTTGTATAGTTACTAAAAGGAAACTATGTTTATTACGTTAAGAGTGGGATCACACACTAATCATTGTAATCATACACTTAACAAGTGGTGGTGTTTATTTGAAGTTACTTGAGTGAGGTTCGACAAACTGCTTCCTCAAGTGTGTCTAACTTAAATTGATCAAATCTTTTTCCATTAATTAACGACTCCTTCAAATAGATGCCTCTCTCATTTCAACGCCTATGCTAGACATGTTTTGAAAACAATAAACGCCTAGGCTACAAAACGCGAAAATACGGTAGCTATAGAATACCGTGACAAAATGCTTTCTGGCAAAAACGTATTGATTTATTTCCTGTTAAATAGATCCAGATAACCAATCATTCTGACAAAATGTATAATTTCGATCACATTTTGTATCACTTAAAGGCTTAACAAAGTAGGACGTAGGATTTCAAAGAAGTTGGATAGGGGGAAAATGCTGCAAAATGTTGAATGTGAGACAAGACAAAACCAAAAAAGAAGGATGTGGGATTTTTGGACCTATTTTAACCTTCTTCCAACAACCTACTTCAAGTGGACGATGAAAATAGCAAGCATCTCATAACATTTTTCACGTCTTACATGTAACATTCTAACTCGTAGTGATTATCTTTCAATTATGTCACACAGGTATCATGTTCAATAATCCTCATAATCATTCAGTGTTGCATTTTTCTTTCAATCTTTCTTCATGAAATAACTTTCCAGAGATATATATACACCGTTATATATATTAAAAAAATATTACAGTATTGTACACAATCTCATTTGATTTACGATTTGTTGTAATCACCAGTTAACATCCCGACAAATACATTATTAATTGAAACAAAATAAATAAAACTAAGTGCACAAGCACTGCATTCTACTTTTGATCATGAGCAGCTTCAATTCATCAAAATGCAATACTACTTTTACTTACTTGCCAAACTTAATACACAGTAAATCTTCTAATAATGGCCTACCTCTAATATCAGCCTACCTCTATTAAATGCCCCCCCCAGCTGGCAGGTAATCTGTGAAAGGCATACCTCTAATAAACGCCCCCTCCCCCCCTCCCACATACCTCTAATAAAAGCATTTACTGATCAATATGTGAGTCTGTTTCCATTTCCAAGGCATTATAACGAGGTTGCATGGTGTAAAGCTCCTGAAAAATCATGCATCGTTTGAAACAAGAATGCTATGTCTTACCGGGTATATACGTTATTAACGGCCTACCTCCATTAAACACCTCCCCTTCCAATAAAGTATGCCATTAGCCGCCTGGACATTAATAGAAGATTTACGGTATGTCACAAAACAAAATATATTAGTTATTGTGGCTAAATAAGTGTACAATTACCTGTTGACATAAATTCATGAAATGTCTTTATTATAGAAATCCTTATTAAAGAAATAAGCTGCTGATAATCAGTCAAAATCTTTTTAATTATGTCAAGATTTTTGATAGGTTTCAACATAAAATAACCAGTTAAATTTTCCAAATTCATTAGTACATTATCAATCATCACAGTCCATCAGAGTAACTGATTGACAACAATGTAGCATTAGGAACACTACAGAACATTTCATAGCAAGAATCATCCAAAAATTCAAAATGCTAGACCATAAGTAGCACCAAATACGAAATCAATCTTCTCCCTTTTTATTGAGTCAGATGATGATGATTAGAAAATGTCGATGTTTTAATCACCATCATCTGACTCAATAATAACATCAGAGTCCCGTTGGTTCTGTCTTGACCATCCCCAATATTCCTCATCATACTCGTCACTGTACATCTCATCTTCACCGGCACAAAAACGCTCCTCTTCATTACCAGTTTCACTTACTCCTTTATTTGCCTCATCTACTAGGTTTTTATCCTCCACAACATGTGAATGTGGTGATTGGCAGCTTGATGCAGAATCCCCAACTACAGCCTTTGAGCCTATTCTCGCAGCACATCTCTCAGAAGAGTCCGATTGTCCCACATTTGTGCAAGCTTCACTACTCGCTTCGTCTCCAA
>CM032663.1:38380916-38408416 GCA_019095985.1 Streblospio benedicti | reverse complement strand
TTGAAAACTAGGTTACTTAAAACAGGAAATGTCTTCTCATGTTGAAATTGTACTACTCAAGACACATTTCTCAACAAGTTTAGCTTCTTCAATAAATTGCAATCATAAAAAATACGAAGCGCTGTCCCATCACCCCCAATCTCTACTTAAAATTACTTAATTACTTAAAACTACACAAAATATGCTACATCCATGATTGTAGTGTGATTGAATAAAAAACGTGGCTCAACAAGCCCCAAGCTATCGAGGCAACGATAAAAGTACCAATAAAATTGAGTACCTTATTTTTCGCCCGTCCTCTCCCGAGCCATTTGAGCTGCATTAGAGTATCTTCAGATGGGGTAGTTGACCCAGAGCTTGCAGATGATGTGCTAGCAGTACACAGCTCCAGTGGTGAGCTAGCATAGGTTACAGTGGACTGGCTGGTTGCTACGCTCTCTCTGGCTTTATTAGGCATAGAATGTGTAGCTGCCAGTGTTTCTGATTGGCTGGAAGTAGCAGGAATTAATTCTTTTGTTCCAATGTTAGAACAATCTCCACTCCCATCTCTATAACACTCCTTTTCTATGCCACTGCACAAAGGAATACTATTACCATCATCCAAGTCAGACATCTTTCTCCCATGTTCTCTCTCCACAGTCTGTTTTTGTGTATTGATTGTCTCTTGGGTGGATGCTGCTTGCGGTCCCTCCATCATGCTGCCTGTGGCCATCTTGTGGGCCTTCCACTCTTCAAAGTCCACTTTGCTCAGCCTGCCATGGTGAGCCTCCTTCCACAGGAACTGCTTGTACTCTCGTTTTTCCTGTTCAGAGACTTCACATTTAGGTGATGCCTTTGATGACTGGTTTGGAGATGATGTTTCAGCATCACCTAATGAAAATAATAACAGGTGTTAATACTGTAATATAGTTAAATAAATGAGGCTGACAGCAAGTTCATGGAGAAACATTTTCTATCATAACTAAAAAATGGTAATAAATATCAAAATAAAAATTATAGGAATGATATACTATTTTTTTGCCAGATTTGCCAAATTTGCAATGTAAATCTGGCAAACAAATAGCGTTTCATTCATATAATTTCTATTTTGATATTCACTACCATTTTTTAGTTATGATAGAAAATGTTACGCCATGAATTTGCCAAGTTGCCATCAGCACATTAGTATATCAGTTTTTGGCTGGTCCTTTATATGAAATTTACCATTTCTTTAACTGCACATTTATTAATCTAAAATTCAATACACTTTTGTCTAATATATAATGTGTTTTACCCAATGCCTAGTCTTTCAAAAGACCTTATATCTAATAGTTTTTATTTCTATTATTACATAAACCACTCGTGTCAACGAGCAAGTACAATTGTGACGGCCTCTAGCTCTAATAGATATAAGGTCTTTTATAGAACCCTAGGAATTCCACTGATATTAAAAATGCAGCCTCAACCATCCTGCCCTGTTATAGCCTTTAAAACCAGAGTAATCGCTGGCAACAGCTGCAGAAGCAGCAGAACATGTATGCATGGGTGATCAGGTAAGGGTCAGCCAAGATATTAAGTATGTAATCCTGATGTGTTTCTCAGTTACTTGTACATGTATGACTTAGTTTCTTTTTACCAAAATGGATACACCTCCAAATAATAGTCCCCCAAAAGTTAACTACAGTACACCAATAAAAACAAATACGGGTGTCAGACTTCAACCTCCTACCTACTATAAGTGCTTGTTGTGTGAAAAAGAAAATTTAATATCATTTGATAAAGTAAAACTATTTGAAAATGTTCATATCCAATCTTTTGCAAGCTATGTCTAAAAATATTACAAAACAGAATTTCATCAAACATTCCCCAATATAAATAAACAGTACCACATGCTAAAACTTCCAGTTACTAACTGGGGGTGGCTTATTTGTGAATTAATGAACCAGAACCACATTACAAATAAACAGTACCACGTGCTTAAACGGGAAAATACCCAACTACAGCTGGACTGCTGTTTCTAAAATAGAGACCATGTGCTTTTAGTAAATGATGTCACTTTAGCAAAACTCTTTGCAAAATTGACGTCATACAGAGGCTTTTAGAATAGGCCTTCATGTCAGATCATTTAAAGGCCTTAAGATAGGCTACCCAATGCCACATTCCCAATTTACTGATACATGTATATAATCTGTCATTTGAATCGTCATACTTTTTAAAAGCAACATTAGAGAAAAAATATTTTGTTTCAAACGTCGGGCCAGCAGCTAATTTTAACAGGGACTACCTGATATTCAAACTAGTGGCCCTGATGGCCTAATCAATCATATTGTCATTCCCTGTATTGCAGTGCATAAATAGTGTGTTAATTAAAGTAGAGAATAATTATCAATTCAATTACAAAATGTTTAGGAATAATATTTCAAAACACAATAATTTTCATTGCTTCATTGCTTGGTAAAAAATATGTAAATAATGAATCACCTGCACCAACAAAAGGACTTTTTGCACCGAAAGAATCAAGCTGCTGTAAAGAATGCTGAACTTTTGGCGGCAACAGCGTAAGATTAATGGCATCATGGGCACAATTGTCTGCCTTGGTTGGCTTAACTTTGGCATGTTCCACATTTTCCTGCTTTTGAGCTCGAACTTGTTCATTGGACTGTTCCAGGTCATTAACATAATTTTCATGCAGATAGAAGCCAGAACCGACTGGTTTGAGACGCCTCTGAGAGATTTTAAGAATGCGTCTGCAGTACAAATACTCCACACACTCATCTGCTAGTGGAGTCCTGAAAAGTTAATTATGTATTATTAAAATAGCTCTGTCACAATGCATAATTTATTTTAGTGTCAAAACTTTTATCATTTAAGAAGCATCATTATGAAAACATTCTATAGAAATAGTATTAAAAGTAATGTAATGTGAATATTTCATACATGCTATGAACATCTGATATAGATCTTACTGCCCTACCTGAAGAACAGGTAGGTTTTGAAGGTCCCAATAGTATGCGGCTTTGCTCGAAACATGGCCATGGCATCTCTGATTCGAAAGTACACAAGCACACAAACAAAGTAGTGCCGGTGTATGTTCTTCCCTGTTTGCTAAAAAAAAACAACCACATGCATAATTACAAAAGAGCGCTAAACGACTTTCAGTTAGAAACAAAGATAAAATCTGGCAATATGAAGTACATAATCAATCACACACTGCCATTTGTGCATTCTCATTCTTACAACAACTTTCGGCACAGTGAGCTCCGAGTGTTCTATGTCACCAAAAACTTCAAACTGGTTGATGATTTCGTCCACAGTAGTTGTACGTGGATTGTAGTTCTAAAACATAAAGAAATAAAATAATAAAAGATGTATCACTAAATGTGGTGTGTGTTTCGCTTATTTGAAAGTTTCTCATGGGTATAGTTTTATAAAAGGTTTAGACAAGTTATGTATCCATCATCTGTACCATTGACATTGCAAACACAGAGTTGGTTAACATAATTGTGGAATAATAAATCCTTCGCAAGTCTCGCGCACCAGCAAGTTTTCACCATAACTAGGTACAAACCATGGCGACAGTCCTCATGCGTAGGTCACTCTTCCATTTATCATGGTTGAATTCTAGAGTCTTGTTAGTGTATCGTCGAATCTTGTCTCCTGATGGGTGCACCTGGAATGGTCGGTTTCTGATTCAATATCAACAAATTGATCTAAAATCAGTGTTTGAAACTCGCAGGAAAAAGCAGGGCCCTTAACTTTAAATAGTTGGGGGCCCTGATCACAAGTTGAGGGCCCTGTTGTGATATGTGTTTGAAATGTTAGCTTAAAAAAGTGTCAAAGTATGGAATTTACTCTGACTAACCAATAGAGGTCGGACGGTTAGGCAGTTAACCGACGTCGGATAGGTTTTGGCTGACAGGCGGTTACAAAATCACTAGTCGGTTAACCGAATTGTCGTACGTCTAAAGGCATTACCTTATTTGTATGCCGAGCATGTTCACACACATCCAATTATTGTATATTATATGTAATATCTGATTTACTTCCCAGAATCGATTCATCGCTAGACATCGTATTTTCCAATAAATTGGAGCTTTACTCGCACCAATAACCTGAATCACCCGGGGAAGAAGTATCTTTTCATCTTTTACTAGTCCGCATTTCGAAGATTCGAACTTTTGCTTTCGTTTTTGCGGCGAATGCGCCAGCGAGACAATTGAACTACTGAGCATGCGCACTGGCACGGAAACATGCTTGTGTATATTTCTCATATCAAAACAAGTAAGAGAAATCTTTTTTCTGGCAAGCATTCGTAATAGATTGGTTGAATAACGTTACTAATAGATTATACATCGCTATATTTGAGAATGACAATCAACAAAATTGAACAAATGCAATGTTCAATGATTTGACACCCAGAATCACGGCAATACGTGCACACTTAGCCATGTCGCCGATGATGAAAGCAATAGATCAATACAAGTGATTGAAGTTTCTTTCATAATAAACCATGTGTTATGGTTTCATAATAAACCATGTGTCATACAGCGGCGTTGGAAACAAGACCAATAATGAATAAATAAATCCCATTTCTGTGTATAATATACGTGTATGTTCAATGTATAGTACAGACAAAGTATATTAATTTAACATGTGGACGCATGACGTAATCTAGTACAACGTAAACGCCGTGTCGATTAACCGACGACGGTTCGGTTTTGGTATGTAAAAACCGTAACCGACCCGAACCGTAACCGTCCGACCTCTACTAACCAATATTCACCAAAAATAGTTAAGGGACAGCAGGGCCCTCAAGTCCTTAAAGTTAAAAGTTGGTCAAAAGTTGAGGGCTCAGGGCCCTCTGGCCCCCTACTATTTCAAACACTGCTAAAATGCATCTATAATGTCATCTAAGATGGGGAATTTAAAAAACTAAATCCATACATGATTGATCATATTCGTATATAAACACTCTCAGTTCTAGTCTCAAATTCGTATGTCAACAACAACAACTTTACCTTCACATTTTGATGCAATTCTAGAAGTAAATAAGCAGCATAGTGTTAATATTTTAATTATATTAGTGTGAATGAATATTTACCCACCAAACACGTTATCTGCTGCAATTTTGAGTTTATAAACACTTATTTGTGTTCTAAAACCATGGCTTGTCATACATGGCTGGAATGCTCGTGAACCCTGCTATTCATCGAGACCTTAAAACAAATGTGAAACTAGACTCATCAACGTAATATACTGATATCTATTTTGAGCCTTTGAAAGTTGGTATTCTTAGGCTCAGAACAAAAAAGCCGACACTGCTAAGGAAACCCCAATTAGCCTTTTCAAGAATTAACGATTCTATATGAATGCCATTTACAAGGCTGATTTTCAGGAAATACGCATTGGTAAGCTTGACAAAGTTGAAGAATTTGAAGAAGAATTATCATATTATTCGATCCATGCCCCATCTTATTGATCTGAAATCAGAATCACAAATTTGGCAAACTACCAATAAGTGTTAGTTAGTTAGTTAGTTTATTATAAATTCGGCATTTGTTTAGCCAACATGGTGCCATTACAAAACCCTGCTATAGTATGTAATACAATAACCATTATAACAAATTGAATAAAAAGACTCATATAACATATAATAGTAATGATATTACATGATAATTATTATTGACAATTATTGAATTTTAATGTCCCTTGATATGAGATGACTATTCTTTGCTCAAATGATAGCACATATCTCGTTATGTGCATGATTTTATCTAGAATGCAAGAAGTACCATAGTGGTTTGTGGGATCTAGAATAAGTTTGATTGTCCAATCATTTCAACTGGCAAGGAATTTGTTTAATAGTAATAAAATAGCTTTTCTAAATATACTTTTCTAATTTCTTCTGTTATAGAACATTCCAGAATAAAATGAGATCTTGATTCATGTCCATGGCATAATGGACATGGGGGTGTCAAATGAACTACCTGATGTTCTGTTTGTATGTAATGGATATCTCTGTGAAGAGTCGGCATGGATAGAAGCCTTTGAGCTGATTGGCAGCACCAATCCTCCATACATGATGAACCTTCATTAAACTGCATTTTTCAATCCATGATTTCTCAGCTGCCTCTTCTTAGTTTGTATCCCAATTGGATGAGACGGACCATCCTTTTCCAAATAAAAGGTGGATCTTTGTATATGTCATATGCATGATGAAATCCATACTGTAATGTGTGGACGTTGGAAATCTACTATTTCTATCAAAAACGATGATGTTTTTGTCGGGTGATCGAAAGTGGTGGCACTGGTGCCTGTCAAAAAAACTTCAGGCAATGAAGAAATAAAAAGTTGAACACGCCTTTTGGTCCGTAATATTGTAAGCAAAAATATATTATTATGAAATAGGGATGGTTTATGGTGTTTTTGTGTCTATCCTGGATAAAAACTCGCTGCACTTAAAATTTCTACTGCTACTACGCCGGTTAAAAAAATCAACCACGCAAGCTGTCAAATGAATGGACGACACTCGAAATTGTCAAAATTTAACTTTATGCTGTATGTATCTTTTTATTATAATGGTAAAAATAAGAAACTAGACCGTCTCCTGAATGTGTACTGTAAATGTGAAAATGTTCTGATGAAAAACGTAAGAGCTACAAAGGATCATATTTCAACTATGACAACTGAAGCCCCCCACTGTGAATAACATGTCACCAAAAATGCGTGTCTGGCACTGAGGGGGTGTATAGTGAATTTACGGCTGGCGTCAAGAGGGTTAAAAAGGTGAAGATTTCATTGAAGTTTATGGATTCAATGAACAATGCATGAAAATGATTATAAATGCAATATTTACTGACTCACCTCCACTAGGCCATGATTGGACTTCCTAAGAGCTGTAGAAATGACAGTATGATCAACACTGAGCTCTTTCATGCGGTTGAATGTGCAAATAACAGACAGTTCCACCCAACCTATAATAATGAAACATAGTCTCAAATTTGTACTCACTGTTGCTAGTACACTTAAATAGATAGATCATACTATTTTTACAGTGTCATTGATGTCATAGACATAATTACACCTTTTCAATTTTAGAGGAACATTTTACAGATTTTAACTTATTAGTTCATTTCCTTCATTTTTATAATACGTAATCATTACAATAGTTTGGAAGCAAATAATGATTTTATATTGAAAATTAACTAGTCAATTAATGTTATAGATTATCTGTTAAGGGTATGATATTCTTAAAATTGTATGTTTCTTAATAATTTTAACGTGCCACTATAACCCCCCCCCCCTCCCCTTCTGCTTGTGGCAATCAGATGCAATAAAACTACATCACTCATTTTGTGACAACTTACTTCACTCAGTGAGATATTTCATTATCTCACATTCAAACACATGCAATACCCTTTTCGTATTAGAAAAGATAGCTAGCTTGTTTACCATCAGAATTCTTGCTAATCTGATCCAGTAAAAACTTATCCTGCAGCAAGTTGAAATCACCAAAATAGTACTGAAAAACAAATTAAACAAGTAGTCGTTGGGAACGTCGTAAATCTCCCCTTCCCCGATCAGGCCATTTTTGAAAAGTAAGCCAAAGTACTCAAATATCAAATCACATGGAAAGAGTGTTACAGTCATACAAAATGTCAAGTTTGGTGATGATAGGTAATAAAGTCTTCCCAGGAGACAGATAAACACAAATTCGTAATAATTTGTTTTTAAAACACATCGTAATTTCATCAAAAGTAGGCCAAAGTACACCAAAATCTAATCAGCTCTGGAGAGTAGTACAACGTAGCTAGATATGAAGTTTGGTGACCATAGGTCATATACTTCTCCCTGTAGAGTGGTAACAAGGTTTATTACGTAATGCTCGTAAGTTCAAAAGTAGGCCAAAGTACACCAATATCAAATCACGTGAGGAGAGTGATATAGACATACCAAATGTCAAGTTTGGTGATGATAAGTCATAAACTGTTCCCAGGAGACAGATAAGCACAGTTATGTAATAATTTGTTTTTAAAAACACATTGTAACTTCATCAAAAGTAGGCCAAAGTACACCAAAATCTAATCAGCTTTGGAGAGTAGTACAACGAAGCTAAATATGAAGCTTGGTGACCATAGGTCAAATACTTCTCCCTGTAGAGTGTTAACAAGGTTTATTACGTAATGGTCGTAAGTTCGTCAAAAGTAGGCCAAAGTACAAACAAAATTTTATGAGATGTACTTTTTTCCTCAAACAAGACACATTCAATTTGCAAATCAATAGCTCAAGTAGTCTTCAAGTTATCAGCCTGTTTATTTCGGAAGCACAGATGGACAGAAGCAAAGCAAGAAATCCCCCTTCGGACTTCATCCGGGGAGATTTAAAAATTACAATAAAACAGAAATAGATATTTTCTTTAAACATTATAAGGTGTTCACTGCAATTAGTAAGTCATTATTAAGCCGAAAGTATTAAGCAGACTTAAAACATGGATATAAAAAAACATGGATATATAATTAGTAAATCAATACACACAACAAGTTTTGCCTATTCATCTACCTCAATTTGTCGAATGATCTTCTTCTCTAAGGGTGTTGCCACTGTTAGAGACTTTTGCTCTTGGGTCATATTAGGTGAAAATAATGCTGATCCAGACATAGGCCAGGGTTCTGCATCAGTCTCTCCTGACAGGTTATTAATGCTAGTCTCCGATCCCCAATGGCTGTTTGACAAAGATTCAGAAAAAGGTGTTGTTGAAATGCGAGCTGATTCTTTCTCCGTATTAGAATCAGGCCTACATTGCAATTCAGGAGTGGAACCAGATTTTACTGTGGGTTTTTCTTGTTCCACAACTGGTGAAGGCGATTTATTATTCAAAGAATTAATATCGATATCGCAGGTTGGTTCCGGATGAATGAAAGGCACAAGATTTTTTGATTCTTCATCAGATTTCATTTGAGTTTGTAAAGTAAGCAAGACGCCGGCATTCTCCATAACTTCTTGACTTTTGTCAACAAATGGAGAGCTACAAACCTCCAATTGCATTGGTGGACTTGGTGTTATAATCTCAGTTTTTGATCCTACATTCATCTTTTCAATCATTCTGGTATCTATATCACTATTTTCTGATCTTCTTGACTCATTACACACTTTTTCACTGTCCGAATCAGTATCACTTTCCTCAATGATTACATCACTATCACTTGAAACACTACTGGAATCTTGCTCTTCATTTTTACATTGTGATTTTTTAATCTCTTTATTAAATACTCTACTTTTGTTCATTGAGTCAACATCAGATTTTTCTACTGACTTTTTATCATTTTGATTAGAATCATACAACTCTGATTCCACCTCATCTGCAGAATCTTTTGAAACTTTATTCTTAGATTGCGAATCCACACTTGCAATATGACTACAATTGTTTGAATAATCCTTTTTACCATCATCCTTATTCCCTAACACTTCCTGACATATAAGTATATCTGATGCTGAACTACAACTATTTGAAGATGGATTTCTCAAACTTAGGTTGTCATCATCTAAATATAAATCCATTTCAACTCCCATATCTTGTCCGCAATCATCAAAAAGTTTCTTGTTTAATTTCACTTTTTACTAGATTCAACTGAATCCAATTCAGGTTGAGATTGACCACAGTTATCAAAAACTATGAGCTTTGCTAGTCTGATCTTGATTGGGTGAATTAGGTTTTTCATCATTGTCGTTGGAATTCCGTCATCTGAACTCCATTGCTCCATTTCCGTCATGGATATACTCTTGGCAGATCACAGCCTCGATATGCCTTATTTTTTACAGCGCCATGTGATCAAGGCTCGCCAATTATCATCCTGAAATAAACTTAATCAATTTGAAAGGAGTTCTTTAAAATTGCATTAGACAAAAGACATTACTTGTTCAAACTGAGCTGAACTTGTTTTTTTTTAACTTTATGTTTGATATGAAATTCATCTGCTAATATGATATGTACATATAGGTATCAACTATATCTGCTACCAGCATTCTTTACACTTTGCACATGCGATGATGCCACAGTAGCTTTCCTTAGTGTATGTTCTTTACATGTTAAGTAGGGTTCTCACAAGTACATTATTGGTTACCAGCTCACGGATCTGGTTTGATATTCATATACATGTTAGAGGTCGTCTTTTCCTGATTGTTTAATAGTAATAAAATAGCTTTTCTAAATATACTTTTCTAATTTCTTCTGTTACTGAACATTCCAGAATAAAATGGACATTGATTCATGTCCATGGCATAATGGACATGGGGTATCAAATGAACTACCACAGTGTTCTGTTTGTATGTAATGGATATGTCTCTGTGTCAAGAGTCGGGCATGGATAGAAGCCTTGGTTGCAGTGAGCAATTGGCAGCGCAATCCTCCATACATGATGAACCTTCATTAAACTGCATTTTTCAATATTTAGATAAAAAGTTGAACACGCCTTTTGGTCCGTAATATTGTAAAGTAAAAAATATATTATTATGAAATAGGATGGTTTATGGTGTTTTTTTGTGTCTATCCTGGATAAAAACCCCTGCACTTAAAATTTCTACTGCTACTACGACATTTAAAATCAACCACGCAAGCTGTCAAATGAATGGACGATTACTCGAAATTGTCAAAATTTAACTTTTTATGTATGTATCTTTATTTATAATGGTAAAAATAAGAAACTAGACTGTCTCCCTGAATGTACTGTAAATGTGAAAATGTTCTGATGAAAAACATGCAAGAGCTACAAAGGATCATATTTCAACTATGACAACTGAAGCCCCCACTGTGAATAACATGTCACCAAAATGCGTGTCTGGCACTGAGGGGGAGTATAGTGAATTTACGGCTGGCGTCAAGAGGGTTAAAAAAAGGTGAAGATTTCATTGAAGTTTATGGATTCAATGAACAATGCATGAAAAATAATTATAAATGCAATATTTACTGACTCACCTCCACTAGGCCATGATTGGACTTCCTAAGAGCTGTAGAAATGACAGTATGATCAACACTGAGCTCTTTCATGCGGTTGAATGTGCAAATAACAGACAGTTCCACCCAACCTATAATAATGAAACATAGTCTCAAATTTTGTACTCACTGTTGCTAGTACACTTTAAATAGATAGATCATACTATTTTTACAGTGTCATTGATGTCATAGACATAATTACAATCTTTCAATTATAGAGGAACATTTTGCCAGATTTTAACTTATTAGTTCATTTCCTTCATTTTTATAAATACGTAATCATTACAATAGTTTGGAAGCAAATAATGATTTTATATTGAAAATTAACAAGTCAATTAATGTTATAGATTATCTGTTAAGGGTATGATATTCTTAAAATTGTATGTTTCTTAATAATTTTAACGAGCCACTATAAAATCCCCCCTCCCCTGCTTGTGGCAATCAGATGCGATAAAACTACATCACTCATTTTGTGACAACTTACTTCACTCAGTGAGATATTTCATTATCTCACATTCAAACACATGCAATACCCTTTTCGTATTAGAAAAGATAGCTTGTTTACCATCAGAATTCTTGCTAATCTGATCCAGTAAAAACTTATCCTGCAGCAAGTTGAAATCACCAAAATAGTACTGAAAAACAAATTAAACAAGTAGTCGTTGGGAACGTCGTAAATCTCCCCTTCCCCGATCAGGCCATTTTTGAAAAGTAGGCCAAAGTACTCAAATATCAAATCACATGGGGAGAGTGTTACAGTCATACAAAATGTCAAGTTTGGTGATGATAGGTAATAAAGTCTTCCCAGGAGACAGATAAACACAAATTCGTAATAATTTGTTTTTAAAACACATCGTAATTTCATCAAAAGTAGGCCAAAGTACACCAAAATCTAATCAGCTCTGGAGAGTAGTACAACGTAGCTAGATATGAAGTTTGGTGACCATAGGTCATATACTTCTCCCTGTAGAGTGGTAACAAGGTTTATTACGCAATGCTCATAAGTTCAAAAGTAGGCCAAAGTACACCAATATCAAATCACGTGAGGAGAGTGATATAGACATACCAAATGTCAAGTTTGGTGATGATAAGTCATAAACTGTTCCCAGGAGACAGATAAGCACAATTATGTAATAATTTGTTTTTAAAACACATTGTAACTTCATCAAAAGTAGGCCAAAGTACACAAAAAATCTAATCAGCTTTGGAGAGTAGTACAACGAAGCTAAATATGAAGCTTGGTGACCATAGGTCAAATACTTCTCCCTGTAGAGTGTTAACAAGGTTTTTTACGTAACGGTCGTAAGTTCGCCAAAAAGTAGGCCAAAGTACAAACAAAATTTTTATGAGATGTACTTTTTTCCTCAAACAAGACACATTCAATTTGCAAATCAATAGCTCAAGTAGTCTTCAAGTTATCAGCCTGTTTATTTCGGAAGCACGGATGGACAGAAGCAAAGCAAGAAATCCCCCTTCGGACTTCATCCGGGGAGATTTAAAAATTACAATAAAACAGAAATAGATATTTTCTTTAAACATTATAAGGTGTTCACTGCAATTAGTAAGTCATTATTAAGCCGAAAGTATTAAGCAGACTTAAAACATGGATATAAAAAAACATGGATATATAATTAGTAAATCAATACACACAACAAGTTTTGTCTATTCATCTACCTCAATTTGTCGAATGATCTTCTTCTCTAAGGGTGTTGCCAGTGTTAGAGACTTTTGCTCTTGGGTCATATTAGGTGAAAATAATGCTGATCCAGACATAGGCCAGGGTTCTGCATCAGTCTCTCCTGACAGGTTATTAATGCTAGTCTCCGATCCCCAATGGCTGTTTGACAAAGATCCAGAAAAAGGTGTTGTTGAAATGCGAGCTGATTCTTTCTCCGTAATAGAATCAGGCCTACATTGCAATTCAGGAGTGGAACCAGATTTTACTGTGGGTTTTTCTTGTTCCACAACTGGTGAAGGCGATTTATTATTCAAAGAATTAATATCGATATCGCAGGTTGGTTCCGGATGAATGAAAGGCACAAGATTTTTTGATTCTTCATCAGATTTCATTGGAGTTTGTAAAGTAAGCAAGATGCCGGCATTCTCCATAACTTCTTGACTTTTGTCAACAAATGGAGAGCTACAAACCTCCAATTGCATTGGTGGACTTGGTGTTATAATCTCAGTTTTTGATCCTACATTCATCTTTTCAATCATTCTGGTATCTATATCACTATTTTCTGATCTTCTTGACTCATTACACACTTTTTCAGTGTCCGAATCAGTATCACTTTCCTCAATGATTACATCACTATCACTTGAAACACTACTGGAATCTTGCTCTTCATTTTTACATTGTGATTTTTTAATCTCTTTATTAAATACTCTACTTTTGTTCATTGAGTCAACATCAGATTTTTCTACTGACTTTTTATCATTTTGATTAGAATCATACAACTCTGATTCCACCTCATCCGCAGAATCTTTTGAAACTTTATTCTTAGATTGCGAATCCACACTTGCAATATGACTACAATTGTTTGAATAATCCTTTTTACCATCATCCTTATTCCCTAACACTTCCTGACATATAAGTATATCTGATGCTGAACTGCAACTATTTGAAGATGGATTTCTCAAACTTAGGTTGTCATCATCTAAATATAAATCCATTTCAACTCCCATATCTTGTCCGCAATCATCAAAAGTTTCTTGTTTAATTTCACTTTTACTAGATTCAACTGAATCCAATTCAGGTTGAGATTGACCACAGTTATCAAAACTATGAGCTTTGCTAGTCTGATCTTGATTGGGTGAATTAGGTTTTTCATCATTGTCGTTGGAATTGTCTTTTGCCTGCTCCATTTCGTCATGGATATACTCTGGCAGATCACAGCCTCGATATGCCTTATTTTTTACAGCGTATGTGATCAAGGCTCGCCAATTATCATCCTGAAATAAACTTAATCAATTTGAAAGGAGTTCTTTAAAATTGCATTAGACAACAGACATTACTTGTTCAAACTGAGCTGAACTTGTTTTTTTTTTAACTTTATGTTTGATATGAAATTCATCTGCTAATATGATATGTACATATAGGTATCAACCATATCTGCTACCAGCATTCTTTACACTTTGCACATGCGATGATGCCACAGTAGCTTTCCTTAGTGTATGTTCTTTACATGTCAAGTAGGGTTCTCACAAGTACATTATTGGTTACCAGCTCACGGATCTGGTTTGGCATATTCATATACATTAGTGGTCTGGTGCCGGTTGATATTAGCCTGGGCTAGTTGGTCTCAAAAGTTCACCTTTTTACAGGTGGCAGCCCTTTGATCCATAAGCAAATTTTCATCAGTTTCATTCCGTCTTAACTTTAACAGGTGTGATCATTTTCCACAGGTGTAGAATAAGTTAGCCAACATTCTTTGTCATATGTAATAATGTGCATTTGAAAGGGATTCCTATTAGGCACAAATGTTTAAAATATTTTATCAAACAACAGATAAGTTCTCACAGTTAGGCTGGTAGGGTACCAGATCTTTGGTCGGGTATAAATGTAACTGTTTCAAAATTTTGTACTCGTGAGACCCCTACCATCAAGCATTTACAGCATTTCAGGGCTCAACAAATGCTTTTCTCCTATAATCGCCCACTATTAAGTATTAAAATGTTGCTTCAGGAGGTCTTCTATTCTGGTCAGAAGTAAATTCATCAGAAATAGGATATAATAATAAGACCTTATTCCAGGTGTACTCTACAGAGAGGGAGATACCGTAACCTTGATTTTAGAGGAGATACGTCATGTTTGTTCCGTAAATCGATGATGCCGTAGCGAGAATATGAACAGTTTACAGTTCATGATTTTTTTCTTCAAGCGTGGAAGTATTTTTAATGTGAATCAATATCTATATGGATGACTAAAAGATGTTTTTTTGATTTAAAGTAACAGACCATTCTTTTTTGTAATTGACAAACATACTCAATGTCTTCATACAGGATTTTAATAGATACCAATAGGAACCAAACCTTGCCATTTTTTGGCAAGACTTTGTTGTCAGGATACTACGAATTTGCATTTTTTGATACTCAATGTCAGTTAATTGTAACCTCCACATTGGATTATTCAAGTCTAATGTTTCAAGTGAGCACAATGGTAAGTATATATACATGTATGTGACTTAGGTATTAAAGAGAAAATTGATTCTATAAATTGCAGATTCACTACAGATTTAATAAATACTAGCTTTCCCCGGCCAGGCGTTGCAGTGGCATACTATAGCTTTTGACATGGTATCCTCCAATTTTCTTCCATCTGATATTCAGAAAAATTGGTATTTTTATCAGAGTGTAATGCATAGGTAGATCTATATGTGATAATATAAGTAGGGATGTTAACAATGCAATATGTTATTATTGAGACATTTTGTATTTTCTTATTTATGATTACTGTGGCACTATATTACGTGGACCCTTCACCATACTGTTGACATGAACTCAAATATTTTGAAAACAGTATGTAAGGGACCATTCAGTATTTATGACAGGGTGGGGTAGGATTTTCCAAAAATGCTGTGAAAAAATTGATAGCCTCCCCCCCCCTCAAATCTGTGTGAAAAAAAATGGTAACCCCCCTCAATTTCCTGTGATAGAAATTGATGACATCTCCCCCGCCCCCCCCTTAATATATATATATATATATATATATATATATATATATAGCGAGGAGTATATATATATATATATATATATATATATATATATATATATATATATATATATATATATATATATATATAACTTTTTGGTTCCTCAAAAAATTACCACTCAAATAGTGCTCAACATGCTTGGGGCTTTTTATATTTAATTTATTTTTGACAATTACTATTACATTCTCTACAGGGTAGCTTCATTTCCTCAGGAGAGTATAACATTGAAATAAAAAGGAGAATTACCCAGTACTTTGTTAATAGTATAAAACAGTTTTACAAAGTTGCTGGGCACTTTAATGTTTTATTTCAATGTTATACTCTCCTGGATTGGCACGGTGGTAACCGCATGAAACATCAGCGTAGAGAATGTAAAAAAATTGTTAAAAAAAAATAAATAATATATATATATATATATATATATATATATATATATATATATATATATATATATATATATATATATATATATATATATATATATATATATATATATATATATATATATATATATATATATATATATATATATATATATATATATATATATATATATATATATATATATTAGTTAATTTTATATGAAAAATTACACACTCATGGCTTACAAGTCTGTTTAATAAAATCTAGCCTGAAGATGTGTGTTAATACACACGCTGAGGATATTAGATACCTTACTTTAAATAATTATATCTCAAAAACTAGCCTGAAGAGGTATCATTATTTTGCTATTTTTTGATAGTATATAGTTTAAGCTTTAAGGGAAAATTAGTTTTACAGCAATTCACACGAAAGTTTTTTAGAAATTGCAGACAGGTCAGCCATTCCTTTCATTCGCATCGTAATATATCAAAAAAATATTGACACAAATATTTTTTCATAATAAAACCTAGCCTGAAGATGTGTGTTAATATTATTTTTTTCCATTATTATAAATTATTATCTATCAGTGAGCAAAGTTTTGTGATGATTCACAAAACTTTTTTTTTACTAGACATTCTCATCAACCTAATTGGAGGTTCTACATGTACTGTCCTGTAAATTTTATAAACCAATGTGATGCTGAAAAGACACAGTTTTTACTGGGATCCTTGGACATTGTAATAACAACCTTACCTGAGCCAATACGTGAGGGTTTCCTACTATGATGAGGAGAGCCTGGGCCCGGGTGATGGACACGTTAAACCTTTTTGGGTTACTGAGAAATCCCAGATTATAACGTCTATCACTGCCTACATGCTTCTCTGTTGAGCGCACCTGAAAGGGGAAAAGTAGGTTTCTAAAAATAGGACAAACTAGCGTGTACATGGGTTTGTCCCAGCAATATGCGAAAATATTTAGACTGTATAGAACAAGGTTATCCATTTTGTCTGTAAATACTACAGAAGACATCACTTATGAAGTCATCATCACTATACTTTATTAACCCTTCCGCACGTGACGTTCTGTCACAAAACGTGCCTTCCCTTCTAGGGCTCATGTAGGCTATTTTAAGAAATAGCTTTAAATACACATGTGAAACTCATCGTCAATTGTCAATCCTATTATCGTTTATTGATTGACAAAAACCGCATGCAGCTGCAGGCATCTGACAATCGGCAATCCTTGGATGTTTACGCTACTCTCACAACAGACCTCTGATGTGATGGGAGTAGGAATATGAATCAAAATCCAACAAAAGTCATCAGTCCAGCTGCCTTCTCACTACTCTATTGTTTATGCATTAACGTAACATTACAACATTCAAAAAAAACACGTAATGGCAGTGTTTCATTGACCATTGCGTCAGAAAAGTAGATAGAGTGGGTAAAAATTTGGAAAATGTCTTGTATGCAGACCCTCGCTAAAAGTCGCAGCGCACCTGTTAAATTGGCACAAATCGTCGCTTTATGTCTGCTCAACATACGTAAATAAACAATTTCTAGGAAGATTATTGATTTTTTGCATTTAATCCGCTCCTGGGTCTTTGAACAGCTCAAAACCTAAATAGCTGAATAGTCATACACATGTTTTTTTTTTATGGTAACTATACACCGACCACATAAAACACGCTTTTTTTGAAGCCCGTTAATTAGACTCTGCATGTAAGGAGTGGACAAAAGCAGATGAAGAGCAGAAAAAAATGTTGGTGTGAAGTTAGCGGGCAGATGGAGAGCAGAAAAAAACGTTGGCGTGAAGTTAGCAGATACTTACTTAGAGTATTACATCAGATGAAGGATGGCAGATCAGCATAAAAAATGTATCATTGGCAACCTATGAACCAAGACCCTGAACATTGTGTAGATACCAGCTTGACAACTCTGATTACCCACTGTATTGGTCGCTCGCAGTCGCTAATCATTGGCTTTTGTCTGCTTTTATATGCTTTTTTATGGCAGAAATTTCATCGCCTGGACGCTTTTGTAGACGCTATAATGAGTGCATAGAGGCCAAATTTTTTGACGGATGGCAGGCCCAAAACATGTAATGCCTGGAATTTTCATAGAAGCTAAACACTATTTTGACGCAACCTAATAATGACACACGGCTTTAAGACGTTTAGAGAAGTGGGTGCTCCTTATTGTTAGGAGGGTTGACGTTTTAATGAACACGTTGAATGCAGCGAGTTTTACGCTGGTCGCTGGGTATTCTCGGAAGCCAGCAGCCATTAACATTGTTATAAACAAATTATATTACAAAAATGATATTCATTTTACGATCAAAACACTCCATTATCGCTCTGCGCCACAGCTTAACATGTTTCGGCGATTTTTACAAGGCCGCCATAATTTGCGATGACCACACTATTGTCACACGAGGAATGGGCATAAAATAAGCTTTTAAATGACACCAAGAACATCTTTCTAACTGTAATATTAAGCGAATAATCACCTACTGAACTCATGTTTGACTATTAGTCATAGATTCATGTGACTGTCCCGAGACGAGAAACATAATGCACTCAACTTCTACGACTTAAAATCGTTCACCAGCAATGCTGACGTTGAGAGTGGTAATTTTGTAAATGTATGACAATATTTTTTAAATATTCAATACAGAAACGGATACACTCTTGCTTATTGCTTATATTTACTTTGTAAAGCTATAAGAAAAGTCGTGCTGCTGCTATAAAGTCTATAGAATATCATTCAGGTTGGACGGTCTTCCGTTTTGATGGGCATGCCACATTATCACTCACTAAACCAACTTGTCAAAATTGATCATCCCCTTAAAGGTTGAGTACCCTCTCCAGAATGGATTTTTAGGCTCTAAAAACTCGACATATACGTGGTCCTGGACAGTATATTTAAAATGCAAAAATGAATAAATCAGCTGATTGTTATTTTATAATCTTTTGAAGATTTAGTATGTAACCACTATGCTTATCAACTCCCACTTGGTTTTGTTACTGTCAGCAGTTTTATACAGTATAAATATTGTAGAATATTGTGTAGATTTTGACTAGAAACTATAAGGTATGCGTTTCCAACCATACCAATCACAAAAATTAGGACTTTTTATGACTAAACTTTGGAAGTCAAAATGAATATCACATCCACCATGAATTTGACAATGGCAATAAGAATTTTAGTAACAGGGAAGATAGATATTGGATGATATTTCAGCTATAAGTCGTTCAATCATAATATAGTTACCATGGAAATAATCTGTGGAGATATGTGATTCTATCCATATATACAAGTCTAATTAATTGCTCAATCCAATTAGTTTATTTTGATCATCATTTAAGTACATAGCCACATTTGACAGTTGGGACTCAGTCGCATTATCGTGACTAATACAGCAAAAACTATTTAGAAATTTGTGTTGAAATAGTGAAAACAAGAAACAACAGGAAATTTTGTATAAAGGACTTTATTTTCATATGAATTGATGCTATAGCAAACACAACACATGAATTGATGCTATAGCAAACACAACACATTAGATTAAAAAAGTGATCTCTGAATTGGGTGAATGCACACAGGAACATGCGCAAGCTAGAAAATTTCCAGGTTTTTGTACATGCTGATAAGGAAAAAACAAGGATTCTTGAAGGAATCACAACACCCCAAAATTTGATGCTAAATTAACCATATCTCTCTTATTATCCATCGGATTTTAAAAATCTTATTTTTTCATTGTTTCTGTTATCATTTCCCATCACATAGTATTTTTTTAAAGTATTTATAATTAATTCCATATTTTAAGCTGGACACTCTAGAAATTAGAATGATCTAGAATGACTATTATAACAATATCCACAGCAATACCTGGCTTTAATCACGAAGATTGCTCAATCCAGTATCAAGAATTGTACCTCAGGCACTTTCTCACAGAACGAATCAAGGTGGCAGTTCATATCAGCTGCATTTAATTTATTAATTTATATTAAATAAAAAATCAATATACCTCAGAACATGTGCTATCAATGTTATGTTAGGCTAACAAACTAAACAAAAAGAAATCATGACTTGGTTGCATTGTGTTTATCAGAGATTGGGAAGAAAAAACTGTACAATGGCGGAATCCCCCCTTGTAACACAACACATGAATTGATGCTATATCCAGGTTTTTGTACATGCTGACAAGGAAAAAACAAGGAATCACAACACCCCGGGGGTACTCAAATACATTTCGCGGACGGGTGTGCTAGGGGAAAAAGACCCACCTTTTTCACCACAAATTTGCACTCAGTTTGGGTCTAGTTGTCATGTTGCACTCAGGTTGGGTTGGATTTTTATCAATATGCACTCAGGTTGGTATCAAATTTTCAAAATGATTGATTGATTTTAATATTACACTGCATCAAATGCCACAGTTCACAAATATTTACAATTTACCTATGGATATCCCTTTGATAAGCCAATGTGAAACATAATGCAACCACATGTGTGTCTCTTGCTTCTATTATCTAGGCATGTAAACATTATGATATGAATACATATTGTGATAAAGGGTACCCTTTGCATGGGACTGTAGTGCTGACTGGTGATTCATTTTCACAGAGAATGAAGTTGATGGTGAAAGCTTAGGAGAACTTGATGGAGAGCATTACAAAGACATGCTGCTAGAAAAGATGTTTGACAACAAGCTAGGGCCATATGCAAAATTCAGAAAGAGAATTGCATCTCTCAAGGCTTTGGTGTTGGTATGTATGTCTTACTACTATCATTCAGGCAAATCATCTGTACAAGTATTTTGTGTGTTGGTCTAATCAAGTTTCATTCATTAATGTAATTTTCTTTTATTTATCATATCAAAATCAGCAGTACATTTGAAATGCAGTAAAATCCTCTGTTACTGATATATACAAGTTGATCTGTAATGTGTCCAGTATAGGAAACATTAAACCACAATCTAACTAGAATCTATTATAATCTATTTACTAGAATAAGTACAGTATACTCACGTGCATAACTAAATCTAAGAATGTATGACTTTTTGTTACAGAAAGAAGAATCAGTTTATGGAACTAGTTACCCTGGGACTTCTGAGACAACCTGCAGCACTCCCATGTCTGTAGATTCTGTAGATAGTAGTAACACTGCTAGCAACACAGCTCAAAGAAAAGTTCAAGTGAAAAGATGTGCATCAATGGATGAAGTAGCTGTCATTGTTCATTAGGAAGGAACCAAGGCTCATTACAGAACTTCCAGAACTCATTCATGCTTCATCAAAAATGGAAGTGAACCTATCTCCTGAAACACTTGACAGTTATCCTACTATAAGCTGTGATGAGTCCCTTGATGTAATAACATCATTAGGTGTGGAAGATAATGGAAAAGAGTGATCTGTGTAACACACCATTCATTGAACAACTGTCTAAGGATTTGAAGCTATTATCCCCAGACCTTAGTGTTAAAGGATCGGGAAGTACTGTGAAGATTTGGTGTAGTGCATGCAATCAGCACATAACATTTGACAAAAAACACAGATTGTCAAATGCACAGCGCCACATTCAAGAACCTTTACATGCAGCCAAAGCAAAATGTGCACATGATGATCAATACATGGAAAGTGTCTATGCTGATGTCGAAAATGCATACCCAAAGATGTTTTACAGAGTTTCTACACATGTACAGTGCCGTGCATGCCCATCAGTCAAAATATCTTTGGATGGGAAAAATGTGATGTCTAATGTAAAACTTCATGCAGAAAGTGCTAATCATCATTCAAAATCAAATGTTCTCAAACACAAGCCTCCAACAGTTTTTTAACAAGACTGAGAAAACAACAAAAGCTGAGAATAGAGACATTGATAACTGGTATGGATTAAATATTGATTCATACACATTTACAGAAAACAAGGAAGAGTTTCATGTGAATATCAAAGAACTTTTAGATAGCAATAATCAAGGTATAGACAATGGTAAACCTTCATGGTATCCTGCATCATATCATACTTGTATTCCAACTCATTCACAAGATAAGAAACCAATACTAGGAACATTCTGGAGTACCTCTTGTAGACGTACAGGTTTTTTCAGGGAAAACATTTGTGAGAATCGTAGGAACATTGTAAAATTAAGATCATTCAGACAGAGAGCATTAAAACGACACAAAAGTACTGTAGATGGAGAAAGAAATCTATCAAAAATCAACACCAAGTACTTAACAAACCACGAGAAAGAAAAAAAGATTGCCAAACAGATGCAGAATTCTAAGAAACAAGAATCCAAAGTGTTTTTCTTAGAGCAGAGAACTACAAAGTTGAAGATTCAGATTAGAAGCTTGAAAGATCAGCTGAAAGAATTTGCTAATCGAGGTTTAATGAAAGCAGTTTGTCACAATTTGAACAAAGCTGCACAAGAAGGCAAATTTAAGGATAAGAGTGTGTTGTTGTCCATGATGGAAACTGTCAGAAGAAATCTGCATGTAAATTCTAACGGTAAACGATACAAAACACCAATGAAAATGTTTTTGAAGAAATTTTGATTTGGGGTGGTCCAAGGCTAGCAAACTTTGTAGCGTCCAATATGGGTGGTCCAGAGATTCATTCTGTGTTCAGGTGGAGAAAAGAGAATACCAAGGAACTTTCAGTTGGCCTAACTTCATCAAACTTCAAGGTGATGGGAGAAGTTTATGGTGATTTAATGGACAAATTCCCAAAAGTACCTATTCTTCTTGCTGAAGATGAAACGGCAATTGTAGGTAGGCAAAGTGGTGCACACTTCAAGGTAGAGACGTGCTGCAAGGATTTTGTGGACCAAAAATCAATCAATGTCAAGCTGTAGAAGTAGATGTAGGGGAAGGAGCTAATGGATACCAAAATATTGTGGATGCCTTTAGATCGATGAAAATTGGTACCCTAGCAAGGGTAATCATGATTAATCCCTTGTATCCTGGTATACCAAGACTTCCCATTCTTGTACAGCCTACTTTGTAACACCTTCGATTCAGCATTTGTACGTGATCAGTGGAATACAACTGATGATTTCTACAAAGATTCGGGCCTGCATGAAACATTAGGACCTGCAATAGGGCACTCATCAGATGGAGATTCCCGCAGTCGAAAACTCATGCTGGCTGATGCTCTGTCTCAACATGGTACTCGTTATCAACCAATTGAAGTTGGGGATGGCTTTATCTTCTCTGTTGAAAAAGTGGAACAAGGAAATGGATCCTACACAATCAAAAATCTATTTGATCAGGATTTCATACACAATGCCAAAAAAATTGTGAATCACTTGTTTCATCTACGAAGAGAACTGAAGATGGGCGATTACAGTATTCAAAAGAATCACATTGCAAAAGTTCATGAACTCTTCCACTTCAATGACCATGGTTTATCATTGGAGGATGTGCTACGCAATGATAGACAAAATTTTCGTTCAGCACAGAGGATATGCTTTCTTAAAGTGCAAAACTGCCTGATGAAGTTGATTGATGGGTGCCCTGAAAGCAGAATTCCAGACATGAGTTTGCTTGGTACTTGGGTATTTCTCAAGATCATATGGTATTACTAAGAAATCTTCCTGAGTAAAGTTGCATCGCTTAGAAGAAGAATCAAGTATGCCGGAATAGTGTGCCATTTTCTGGGCATATCATGGCACAACCATGTGAAAAACAACAACAATGTTCATATCAATTTTCTCTCAAGGGAAACCTACACAGATCTGTTAATGGCAGTGCATGCAGCAGTTATATTGATATGTTACATGAGAGACAATTTTCGTGATGTCCCACGCCATCTATCTCTGACTGGAAGTGATTGTTGTGAAACATACTTTTCCCAAAATGGACAGTGGGTGGGCAATCAGCACACGTACACATTTGCTCGGTTGGAGCGCAACAGATCACACATGATCAGATTAGAGCAAATCCGAGTTTTCCAAAATGCACAGATGCACCAACTTTTGCAAAGCCCCATCCAAAGGGTGAGTTCATTTGGGACAAGCAGTATGAGCCAGGTTGGGTACCTGTGGATCTTACTGATTACCCACTTGATGGAGATGAGGTTGTTCCCTGGAATGAAGGAGCAGCAGAAGATAGGGCATTAGCTAGGAGAGCAGGTATGATCATACACTATTCAATATGTTTCCCCAGGAAATTATCATATCTCATGTAGAAAAATTATGTGCGATAACATTGCATAAGTCAAATGTTTAGAAGTGAATAATTGATTAAATCCACAGAAATGTTCGATCAACATATTGTAATCAATGAAGTTCTTTAGACAGAATATGAAATTTTCCAAAACATGAACATTTCATCTATGCTACTTTTACTTTGACACAGTTCAGTCATTAATCTTATTTTTCAATAGAATTTCAGTGCACTTTTTTGCAATAATCAATGAAATATTTAGCACAATATGCTACAAATGCATTCATGTTAAATGTCATCTGAATTTTTATCAAAAGTGTGACAAGAGTACTGACAGTTTCATATTGCTTGTCAGCACAATGCCATTGTAGGAAATGGGGTCAAATTTCACCTGTGTTACATACATGTGGTCGGATAACATCTGTGAAAGCTTTGTAGAAATTGGACCAGCAGTTACTAGTATTTCCCTATACACACCCTTGTTAAATTCCAGTTTTTATAATGGGGTTGTATGGTAGAAGTACTAGTAATATTCGTCCAATTTCTATGGACATTCACAGATATTGCCAAACCAAATGTACCTGAAATATATGAAGTTTTACGTTTCATTTGGTCTTTGGTGTCAGAATGAATTCAAATTTGTGGTGATGGCACACAATATGAAAACGTTAGTACATTGAATAAGGACATACTGATACTTACTTAATATAGATTGTACAAACAGTTAACATATCATTCCAGGTATTCATCCTGAAAATGATGATGGAATTGATGATGACGTCATTGATGAAGGTGTGATTGAAGAATGGTTTTATCACCCATTTGAAAATGCACATCTTAGGTTGTATGCTGACAACATGCTGAAGTCTTCACTAAAGGATGCTAATGATATGGATGACATCAGTGATGGTGAAGACAATAGTAATAGTAAAACAGAATATTCAATCACAGGATTGTTGGATGGGTCAACATCAGACGCATTGGCGTTAATGCAACAAGAGGGTGTCGAATCCACAGCCACTGAGGAGATCGAAGATAGTGATCAGGGAGAAACAAAAGTAAAGAAAGTGTCTCCTACAGTGATAATTCCATCTCGTACAACAGAGAAATGCAATACCATTTATAAAGCTACACTCGTTGAGAAATTGAACACCAATCCCACATTGTCAAAGGATAGACTAAAGCGTGTACAGCAGAAACAGGAATATCAAGGTCCATTCACTTACATATCAGGAGACAGTGAGACTGAATTGTGCCTATTTCAGGACTATGCCTTTCTAGACAAACCTTCGAAGAACTTCATACTTGGCCAAGTGCAAAGAATGGTGATCAAAGGTAAAGATTGCATAAGGCCCCATCCTTTACCCCCTCCATTCCACCGTCGCGAGCAGTACCGAAACTAGATAGAGACTTGATGGTCGCCACCATGTCTCTACCATGTCTTTACCATGTCTTCATCTAGTCTCCAAGGTCGGGAGCTACTCGTTATCTAGTTTCCGAAAAAGTCGGGCACACCGGCGACAGCTCGCAAAAGACTTTTTAGTTGCACAGACATGCAGCTCAACTAAAAAGTCGCGGGTGTTTGGTTACGACTAAAAAAATCAATAAAAGATTGCCACCAAGTCAAACCAACTTAAACCTTGTATTTATCTACTCGAGACCATGTCCTCATCAAGTCTCTACCATGTCGTTATCAAGTCTCCCTGGTCGGGAGCAGATCGCCACTTCAAGTAGGTAACGAGTAGATAAAGATTAGATGGAGACTAGATAAAGACATGATAAGGACTTGGTGGTGAGTTGGTGGCGATTAAATAAAAACCTGGTCAAGACCAGGTCTTAACCAGGTCTTTATAAGGTCGTAACCACATCGCCATGATGACGGACATGTCGCTACTAAGTCTCTACCTTGTCTCTACCTACTCTTTACCATGTCAAGATCTAATTTTCACGGTCGCGAGGATTTAGTCTCCACCAAGTTTAACCTTTGGCGGCGGTGGAATGGGACACCATTTTTTGGGGCCAAAATCAGCATTTTGTAAGTAACCTAGTCTCTGATACCCGCTTCTTCCAGGTTGCGACTTAGCTAGCGACGTGGAATGGAGGGGGTTAAATGAAGCTGCTGGAGCGCAACTTCACATTCTACGATACGAACAAGTGAGCCAAGAGAAAAACATTTTCAAGAAAGGTGTTTCTACAATGAAGATCACGGCAGACAGTATCATATCCCATGTTAATTTGAATATAACACAGGATGGTTTGAACTATGACATGCCAGAAGATGATATCAAATTGATTAAAGAAGAAGTTTTGAAACGCTGTTTTGTTCGTACCCAAGTTGCAAGAACAAGTAGGAGTAATCAATTTGAGGACGATGATGGACGGCGTAGGAGAATTGTTGAGGCAAATGTTCTATCTGATGGTTCTGGCCCACGAAGATCGTCAAGAAGGAGGACACAGATATCATTTGACTCATAAGTCAAAAGTTGTTTCATGTGGCAGTATCAGTTTTTAAGTGATTTGCAAAAGTGAGAGTATAGAAAATATTCACCCTATAGTTTTTATGGCAAAACCTATGTTTTAGCTTGTTCTAGTCTCATGCAAATTTAATAGCTATACTATTAGCATGGTTGCATATTGCCTGATATTTTGCCTTAGAAAAATTGTCAGAACATAAATGATGATCTACATATAAGAGCTTGTTTGATCATGCTTTTGAGGTGTACATGAGACGTATGTTGATGGACCTCAATAATGAAAAGATTTATAGGTGAAATAATGTTGAAAGCCTGAGGAAATTTTGAAGGAATTTATTTTCTTTTTAAAACACATTAATTTTTTTAAAATTCCCCATGGGGTTTCTACGAAAAAAGGTTTAAACTGGGAATTATATGGATTTTAAAAAATAATTTTAAAATTTTGATGTCTAGTTCATTTAAAAATAAATGAATGTCATTCTTAAAAAAAATAATTATTTTTATTTAAAGAAAATTTTCATGCAGGTTTTTTCTTAATTGGCCCGGGGAAAAATCATAGATTAGTTGGGAGAATTTTTAAAATTTGATCAGGGTTGGGGAGTTTAAACCCCTAGCACAATCTTTTAATGCTTTTCTTTTCCCTTAAAAAAAAGATTTATGGGAAAAGTATTCATTGCGGGGTACATTGTGACAGCAAAAAAACGTTGTGTTTTTTTGAAAAAGCAAAGCCAAAAAAAATAATTATGGTAAATAAAAATATAAAACTTTTCCTTTTTTTTGTTTCCCAATTTTGGGAAAAAAGGAAAAAAATTTTGA
>CM032663.1:38295684-38380816 GCA_019095985.1 Streblospio benedicti | reverse complement strand
AAGTTTAAGAAATAAGACTTAAGATCTTATTTGGAAACTTAAGTGATATCATTATCAACAATAACAATGTACTTTACCCGGACAAAGTTTACCCATATGACATGGACTCTCTCTATTGTTTTCAGCAAATAAATAGAAGATAGAAGAGGATGAAGATGTATATATGTATATATGTTCGAGTTACCATTGAGTTTGTTACTACATGTTCGTTGTTACCACTGTACATATGTTGGTTTACTGATCTTGTTGTTACCACAACCCGAGCAAAGAACAATAACAGGTGAGTGCCCTTTGAACTCTGGGATAGGTGGTAAATACAACGTAGAAATATAGATCCAACTTAATTTGGGTAACCCTATAATGCTCATTGTTGGTTACGAGGCAAGTGCCCTTGTACTACTCAACCTCATTTAAGCTACCTATTTGCTCCCCTTCACGTACCTGGGGAGCAAACTACTGGACTTGACTAGTGAAGTAGGACGACAGAAAAAGTGTTTGCGCATGCGCACGCCGAGTTTGGTTTCGAACATGAGTTCGAAAGTTTAATAAATTTTAAAAATGGTCGCATGACAGCATTTTGGAAGAAAATGCCTTATTATATCTAACTACGTTCCCTCATAAAATTATAATTTCATCTGTTGCGGGCGCTTCGCGCCCTGATGAAATTAAATTTCAAACTTATCATTGCATTATGTTAGAAGTGTTGAGCCTAAACAAGAGTATATTTGAACTTTAACAGTCACACACAATGGTTTAGTCTCATAGCATTGGTTACCTAACTAGCACCTGTCTGCCCTCGCATACCAATTTAGGCTATTCACAAGCAAGGCTACTTTCATTGTTCTAACATGATCTTCATACAGTCAATCAACAAAGACGCGGTAATATAAGGTCACTGACCACTTAAGTCAGACAATAAGTCTGTAGTAGGGAAATTACGCAACTCCTGTTAAGTCAGTTAGCAAGCGATTTGCCGTCACGTAACTGTAACTGTAACTGTGTAGGCGTTATCGTATGTAAACAAAAAAATTAGCCCTGAGACAAGTCGCGAAAATAAATTACCGCGAAATGGCCCTATGGGCTCATACGCGAAATATTGTAGTAGCTAATATTAATAGAACTACAGTAGTACAAAAACAATATGGTATGATAATAACAACAAGCAATTAACAGCATAAGTAATAAAAAATAAAAACAGCACAGTTTGATTTATTTCTAATGTTGGTGAAGAAGGTGGTGATGGCAACAGAGGTGATAACAGAGGATATAGATATAGGTAAGTTCCAGTTTCACCACAGTACTCCACCATGACAGACTGTAGCATTTGTAACACAGCGAACAAAAATAAACGAGAGAACTTGACAAAGATGTAAAATATATGAAGAAACAAACCATACAGAAAAATATACATGTAGGCTACTTAACTAAAGAATTAGAACTGACAGTTTCGAATTAGATATATGATTAGACCATTGATCAAGACAAACAGGGCGCATTTTTGTGGGATTTTCTTAACATTTTAACATATACCTAAAGCAGAAATGGAGCAAAAACAAACCAATAAAAAAGCCATATAAAACCTACCGTTGAAATGATCATCACCGGTCTCTCCTGACCCTGAAATTCTTCCACTGAACCGACCTTTATCTTCTCCAATCCTAACTTGTCGATTAAAAGACGGATTTTCTCCACCTAAAACAATCATAATTAAAGCTGAAATAAACCAAATATTTTAACTTTTAAGATATAGATGCGCGCGCCAATTGCGATAATTATTTGGACGACGATAGAACGTATTTGAATAGATATAATAATATTTATAAAAAGGATTTCTCGCTTTGTACCTCTCAATTATTTTATAATGGGTTGCCTATAAGCACCCGGAAATGCATAAAAACAAGTGTCCGGCAATTGGCACATATATCTTAAGTACAAAAGTAAGCAACAGTATGCGATTAAAGTTGTATTTTATTTGCTTTGGCATTTTCATTTGGTTTCTTTTTACTGTAACTGTAAACAAAGTGAGTTCTGCATCTGCCGGTCTTGACTGGTGGTCACCTGAGGAGCGCAGTGGAAGAGCTTGCCTGGACGACCTTCGAAATCTGTGGGCCGGGAGGCACGGGATCTCCAGACCAAAGGCCCTATAGAGATCTACCCCGTGTCCCCGGTGCTGTGTACAAGCCGTCTACGAACCACCCCTGCGGGTCTTATACCCGAGTGGATGCACTTTCTCGATCAGAACCCTCGTACCCTTCTTGTTGTGTATTAGGCTTTTATACCGTGAACAGCTGTCTAACCATCAGTCAGGTCTAATGGGGGCAGAGTAGCTGGTGACACCCCAGGTTTCACGAAGGGCCTTCTCACGGGAAGGACTTCGCACCGGTGCTGACACGCACTGTTTCAGGCGTCCCTACGCAGTACAACACGGAGCCAGGACCACGTTGAGAGAGGCACCCCTCGGATTAACCTCTGTAGAATTGAGCAAAGAGGGCCTATTCCCGAGATCGAGAATAGGTTGCCAGCCCTACCGCTTCCGACGAGCGCTAAAGGAGAACTGCCACTAATAGGCTCAAAAACCAGTACCAGAGAGTACTGGCTCCCTAATCCTACTGTGGCCATAATAAAGGACAACAACAATACTTAACAAGGTGTATGTAACGGGGAAAGCTATACCTAGTCCAGTACAATTCTCGCGCACTGGAGACTACACGAAACGAGTTTTGTTACATAACATCTATAAAAGAAGTTCGTTGTTATATACAATTATTTTTCTTCATATTTCAATGAGAAATTCGGATGTTTATTTGACTTTTTCGTGTTTTTTGTCCGAATAATTTGCGCGCGCATCTACATTATAAGCTTGTAAAAATGTAGAAAACATTGACTACATTATACAGGCACGGCAGCGCCAGACCTAATGATTGGAAACCACCCAGATATCTTTCAACTTTGGAGCCAGATTATGCTTATTATTTTAATGGTGCCACGCCCACTCTCTCTACACTGCCATAAAGAGAATTGAAAACAGAACTGGTCCCTTTCTATGCAAACGTCTCACGTCGTCTCTGGTCAATAACTCTATAAGTAATAGTGCTAGAATACTTTTGATTGCATTTTTGGAAATCAGCATAAAAATTCAGTTTAGATCCAATATAAGTTAAAACATGAGACCATAAAATTATCGCTCTGCGGACGTCATAGACAACTGATTCGACTTTTGGTGTTTGTCTTTTGTACTTGAAGTATCCAGCATCAAACATGTCTACAAAAAGGGACTTCCTTTTCCAGCTCTTTGAAGCAAGTTAGGTGACACATCTACTCGTACTTATCCAATATAAACGAAAATGATATTTCACAACACTATCTTCATAACACACTTTTTTGTGAACATTCATTTGTCGGAGTTGTATGTGCTCTCATTTATGTAGAACTATGTGGTGTTAAAACAAAATTACTAAATTCTTTCAAATGACAATACAAATTGTATATTTAAACATTTGCTATTAATTACAATAAGCATAGAGCCAAGTATTGTAATAATAAAATAAACACATATCCATAAATAGCATCTTTTTTAAAGTACATTTGCTAGTTTTCATATGTTTGGGATTTCGTCATAACGTTCTCCTATCTTGATACACTATATGTACAGACCAAGACAGATACATGTTTATGTAGGGGGTCTAGAGAGGACGGAAACGCAAAGTAAAGAAAAGAAAAGTACATGTATAAGATTTTTCTGACTTTAAAACTTCATCACAATTTTTAACAGATTCAAAATCCAACACAAGACCTCTTGTTGGAAAGGCCATATAGTTTATAGTAGAGTCATTCTAGGTGAAATGCACCCCAATTTTCGGAAAAATTGCAAGAAATTGTTTTATGATTTTATTCAATAGATATGATGCCCCTATATCCCAGAAAAAAAGTCTACCAAAATCACCCAATCCGAAATAGCTTTTTTTAGACGTTTTTCAAAATGGCCGCCGGGCATATCGTAAAAAATTATGTTTTTTATCTTTTAAGCTACATTGATGTGTAATACATAGAATTTGGGGTTAAAAGGGTCACTGATTCCATTTCCAGTATTATTTTAATAATTTGACCTTATCTTGACCTTCAAATCCAAGATGGCTGCCACTTACTATGTGTAGTTTACATATTTTACTTTTGAACCTACATCAATGTGTAATACCTCGGTTTTAGGGTTTAGAGGGGTCACTGATTCCATTTTCAGCATCATTTTAATGATTTGACCTTATCTTGACCCAAATCCAAGATGGCTGCCACTTACAACATGAAGTTTCATTTTTTTTATTTTGTACCTGCATCGACTTGTACGTAATACCTGGGCTTTAGCGTTTAGAGGGGTCGCAGATTCTATTTTCACCATCATTTTAATAATTTTACCTTATCTTGACCTTCAAATCCGAGATGGCTGCCAATTACGACATGAAAAATGAGCTTATATCGATGTGTAATGCCTGGGCCTTCGGGTTTAGCGGGGTTACTGTTTCCATTTTCAGCATCATTTTGATGATTTGACCTTATCTTGACCTTCAAATCCAAGATGGCTGCCATTGATACCATGTTTCTTTTAATTAGTATGTGTTTGACATGATTCGCTCACCAAGACTATAATACATAAGTCAGGTACGTTAGACCATTGGCCATTCAGAGAACAAAAAGATCTGTCATTCCAACTGGGAATGTTAATGATCCTGTGTTATATGACCTGACTTGACTAGTCTCAATGGTAGGGACCGTGTGTAGGCCTTTTCATCCTTCCAGAGGTAAAAAAAGATACTTTACTTTGTGACATGCGTGGATAAGCTATGTATTTACGGCTCTGAGCTGTACATCCTTGATATCACTGCATAGTATTTTCAGGTGTGATTGCCAGACGCAGGGTCCGTATTCCAGGATGGGTCTCACCAGTCTCTGGTACAGGTGGACAAAGGTTTTTTATGAGATAGTCAAAGGACTTGCGGATGACTCCAACAATGCAATCTGCCTCTGATGTTGCCTCCGCTACGTGGTCTTTGAATGTTAGCCTGTTGTCCATCACCACCCCAAGATCCTTGTCTGCTTCATTGACTCTTGCAGGTCCTAATGGCCTTCATCAGTGTCGCTTCTCATGTACAGCTTCGTATCTTGGCAAGTCATTAATGAGCAGGACGAACATTATCGGGCCAACAATGGACCCTTTTAGACACCGCTACTCATATGCCCCTTGTGTGATTGGGTGTCATTGATGACAACGTTCTGGTGTCTGACTGTGAAGAAATTTTTCAGTCACTTGAGGACTGCCTCTGATACTGAAAGCGTGTATTTTTGCCAGGAGACGACGGTCGTTGTGGGACAGAGTAGAGCGCCATTTTTATAGGCCATGTACACGATCTCCACACAGCAGCCATCATTCAGGATACTTGTCCAGTTTTCCATGACCTCAGGCAGTTATGTGATACACAACCATGCCTGGCAAGAACCCATGTTGTCCTTTCTGATCAAAGTTGATTTGTTGTTGTTTTGCAGGTGTTTCATCATCTGATCTCACACCAACTTCTCCATGACTTTACATAGGATGCATGTCAGACTCACTGGCCTATAGTTTCTCGCTGTCGTTTTACTGCCCTTCTTCACACTCAGCTGGGAGTTGTCCTGTATCAAGGGAAAGCTGGAGCAGGTCAGGTGGGTGAAGGGGTTCCTTAAGTTCCTCGGCTGCCTGTGGCAAGACACATGTTGGCATGCCGTTTGGACCTGATGCCTTTCCAGTGTGGAGGCTGTTTAGTTTGACCATTTCAATGGTAATGACGAAGTCTGTAAGTTCATCCGTGAAGCTATGTTTGGTGGGCGTGGGAACAGGGGGCATCATCCTCTCGTGAAGATGCTTTAAAAAGAACTGGTTTAGCTCATAGGCCTTTTCAGAAAGTGACATCTAGCCACTTTTTTCACACGAGAGTGTTTATCACCTACAGCATCATCCAGTAAATATCATTCTTTGAGGGTCTACTACCAAGTATTAGTTTGGATGGATGATGATCCTTCTAAATGGGAGTGGGAAAGCAAATGACATTACTGCCCTACAATGAATGATATAAAGGTTGCAACACAGTGTGTGATTAATGTCATACCTTGCAATTTCACAACCTATTGTCATTTGAAGAAATGTAGCTGTCAGTTGTACAATCTGGCATGTATATCAGCATGTGGCTCTTGCCAATTAACATACTGTCACAATCAATACAACAATGATTTAGAAGATGTAAAGGAAGAACCATAGACACTGGAGGTTCCCAAGCATTGGGAATCGTTGGCCACTCAATGTAGGAGGCTTATGGCTTTCCCCCCAAAAGAAATCATATTTGAATATTATCTGCTATAAATTTACAAATGTGCATGTATCTGTATGTATCTGTTGCATGTAAGATTCTTTGGTTTAGAATAAATTTTGTTACTGTAATAATCTTTGTGCATAACTCTCTCATGACTAAAGGTATGAAGAAGCTGAGATTCCATTACCATTCAAATTATGTTTACCAAGATAAATGTTATCATATTTCAATGCTAAATGGAATCACAGTGGATTTATGAGTTTAGATTTGGTTAAATCTGTAATGCTTAAAAGCTAAATATACATGCAGATACGTGTATTACACACCAACATTGCTTAGAAATAAAATACGTAAAATGTTCACGATAAAGTAGTAACAATCTTGGATTTGAAGGTCAAGATAAGGTCATATCATTAAAATGATGCTGAAAATGGAATCAGTGACACCTTTAGTCCCTAAAGTCCAGGTATTACACATTGATGTAGGTTCAAAAAGTAAAATATGTAAACTACACATGGCAAGTGGCAGCCATCTTGGATTTGAAGGTCAAGATAAGGTCAAATCATTAAAATAATACTAGAAATGGAATCAGTGACCCTGTTAACCCCAAATTCCATGTATTACACATAAATGTAGCTTATAATATAAAAAACATAATTTTTTACGTTATGCCCGGCGGCCATATTGAAAAATGTCTTTAAAAACCTATTTTGGATTGGGTGATTTTGGTAGACTTTTTTTCTGGGATAGAGGGGCATAATATCTATTGAATAAAATCAAAAAACAATTTCTTGCAATTTTTCCGACAAAAAATCTTAAAATGACTCTACTATTATTAATTACAATAAGCATAGAGCCAAGTATTGTAATAATAAAATAAACAAATATCCATAAATAGCATCACATTAAGTCCTAAAAAGCTATGTGTAATGTGATGTCAATCAACAAAAAATATTAGATCAATATCTGTTTAGTGACTTATGTGTGGCATAAAAACCAACATCTTGTTAAAAAATATTTACCACCTTGGACTATAATCAACAATAAAAATATCAAATCCTTCATTAATATAATAATAAATGGAACAAAAAATAAGGAAGTTGGTAAAATTATGTCCAAACATATTTTAACTTCATTAATGATACCCAAAGGTTTTAATGAATCTAATTTTAAATAATTAACATTCATCTCATTAACCATCACAACAATGCATCTCGTTTCGTGAGCATCTGTGCATGTCAACACCTCGTATTTTTAATGTGTGTAATTGACGTCAAATAAATTCTATTAAATAAATAATATAAATTGATAAATGTGTTCCAAAAAATTCATAGAAAATTTTAAAATGCACCCAGAGTTTCAACGTGAGTCTGTTTCCATAGTGTTCTTTATATTTTGTAATCCATTTTGACATATTTACGATCTGTAACATAATTATATTGGTGACATGATGTATACTGAATGTTCTGGTGCATATTCTATATAGCATTCTACAAGTAAAGCAACTCTCAGGAAAAACAAAAACAAAACGTTTGACTTATTATTTACCTGCTTCCTGTATGGAGTTATAATGCCAATATCGTCATAGGAAAGAGGGTGAACTCCATTGTTGAGAACAGCTTGCAGATACTTCATCACCTGAAAGACATTGGGAAAATACAAAGATACGTGTATAGATGCAGTTAATAAAAATTAATTCAATATGATTATCAAAAACATGTGTTTACAATAGTGCTACAGTTTACTAACAGAAATAACACAAGACTGGTTGATTTAATTCAAATAAACTTTAATTTCAAAACAAATATTCAAAAAATACAATTACGGTAGTTGACAAAAGTACATAAATTTCAAACAAATCACCAATATTTAACAGTTTATAATTAAAATATCAGAGTTCTGGCAAATGTCAACTTCTGAAATCCACGAGAAAGCAGCTTGTTTCCACAACAACAGCTATAACTGCACACAGCAAGTATCCGAACCGCTTATGAAGTATCTTAACACGCCAACAGTTCCCAATCCTATCCAAAAACTGGACACTGGTAAATAAGGACTGTCACAACAATAATTCCTTGAGTACAGGATCAACACAGAATCTAATTCCACAGGAACAAATCCAAGGGAACGGACAGCAAAATCCACTAATAAATGTTCTCAAAGTTAAAGTCCAGGCAACCAAGACAAACCAATACTGAATTGCCTAAAGCCTAAATTGTGAATACCTTGTATTTCACTGACTAAATTTAAATTCCGACAAACAATGTCAACTACATGTGTGTAGCATTCAACAGCTAACTGAAGCAGTGTTCAACTGCCCAACTGTCAATCTGGTCTGTGCTGCACGGCTTTATATATGCCTCATATTATTATTCATATCAGTTATGCATATGCTGATATGTTGTGCTCCGTACTAGGTATTCCATTTCAGGAATTAAATTTAACTCAGCTATGTAAATAAACTGGTGAAAAAGAAAGCGTAATATAAACTGATAATTTTACTAAGCACCTAAAATCTTGAGCAAGTGCTACATGGAACTTTATCTGAAATGTTATCAGATAAAAATGTTTTTGTACATCACGTGAAAGATGTTGAGCAGAACAAGAAAGTTTCTTTCACAAGTCTTACAAGGAAAGAGTCCATGACAGATGTGAATAAAAAGGCTATAACAGACCATGTCAACAAAGACTATCATGAGATTGACTGGGAAGGAGCAGTGATTGTAGACAGGGAAAGTGATTACAAGACTCACACCATCAAGGAACCAATCCACATATGGGTGAACAAAGATGTCATGAATCGGGACGGGGGCGGCCACCAACTCTCACACGTGTACTACCCTATTACGACAAGGGAAGTCACTCGGACTGACATGCGCAGTGTGAGATTCTGAAGATGGACATAGTCATTTGCCAGAAACTAGTGATGTTCAGTGTTCAAAGGCCAATATGTCAAAACTAAATTTGTATTGAATGTTCATACCAAATTTCCATTTATCTGTAAAATCGAGTCTTTACACAGATTCAGAGCTCTACGTTAAGGATTGCCCTGTTGTTCTGGACAACCATTTTTAAAATCAGGACAACCAAAAGTTGGAGGGTGGTTGTCCTGTGGGACAACAAATTTCAAATTTCAAAATAAAAGTAATGCAAGATGTGCATTTCAAAACCCTAGGTCACCTAAATTGAATCAAGATTTTTTTTCATTCCCCAACACATCAAGTAACATTTGCATTTCCATATCTTTCCAAAATTATCGGTGACATTCTACGTAGTTTCAAAACTTTCAACACTCCTATGGTATGGTATTCTATTTACAAAAATTAATTAAAATACTTAAATTTTAATTCCTACAAATATTATAGGGCTTTTTTTGAAGGTTGGAGGAGTTTCTAAAAATAAATTTTGTGAAAATATTACAACATAACTTGAGCTTTAGAGATGACAAAATTTTGAACCGTACAATAGACATGAGGATAAAAAAACAAAAAAAAAAACTTGCATATTTAATGAATGCGATGCAATTTTTATTTTTGTATAAAGTTTGTTCATGAGAAATGATACATTATGTGTACAAATAATTTTGTTTTTTTTTCTTAACATTATGATTGATAAAGTAATAAAATAAGCTGTATAATCTAAGACGCTATATCTGTATAACATAAAACTGAGTGCAAAAACAAGGATAACCTCATGGTAAGTTAGGACAACCAAAAATTGGATGCTGGTTGTCCTGTGGGCAACCTCTCGCCAAAGTTAACGTAGAGCCCTGAGGTTGATATACTTGAAGATATATGCCTTGTATTGTTAGGCACTTGACAAATAGCAGCCACCAGTTCACTTCTACTTACTTACTTTACTTACTTACTTACTTACTACATCCGGTAAATAAAAGCAGACAAAATTAGTTTTTTACAAATTTTTCTTGAATAGAAATGATTCGCCACATTGGCAAAAGAGTAAGCAAAATCTTTAGCCAATCTTTGGAATCTTTAGCCGATGGCGACAAAACGAACCGAAGCGCTAGCCCAGCCTTCTGACAAAAACCTTACCAGGGATTTCAATTTTAATTTTCAAACTTCTCTTTCTCTCTCGAGTCTTTTTAGCAAACATATTTCTACCAACGATAGATATCTATCATTGGTAGAAATATGCTTGCTAAAAAGACGTAAGAGAGAAAGAGAAGTTTGAAAACGTATTGCAAAGCACTGAGAAACACATACCCGGTATATATAATCTTAATTTTGTTCATGAATTCTCCATCCTGCTTTACCAAGGGTACATTCACATCAAATTCTGTTCATTTAACATCACACAGATATATGTGATTTGTTCTAAGGATTAGAATGTGAATTCTCATGAATACTGTAATTTAGTTGCATTTTATAATAACATTTGTATACTATATAACCCTGTATTTCCTACTATATATTTGTTCATCATATTTTCTTTTTACCTTCCATCATTTGCTTGCTGCATATTATATTGTATAATATAATTGTATGTTACATAATAATAAATAATCCCACTGATCATTTCGTCATTTCAAACTATTGGTCATTTTAAAATCTTCAAAAAAATAACAGCGAACCATTTACAGACCAACAGTACCTCTGGCTCAGACCCTTTCTTACCTGTATAGCTTCTACTGCATTAAACCACGAAGGAGAGCTGCCTTCTCTCAGGTCATCACCCTACAACAGCAAGACAATTATCTTTTTGTTAAATCTTCTTCCTCAGTATCAAGCATGAACTTTACAAATCTAATCATGCAAAAACAGTGCTTTTGGCAACAGGTATTTCCATTTAGATATCAAACAAGTGTTTGGCAAAAGATCAGGAAATAATGCTCAAAAGCAGTAGAGAAAGTAAATGAACATTTCTACAATAAACATGACATATAATATGCCAAAGTCATACACTTATTATATTCAAATTGACTCACCCGCATTCCATGGAATATTAGAGGGCAGTTGTCAGTATTAGGCAGCTCACTCCATGAAACCATACAATTGATAATATTTTCAGGGCCTGATACTTGTAGCTCGCCATAGTAGAACAGTTGAGATGGAAGATCTAGCAGGGCAGGATGGGACCGGTAGTTCTCTACCAGCTTTGTTACCTATAAATGTAAATGTGGTGGTTTATAGACATGGTCATGTGACCCATTGAGAGGATCATTTCATTCGGCCCGACGAAGCTCTTGAGACAAGAGCGAAAGTCTTAACAAAGACAAAATGACAGGTTTCAATAGGTATCTATATAATTGAATCATTATTTATATAATGGAACCCAATAGAAGTGTACATTCTGTGATCATATATCTAATCCAGACATATTTGGAAAGGAATAATTATTCCTCAATGCAAAGGTAGGATAGGTATGACTACCTAGTTTACCTAACACCTATTACCTGTATGACTTTGCCCATTTAGGTCTGATGCTACCCTACTCCCATTGCAGAACCATGAAGCATTGCACTACATACACAACTGAAATATTTCTCAGCTTCTGGATGAGAACTGAATACTGGTACAAGCTCACGAAATCTTTGCAGCCAGTTCACAACCTCCACCACAGAACAATATATCACCTTAGTAACAGAATTAAGATGCCACCAGAAACAAAAACTAATCATCTGTATCTTTTATATCAAGTGAGATCTTACCAACAAGGGATCATAACTGCCATGGTCTGCAAACTTGGTTTCATCTCGTGCATACAATGGCAGTTCTATGAGGCGCTGTAAGAAGGACATTCCCAAGCCGTAATAGCCAGCCAACTTGCTCTGTAGCACCGGGCCTAGCTGCATTGGATCACCAGCCAGCACCAACTGCAATGCACACAATAGGTGCTAAATCAAAGTACCAACTACAGTACAACCTCATTTAACCGAATATCAATAAACCGAATATTCCCATCAACCGGACGTTCTGCAATAGTCCCCTTTTTTCCAGATATATACGGATGATCGAGCTTGGGATGTCCGGAACACAACGCACGCAGTATTGCAATAGCCTCTATCGAAAAGGCACTCTACTCCATTTAGGCACCGCACACCAGAACTGCACTGATTGATTGAGACTATCTTGTCACAACGCACGCGGCCTTTGTTGCCACAAAAGTCGTACGCCGATCACGTTAGTATGGAAGCAACGAACTCAAGTTTTATTAAATATTATTGCCAACTATTGCTGTATGTCTGATGTACAGGCCATAAAATGATATTAAATCGAACTATCATCATAGGAATATTGGTTTACTGTATACAACATCATACCAAAGTTATGGATTATTTGTACTGCAAAGGTATTTCTTGAATCTCTCAATTTCTCAATCATCCGGATATATCGATTTTTCGAACGTCCACCCACATTACCAACTATGCAAGCAATAGTTGCTAAATCAAAGTACCAACTACTATGCAAACAATAGATGCTAAATCGTATCTAGTCTTTTAGTACAGCAAAACCTTGATTTGTTGATGCCGCTTACCACAAATTATGTTTTATTTCAACCATTGACAGTTTACGGGAAACTCTTTATACCTTGCAAATAATTATATCCAGAGGTACAATATTGTGGTTCTATAAAAGTATTAATGTTAGCTACTTGACGTCCTTCGTGCTGATGGAATGTCCAGTGTCCCGAATATGTTCCTCTACAGCAGTTCACACTCTATTAGAATTTAGGTCTTCCTAAACTCGAGTTTTAAAGAGTCCTTCCTGTTTCGCCAATGTGGGCACAGGGGCACTGGATTTTATATATGATGCCGCACTTGGAATTTTCCGAGTATTTATTCTTCGGAGAGCGGAGGATGGACTTGATTGTGTTAAAAGGTTTATGGTATGTAGACCTCTATGTACTTTTAACATGCTCATGGAAAACATGCATCAGCTTTTTCAAAGGCCCTCTCAGATATGGGATGCAACCTGGGGTTTTCCCATGGTCTCCTTGTTCGCGTCTTTGGACAACTCCTTGTTTTTCGGTTTAGGCAGTTTAAAAATCCAAGTCTTGTAACCATTGTCCCTAAGTGCAGCCTTAACGTGCTCACTCTCCCTGGCCTGGTGTTGCCTCTGCTGTCACATGACTCCCACCATAATGGTAATCAGTTGCCCAACTATGGATTTTCATTTGGCAACAGCAAGTCTTACCAAAACATGCAATGTACAGGTTCCTATAGGTATCTATTAATATCCATTGCATAATCATGAATAAAAGAACTCAGGATGAAATTAGGATACATTCTTTGATCTTAAACAAAGTATTTTTATCTGTTAAGTTGAGTTGTTTATCCTGATTTTATTTCTAATCTCAAGATATATGCGTTTCCTTGGAGCCTCTTAACTTGGCTATTTTGAGATGTTGTCTTGTAAATACATGTAACGCATCTAATGTGTCGTCTACTTATTCTTGTTAAAATATCTTAGACAATTTGGAACAAATATTTTAGACAGTTTTGAATGTTGATCCACCCATTTACATGGAGAAAAGTGTGTTAGTAAGATGTTAGAGAATTTTTATTTGAATTAAACTTGTTTAGCAGTGATGAACAAATTTATGCTAATCAATCTTAATCTTGGTTATTGCACATACAACTTTATAATGTACAAAATCAAAATTTAAAATTCGTGCTGGCATGCACCTTTGAGGATGTTTAAAAGCTAGTCAGAGAGGGTGATGATTCAACACTTAAAACGTTGACTTCGACAAGTTTTGAAGAAAATAACATGTAATGTACCTGTCCAGCATTGGCAGCAGCCAGCCCCAGAGGAATGATACATTCTGGCTCTGTGGCCTGTCCCGCCTGGAATGTATACAATGATCTGATATAGATGAAAAAAGCAGCACTATGTCTGCCAATGGGACGAATCTTAATCTGGCCATTGTAAAAACTATATTTTTAAGCAAAATTCTAATTGGAGACTTTGTAGCATGAGACATGAGCTTGTATACCTCATCGACAAAGGCGTGAGTGAAGTGGCCGGAGTTGAGTTTGAGTCCGTAGAGCGCGCCGGCCGATGAGCATGTGCACACGACCACACGGTGACGCGACACAAGCAGCAGATCATCGCCCGTCAGGCAGTACGGCAGGATGCACGGCGGGATGCTCTGCAACAACAAGCCCTTACTGTGCATTCACAAAACAGCCATAATCTGAATCCAATAACAACAGCAAACATGCTACAGCTAGATGTTTCAGGGCCATGGATAAGTACCCGTCCTATCATCCGAGACGGGTATCTATGTTGTCAGGACGGGTAAAAATTTTGAGTTACTTGTCCTATGGACGAGTATTCTCAGTCATCCTAGACATCAGTTTTAATTGTATTAACATGGAGTTTGTTGATTTGGACTTGTAAATCTTAGTTAGGACGGGTATATTTTTTATGTATACCAGTCCTATGGACAAGTATGATTTTTCTCCTATTCGTGGCCCAGTGTTTGTATTGAGATATACATTGAATAGCTGCACAAGAAGGAACAGTTCATGTCAGGAGTACTCTGCAAACAGTACGCTTCCCAAGATGACTTCTGTTCATGAACATTCCATGTTACCGAAATACTATTTCTGTGTCACATATGTAAGTTTACAGTTACAAAAAATCCAACTAACCTCAGGACCTCTCTGGAAGGCATTCAGTCTAACCAGATCTCCTTGCTCCATCTGACCACTCTGATGCAGACGCTCACACTGAAATATTCACTACTTGTTCAACAAACAAAATATTCAAGTAGGAGAGAACCTTAATGAAGATACTAATCTACACACTTTATCAAAAACTTTCAGCTAGATATACCAGAAGGTCAGCAGCGCTGTTTGATGGAGCGGCAGCGATGATTCTGCTGCCACTGACGTGTGTGAAAACTTGCAGTATGGCTTCAACCAGTGTCACCGTCTTCCCAGTACCTGAACAGAAGTACAAATTGATATGAGCAGAGGCTTATTTTCGTATTTCATAGCAGACATCAAATATGTTTCTAAAAGTGTGTATACTCAATTCATAGTTGCAGTGTAGCATTCACACAGTCAATGTTGGAGCCATACTATATTTGGACCATCATAATATATAAGTTCTCTTATTTTAATTCAATAAAAGACATACCTGGTGGCCCAAAAAGTATATAAGGAGTGGGTCTGCTTTGGCCATTTAGTATACGCACTACTGCTGCTCTCTGACGCTTATTCAACATAGTGTTGAAGAACTTGTGGCCTACAAATATATAAAGTAATATTACTAAGTTACCGATTCTACATGGCATAAATTCCTTCCACAACATTGGCTATTTATCAAAGACCTCACATATTTTATATATTAGGAGTGTATTTATAACTTTTATTCTATAATCCTATGACCCAGATAAGTACTAGTCTACTAGGCCAAGACGTATCTACAAGTCCAAGACTAGTATTAAACAGACAGCACGAGTGTGAATCATAACTTATTTGTCCCCCTCACGATTAGATTTTTCTATTTTGCAAATGTCATTATTTTAAATAGGGAACCATGGATCATAAACATTGCAATAACAATGTTTGATTTGTTAAATATGCATTGTGAGGTATCATTCTATTCATTCTAGTGTCAAGCATTTCTTTTTTCAACTGACCAACAGAAATGTCTTTAGGCTTGCTGCTGTTAAGTGGACACTTCTTCCGCGGGGAGCTGTCTTTGACCACTCGCACCTGAGCTATGCCTGGTGGAGTCGTTGACTTCAGCTTCCTGGTTTGAGGGGCCTTGGGCAGCAGGTTGTGGGGGAACAACACTGCAAATTGAAAGGAAAAAAGTCTACATTCAGATTTTTTTCAACAGCTTTATAAAAAATGTATTAATCTTCACGTGAGTAATTTTTAAATTAAGGCAAGATTTAGATTGTTGGAAGAGCGAACAAAGCTTTTTCATAAACTAAATATAAAAATTCAAAATATGACAAGAAAATTATAATAATGCATCCAGGATTTCGGTAATTTTCTACCAACATTCTTGAAGGCCCCAAATATTCAAAAGAATTTCAAAAATTAATGAAACACAAAAGCATTAAAATGTCATTCATCACAATCAACACCAAAAATTTAGCTCACAATTTGAAAAGGATCAGTATTATCAATTTTATTTCATACAAACTGTTAATCAATTCAAATTAGTGTTTTTATTTCAATGAAATTGCTCAAATATCGTACCTGTTTTGCCAAACTGCGGTATAAATTCAGCTGCCTGGTGACCTCTTCTTAGTGTGGTCCTGCATGATATATTATGAGCGAATCAAACCAGATTAAAAACAAACTTAATAAATAGTATAAGTCTTTCCGCTTCTCATATATAAACATTTGTAATTGGTGTTAAATTATTTACCTAGTTGTCATGTGTAATTTTAGAACTCTAATATTAGCTTACTGACTACACTAATTGATTCCACCCTAAAATTAAAACTGTAGCACAACTATACCTGTTGAATGTGAAGCGAACATTGAAATCCTCTCCCCCATATGATGCATGAAAGTCGGCATGAAATTTGAGCAACACCTACAACACATGATGACCAAACGATTAATATACGTTTCACTTAAAAAGACTGAATTGGTAAAGTGCATTGAGAAAGCACATTAAAATGTATCTGTACAAAAGAGTGTACTGTTAAATTAAAAAAGGTTTGTTCTCATGAAAATCATAAGGTGATACACATGTGAGGACACTTGGATGGTAACAGTAAACTATCACTGCATACTACTCTCTTACCTCATCCCGAGTGATGTCGTGGACGTAACCCTCATACTGGGGGCTGTGTTGCCATGACGCTGATGGCTCAGATAGGATGACACGGTCCCCAAGTAGCACTGATGGGCGCCCCTCAGCGAGGCCCGGCACACTCAGCCCTAGGTACTCCCCACAGGGACGCAGACATACCTGCCACAACAATGGGTATTAATTAGCTCTGCAGAGTTCAATGCTGTGAGAATTGGTTGTAAAAGAGCATTGTAGACCCTCAGAAATTATACAAATGATTGATAAGTCTTTGTGTTTTTTATCAGTATACAGTAATGATTGTATGATTTTTGGAGACTTTGAGCGATTTCTCAAGATTTTCAAAAGCTTTCATGTATTATATTACATGGGTAATATCAATATTAAGATCTAGAAAAAGCAAATGTTGTCTTACCCGCTCCATATCGTAATTGCGTATGTCAATTTCTTGTTGAATCTCTTCCAAGTGTAACAATGTCGAGAAACGACGACTATAATTCTCAAGACTCAACTCCTGAAAAAGTTTCAATATATGAAAACAAGCTTAAGACCATGAAACAAATAATAAAATATCTGTAATAGATAAATAAATGCTGATAAAATAAAAACATTGTTTTCTTTATAGTATCATTGATAAATGTCAACCATAATGTTTTCTAACATTATTATCTAATTATGCTAATATCTATGGAATGTCCTATCCAACATATCATTGGCTGATTCCCAAATTTTTATGTTTTTATTAAGTAATTGAAACTAAACGACAGACTTTATCACTATTCATACATTAGCCTAATGACTAGGCCTAATGACTTGAATACTGTAAGTATTGGTCCATCCTGCAATACTTCTGTATTTGTGCCACAAACCTGCTGTAGTACTGGTTTGACAGCCTCCACATCCTTGCCTTCTGCAATGGCACCTCTAAGAGCCTGGTCAACCGGGTACTGTTGTAGTCGATGCGGAACCGGGGCCTTTGATGATGACCTAATGCACCCAACATACCAGGCAAGTCAATCATTAATTAATAGACACCCAAAAATATGCTTTATAGGACTATCATGCAAATACTATGACGGAAAACATCCGACACATCTCTTCATAAAAAACACTGATGTTGTAAAGAGCTTCATCCACCAATATTACCATTTTAAACCATGGGTTTTTAATATGATACAACTTTTTTAATTCACCAATGTAAATATCTAGAGCATATATGTCAATAACATATACAAATAACCTGTTTACAGTCGGCATCAACAAACAGTTAACTGTACACATATAGTCAAGTGGTCATATGTAGAACCAACAGGCCTATTCAATCAAATAATCAAATCCTCAATTTATTTGGGCAGGCCTGAGTGTGTGGCCTGATAGCCCAGTATACATGTACATCTCAACCGTTCTCTATTGTCATATTCAAACTGATCGTCTGGGCCAACTTACTGCCAACTTCAATACATCAGGTCTATTTGCCCAAGACACCCTGCTATCCACCCACCGTTTAGGCTGCTCTCCTGGTACCACCCAAGCATCCATGGCCTGGTCGTTGCCCCCAGCGAAAGCTCGCTTTGCTCCACCTTGTCGTCTGCTGTAAGGGGCAGCGGGAGTGAGCCCAGCAAACTGTGCTGGCATTGTGACCTCCACCGACACATAGCGGCCAATCTGGCAACTGGAGAACTGAAAGATTGCCAGCTGACGGTCGCGACCTAGATTGCTGCAATGGAGAGATAAATCTAGGAGAATTATATCTAGCTTGCATAATAAATCTAAACACAGGTGGAGCATGGAGATAGTTTGAAAACAGTTCAACATTGCACTAATAAACTTCTTGAATTCGATGACAATGATAAATTTATGAAGACAGACTTTCACTTAAAATATAACGCGTGGCTTGCATGCAAGAAAAAGATTTATCAAAAACTAGTTTTCACCTACCGAGCAGAGCATTTGAAGGCTACAGTTGTCACGCTGTTACCAAGTATTGTAAGAGGAAGACAGGTAGTTATAGAGAATTGTGTCTCTGTGGTTGACCGAATCACACATGACTCTAGTCTTTCATTACTTGAATTATTATTTCTGAAAATAAAAATACTAACGACATTAAAAGTATGACATCTGTAGTCTGAGTGTACCCATATCTAAAAGGCACTCAAATAGACTTATAAAATTAATGTACTGTAATTAATGTGCTTGTATCAAAGAACTTATTGTTTTCTTTTGAATCCAAATATGAACACTCACTTTTCAGATAAACTAATTGAAATTCATCCAAATCCTTGTAATCCTTGTACTCTTTTGAATCAAGAACATAAAAGTGTTTTTAAACTAAAGAACAGAATATCTTTGGACCTTGGTATGGAAATTACTGTTGCTACTCACCTGATCCTAACCTTTGCCATTCCCTCACGACCTTGAGAAATTTGGCCAAATTTGATCTCATCAGCCTGGATTATCAAACCTTCTTTGTCTGAGAGTAACTCTTCATGAGAGCGAAGAGACACTGGATTTTGTTGGATCAATGGGCTGAAAAGAACAACAGAAAATTAAAAAAAACATTATTTCTTTTTTTTCAAACATAATTTTATGCTAGTTGAATTGAATATATAGAAACAAACCAAACATACAAACAGCAATTAAACTAACAAACACAACTTTAAACCATAAAATGTACATTCAACACCATTACGGGCATTGACTACCTGTTGAAGATCTTGTTGATGTCCACACCCCTAAGGTCTGGCCTCTCCACCTTGAGAGCTCTCCATGTGGCCTTGCCCTTAGTGGACTCTATGCACCGACCTGCCACCTTGTCACCTCGCCGGGGAACATATCCTTCCACACAGGCCGAGTCAGTGAAGTATATCTCCTCTTCAATAATGAAAATTAGATTCAATTGTCAACAGATTTTGACAAATTTGATTAGGACTCTGGTTCTGCCGAATAATTTATAATTGATAAACTCAACTGTAAGCATCGTTGGTAAATCTAATTAGACAAATATTATCATTATCTACAAAATTTCAAAAAAAAACTTGTCTCTGAAAAGTTAATGCAATTTCTAAATGTTCAATGAAATTACAATGAAAAGCAAGATAAAAATTGCCTACCAGATAATATAACACAAGAACATTTTCACAAGCAAACTGATATTAAGACAGCTAATAATTCGTAATATCAATGTGTACCATTAAATTTCTACAGCATCCTTCATGGAAGTTGCAAATGCAAGCAAAATAGCTGACTCACCATCAATATAGCCATGGCCATCTCTCGCACTATTCACACGACCCTCGTACATCTTTTCCCTCAGTGGTCGCACATCTGCTGCATAGGTTCTCTCTCCATCAGTGATTACCTTGGCCTTAACCCAGTCACCATGGTGAGGCACAAAGTCATCTGATGCAACATCACTCATGTCAAATGTCACCTAAAAATAACAAATATATAATTATCTCATATAATTTGAATATGAATGGATAGTACACATAATCGCTATATTGCTGTAATTGCAAAAAATGTCACAAAATATTTTTCTTCTTCAAATGGTTAGAATATCTATCCAACTCAAATTCTTGTATCAAGCGAAACAGGAACAGTTTGTTTTACAGGATAGAAAAGTAAACTCACAGTGTTGTTGATAACTGCGTAGCCATCAGAGATGGCAGTTATGACACCCACAGTCATCTGAGTAGTTGCTGGACCCTCAGTATTAGTATCCTCTCCACCTTCCCATAGAGCATCAAGACGATTCATCGCAGCCTTAAAATTAAAATATGGATGCATATGATTCCTAATTCTAAGGTTTTTCTAACTTCAGGTTCACTCTTACAAAATTATTTCTAAAATAATGTACATATAATAGCATTCCTTTTAAGGGTTACTAAAATTCTCGCAGTGCTCCTGAGAAATCTAAAACGTTTCAATCATAGACACACATTTTTGCATTTTCGATTCACCCACTCACCTGCATATCATCATTGTCGGATACAACAACCTTGTCAGCCATCCAGCCCCCTACGCCATGCTTTCTCCTTGCCTTTACAGTCACTCTAGAGCCTTCCACAGGCATACGGCCATCTTCAACCACAGTCAAGGTGAAATAGATGTTGCCATTTATCAAACCATATCCACTGTGGAGTGAGGTCACCTGGCCTTCAAACTAGGAAAAGAATGACATTATCCATAACCATTGGCGGATGATTGCTCATTGCATTTTGATGAACATTTTCATATTCTATAATAAAGCCTTTTTTTTATTATGTGAAGTGAAATTTATTTGTTGGGATTTGCAAAGCCTTACTCGAGACATATCTATTTGCAAAATGAAGTAACAATATAAAAATTACCTCAGACACTTCATCTTGTAAAAGTGGAGGTGGCGAAATTTCTTCTTCTTCTAATTCTTCTCCAACAAGAAGACTTTTTAACTTTCCTAATGCACTAAACATTTTGCCAGAAATATTCTGCTATAACTGAAAAAAACCACAATCATCTAAGAATTTACAGTGATAGCAGTGCCCCAGATAACTGGTAAAGTTTACAAGTATACAGGACTAATATGGAAAAAAGTTACTAGAATTGCATTATGTATGGATGACAGCTTAAAAGGGTTATTGCATACCAACAGATAAGGAAGTTTGTTACCGAATGGCGGTTCTCACAGCCCAAGTGAGCCGTGGGAAAAAAGATCTGTGACAACCTTCACAAGATGAGAGATTTCTTATCCGTCATGCATGCATTCAAAATGCATAACATTCACGAAATAGGGGCGTTTAATTTTATGTCTGACAAAAATAATTTGTTTTCTACAAACTCTCGCATCTTTCTACCATGCATATTTCTATCACGATAGACATAGCTGAAGACAGGTTTTACAACTCCAAGCTTCCATTTAACTATATCAAGTGGCCCTGGCGGGATTCAAACTCACCACCAGAATGATATCATCATCCGAAGCAGCAAGCTGTTAAAAGGTTACACTGCTGAACCGTAGTCTCTGTAACACACAGCTTACATATTTGATCAGTTATCATCTCAACCCACAGGTTGTGGGTTTGAATCCCACATGAAGATGCATTGTTTTTTTTCTTTACAAATTAAAGAACAAGAAGATTCTCAAGTGACATCTAAAGTCAATAATGTAACTGTTCTATTAGAAACACATTCATGAATCTCGGTTCTGAATAGAGTCCCGCATAGGGTAAACCAGCTTAATTTTGCCCCTTTAGTTTGCGGTCATTTTAACTTAGTATATAAAATATAATTTCAAATCACAAAAAATGTTTTATATAGTAGACGGCTGAAAACTGATGGGGCTGAAATTAGGCTGGTTTACCCTATTAATTAAGTTCTGTAAATGTAAGAATTTGATAATTTCTTGTTCTGGTTCGAATTCATTAATCCACAAATAAGCAAGCCCCAGTTATGGGGACTGGCTTCCTGTGATCAGGCAATACGTGGATGATGGAGGGTGGGTGTTCTGCCTATGGGTTGCAGACAGCGGTATCTTAAAAGTTGTAATAGAGTTGGCCTTGACAGTTTCCAGAATTAGATTGTTCCACTCCAGAGTTGTTCTTGAAACTGGCGCTTTCCACAGTGGAGAATGTCTATATCACTGGCTGAATTTCTTATTAGTTTTCACTGATGATCTCCACGGGTAGCTCTTCCATTGTGTAACTTAGTCAATGCTTTGAGGTGGTAATTTAAGTCCAGGGTTCCGTGCAGAATCTTGTAGACTAGAATAGGCATAGAATGGGCTGACTCGAGTAAATGTAGAAAATAGACTAGTAACACCAAACAGGTTATCAAGAGGGATCCATCAACATTCCTTCCAAACAATGTACTCCCGGTGTGAGACACGGATAAATTTATTAGCCAAGTAAGAAAGCTTGAGATAGAAGGAAGAAAAGAAAAAGGAAGACCGAAACAGACTTGGGATGCAGTCTTGCAGAAAGATCAAGCAAGTTTGGGCATGAGTTTGGTAGATCCAAATGACCGAAAGGCTTGGAGGGGACTGTTGAGATCCAGACTGGGCAGCCAGGCCACACCCTCTGAATGAGGAATAATTAGGGCCTGTTTAAAATAAATTTAGGATTTAATTGATTGATTGTACTATAAAGGATTGGAATAGCCTACCACAGCATAACATCAGCTGACACTCTTGACTGTTTCAAAACACTTGTACATACTAAATGTTAGACTGAAATGTTTGTATTTATGTAAATATTCTAAATTGTTTCTTATCCCATGTGCACCACCACAAGGCAGAATCTATCAATCAGTTGACGTTGGCCTTTAATTAAATGGCTGAAGTTAAAGTTGATTGAAGAAGTTTGTTCAGCCTCTGATCTGCCAAGCTTAGCCAGGCAAGGTCACGAAGTAGCTATAGGTCTGTGACCGAAATGATTCCGTGGGCTCCTGGTCCATGAACCCATCGAGCTGCTCGCCTCGATCTGTATGATTTTCAAAGAGTTAACTTCTTCTTGACAGATCAATCCCAGATATAGTCCCACAATATTCTAAAGAGGATCTAACAATCGTCACATAAGCTGTCTCAGTCTATGTATAAGGGGAACCCCGGAGATTTCTGAGTAGAAAACCCAAACGTTGATTAATTGGCACAAGAAACTTAAGATGTGAAGCTTCCACTGGGAAGACCGTGCACCATAGTTATTTGACAATGTAACACCTAGATACTTCGCCTCACAGACAAAACTAATATCACCACCTAGCCTATGAGAAACAAACAGGTTTCTTGAGTTGTCTTCCACGAATCGAAGATAGAGAATATTACACTTAGATGCATTGAACTTATGCATACACCAAGTTTCAATAATTGCCACAGTGTAATTACATTTCACCCTTGATGACCTCTATAACCCTCTATAAACCCTGTCCCTGTCAGCAAGACGTACACAGTGTCAAACACATGCATACAAAACTGTTAACGTCACTTTTACCATTTGGTTTTGAGCGATAATAAGAGACCACATTTTTGTCGTACAAATATTTATTAAAACATGTATACCAGCCACTTTTACATAATGAATGAATACTAAAACTACTTCTCCACTAATAGGATGGTAATTCTAAGCAGTGCCATACGAACGTACTCAGGAAATTTCGTATTTTCCCCTAAAATTCGCGCATATTTTCAGTTTCAATTTTTCCTATTAAAGTGCTTCTAAACTTGCGGAAGTTATAAAAGTAGAGTACATGAGACCGGTATGTGTTTAAAAAATATTTTACATTTTTTTGGGAACTTCTTCATAAATTTACTTTAAGTGGTACTGTTATTGTACTATCTTCGCGAGGAGCATTAATTCTGAGAATGTTATCATATGCTCTGCTCGGCACAAACTATTGATTTCTAAATATTAAGACAAAGTAGAATGATGTGAGCGATAACATAAGCACTACGGCGTGAACATGTCAAGCAGAGCCAGATGTCTATAGTCCTAAAATGTTGATCGGACGTGTCTTTGTTTGTCAACAAACTTACTATGAGTCCTGTAGTAAGCTGTACAACCTCTTTTAACTGGACATGTTGGGAAGGTAGTTTGACATCCAATAATTGGAGTTGTCCAAATGAGGGATTCGAGGAGACGGGTGCATGGGCAAATGTCCGATACCACGTAAGTGACCAACATGACTGACTATGGATAATAGAGGATATTCACTGAATACCTTGTATAACAATTAGCTCATCCATCACTTTCACTTAATTCGTTTGATGTCATATTTCGTATACGTACCAATACTCCAATAATGATAATTCGATTGATCATTTACGATCTTTTGTACAAGTCATAAAGCTATATTTTACGATAATGTTAAACTAAATAGATGCTTCTGTTCATTACTCACAATGCAACACAACCCCAGACTGTTCCCAGTAGCCTGGTTCAACCACTGTCCAGGCTCTATTGCATAGAGTAAGCACACGCCATCACAGGGTCCATTTGAGCGAGATAATGCAAGCAATGCTGGGTGCACTGTATTTGTCAAGGCTAGTGTTTCAAAATCACTGGTTTGTTTAAAAAAAGAAAAAAGAATAAGGGTAATGTTTCAAAATAAACTTCTGGAAAAAAGTGAAACTATTGCAGAACGTCTGATTGATGGATTCATCTGGATTAGGGATATACGTTTAAAAGAGGTTGTACTGTAGTACTTTTATAGTGACCTGTAAAAACAATACCATGTACCCATGCTTTTCAATTGCATGCAATAATGATGGCCCTGGTAGTTGTGTCTTAGTAATGTGCCTCTCAATACTCAATATATTCTTTGGTGGATTCTCTTATAATGCACATTGATGGATCGAATTGAGGCTTTGTGAATATGTTCAAGAAAAAGGCAGATCCATTGAATTTATGGTAAATTTCATTGTCATGGAATTAACAATCTCAACGTCTATTGTTTCAAGCATGATAGGTGCCTACTATTTTGTTACGCAATAAGGATCTGTTTTCTGCTATTATGCCCTCTCCCTATCAGGCAATGTAGCTATTTGTGTCAAATTTATACAATTTTTTAACACCCAGCATGCACCATAAACATACACTTCTGGATATAATATGTGCTTAATTTCACATGTTTGACTTTTAATATTACAGAAAGATGCAAAAGATAGGTAAGGTTGAAAGTCCAGTCGTTGGGCGCACTGTAGAAAAACGGAAAGCAGCTAGTAGCGGCAAGGCTGCTGTAAGATGGGGTGTTACAAATGCTGCTCTAGCAGCTGCTATGTTCTGTGAATTGTAAGTATATTTAATGTATATATTATCATTCAATTGTAATGTAATGATCTTTGACTCTCAGGTTTAAGTTGCAAGCATGCTCCGACCACTACATTGACATAGTGGTTAGGAACATACTTGCTCTAGAGAATGGAGAGGTACAATTAGAATTGAATGCACTGAATTCTTTGGAAATACTCTTTAATTAGAGCTTTGTTTAATGGAAATAAATAGAAGTTTTAATGAATTAATTGTAATTTTGAAATGTAAGAATTTGTTTATGTTTTTATATTAAACTTGCTCATGTTTTGTAGGTCTTATGGACCATCCATGTTTTTTGGCATTGTAACACCACTTAGCTGGTATATTGGTAAGCAAAATCGAATATGTTTATAGCAATTTCATAAAGGTGAAATCACTTTGGTTAAAAATCAGTCAAAAATGGTAAAAATTGCATAATTATAACGATCTTTATGTTTTGCCACTTATGTATATTATCTAGAAACTATAACAAAGACTAATTTACATGTATGCTTTTCATAATGGTAATTTTTTAGAAAATCTAGACTAATATAATATGATCCTCATGTTTATGCTACTTCCTTTTTCAGCCCTGACACTGTTTATAATATTTTCATTGAATACTCTCTATCATCTTATGAAGTACCTATCAATACGCTATGGATCAGGATTTGTTGAACTCAATCCTTATCAATGGAAACTCTTACGAGTAAACAATAATGGTAGGTACTAGATACTTCATTATAAAGGATTAAAAATATGTATATTCTGAATCATTCACCTCATTTTTAACTGCCTACCTATGATCGTGTCATGGATATCACTTGAATGTTCAAACCTACATGTAGTGTTTGTGTGAAAAATTATACCTGTACTTAAAGACCATAATCTTAAGCAACTGTAATATGTCCACACCATGCAGAAATTTACGCATTTACAACAGCATAGATGAAGCCTGATATTATATCGACATTGCAACCGTGATATTGAAAACAGTTGCCAATACATTACATTGTAGAACCAGGTTTCCGCACACCACCTCCAAAGGCCGCTGGATCAGCTTCAAGTGCTAGTCCTGGTCTGACAATCACACCCTCCTACTCCCCGCACCAGGCAGCCTCCTTCCTGGGTGCCTCTCCCTATTCACCCACCAACTCCCCGTTCCCTCTCACACCAACAGCTGGGCCCCAAGGAGCAGCTGGCTACTCGCCTGTGGGGTCTCTCTCACCATCTCCCAAAGCTGGTCAGAGGTATGTGGATTGTCATTTTTTTTAATGATTTTATTGAAAAAGTATAGCTTTAGTTATAACTTTAGACGTATCCAACTTTGATGTTTATGCTTGCATGGTTATTGTGTCGCCATTGCTATTTTACATTGATATCCACATCTACCTATTTCTACATTTTTAACGATACAACTTTGAAAATAATATGAAATTTAATAAATGAAATTGTATTTCTAATTTTTTAGTCTCAATTCCAGGTCACCTATCTCTCCGGGTGGTCATTCTGGTAATTATGCAAGAAACCTCTCCATGTTGAATCAAAGTACTTCATTTGGTCCAACAAATCCAAATTCATCATTTGCATCATATGGTGCAAATCAAAGCACATCGTTTGGCCCAGGGAATCTTAGTGCATCTTTTCATAACCACAGCATGCTGGGAAAATCATTCAATCGGGTGAGTGCTGTCATCATTCTCTTTCTCGTACATGTATCAGCATAGACAACATCTGGTGATTACTAGAGATATACAGTGAATGTCCTCAACAACAGAACCCAATTTGCAGTCACAAATCCTTCCTTTGTAGAGGCTTTCCTTTGTTTACTACATGTACAATATTTACTTCAGCTGATTTACTTACATTATTATAAGCTAATGCGTGAGAAAAGTTTCTGTTATACAGTTTTTCCTTTCTTTACTCTTCCTTCGTTGAGGACATTCACTGTGCATGTAAATTTGGTTTGATGCAGTATTTGCATGAACACAACTACAAAATTACATGTTTAATCTTCTTTTAGTCTTATCTATATTTTGTATATGTGTTGTAGTCTGGCTCTGTCGCATCTCCCAACTCGTCCATGTATAGAGGTGCTGATGACAGCAGTGGTCTCAGGTCCAGGTTCCACGTAAAAAACTCACCATGTAAGCTTACACGTGATTTTATTATCGTTATTATTTTGTTTTATTTTCATTTTAAATTTTACTACCTCATCAATAAAATATTCAACATATGATAAGCAATTAAGCATTTATAAACCAAGGAGCGAGGTTTATGTTCAAGGGTTCCCAGCTTGTCACTGCAATACAGTCTAATGAGATTCTATCCCCACATCTTTCATGTATAAAAATATGCTTTTGGATGGGTCATATCTGAAAAACTTTATATAATTTGAACTTTTGATTTTAAACATATTTCTATCAATTTTAGTGCGCTCAGAAGATTGCATGACTGACCTTCGTGAGCTGGATGATTTCTTGAGGCAGCAAGAAGGAAAAGAAATGCGTTCCCATATAGGTAGAATAACTCTTTTTCAATGCCCTTTTAGTATATGAAAATATTTGCAATCTGCATAATGGAATAACGATACATAAGACCATAAAAACTATAGAAAAATATATACATGCTTATGAAACAATAACTACATGCTCATGAAGTGCTCAACTGGTTATAAGGTATATATACATGTATTTCCAATTTAATTTTAAAATTTCTTAAGCGTAATACTTTTGGAACCCAGCTTCAAATGATTGTGTATGTTGTATGTCCAAGCAGTATTAAGGATCTGAAATGTTGAAGTCTAAGTCTACTGTTTTGCATGTGTGATGTTTTTCCAGGAAGTCCAGAGCAGAGTACAGGTACTGGGCCTTCCTTCTGGAACTTCAACCGCAGTGTCTCTGACTATTCTCCCATGCTGAGGAAATACCAGTATCAGCTCGCATGCAGGTACCGATGAACAGGCAGTTAAATTATCATGGCCTAACTGGAAGAAAGTCTATTTACTACCGAGATAAAGTGCCAATATTTTCGTAGGATGTGGTAGTGGTATTCATATAGTTTATTTGATACCAAGTATTTCATTATTGACAAGTTTATTTGAAATGTGTTGTAGGTCAACTCAGTCGACAAAAGCTAAAGATGATGATAATGATGATGGTCCAGCACAATATGAGGCTCATGAAGTAAGCTAATTTTACATTTAGTTAGAGCACACTGGTTTAGTAGGAATATTCGTAAGAAGATGCAATTCTCAACCATTTTAGATGTACAGAATATTTTTATTTCTGATTCAAGAAACCAATCGATTAGCAGCAAGTTTTGTTATTGACATTTACAATGCAATGTGTTTTTAAAATACTGTTTGTCTTCTCAAATCCATAACCAAACAATTCAAAATCCTTCTTGTACTTGTCCTCCAGCAAGTCGAGCTGTTTAACTGTTACATTTTGATACGAATAAAGATCTCTTCCAAAATTTTGCTCCTGCTCTGCTTTACCTAAATCGAAACTTTTGAATTCATGTAAGTTGATTAACTTGTCAATTTTAGATTTGAATTATTAAGTTTTAGCAATTAACAAACTTTCTAGTACATGTTGGCGAATAATTTTCACATTTACCCTGATGTGAACAGGAATAAATAAAGCATGAATAAAATACTAAATGTGCTGAAATTACATAAAATCATTTAAACATCACCTGCATATTTATTAGTTGTACTTTTATGGTTGAGGAGTGTGTTCAGTCCAAGGCCCTCCAAATGTGACACGACTTTTACTGCATCATTTCTAAATGTCTCCAATCTGAGAAAAAATCAATTTCATAAAATTGAAACTACTTCTGGAAGTGCATCTTTAATGAACGCATGTAGCTGAATGAAATGGCTCGTGAGAGTCATATTTATGATAGTATTTAACAAGAAAGTATTCATATTTTATACATAAAATTAACTATAACATTTTGCGTTAAAAATATTCACCTGACAATATCATTGAATTCCACACTGCATGGCATACAGTTTGATAGTGGGTACCAGTGTTCATTTGTATATCCATCATTGATATACTGTATCAACTCTTCAAGCTTCACACCTCTTCCCCACAATTGTTCTGACTTGGACATATCTGGCCGATACAGTTTAAGAATCTCAGCACCCATATTTTCGGTGTAGTAGGTGTTATCATGATTGAGCTATAAATGTGGTAATTTGTCATTTATTATCTAATATTGTAAAGAGTACAAATGTATTCAATGTGCTCTAAGTTAACCATCTTTGCCACAATTTTAAGAAGCTGTTCATATTCGAAATAAAGAAACCTTATCTCTATAGAAAGAGTGTATCCGGTCAAGAGGATTCCTCACAACGATGAACTTATAGTATGTATCCATCTTATGTTGAATATCTTTGGGTTGTATGAACACTTCATTGAGTCTGTAGATGTTTGTCTTTTTTAGGCATTGCAGGACATCATCATTGTTCAAATTATTACCTACCAAATTGACAATTATCAATGTTGGTTAAGTATCAGCACATTCCATTTGGATGACATGGGGCAAATAATTTTATTCACGTTTTATATGGCATAAAGATTTCAAGCTAGAAATGTTTAAGAATATTATTTGATTTATGATGAATATCCTTTAAAAATGAAGTAACCAATTTCAATTACATTTCAGTTTTTAGTTACTAAGTAATGAATTTATGATGCATCATATGGCAAATATAGTTGATGTATATATTCATAATATTTGATAATTCATAATGTTGTAAAAAAACTTACTTGTGATGTTATGAACTGCAAGTGCATTGTCGCAGAATATTTTGTGCCATGTTGTGGAGCTAACTTTGAAGTGCACACAGCCCATCACCTTGTGGTATTTGGATTAATGATTTTCAGTTTTCACACCATGTCATGTATCAAGTATGCTTGAATTAATAAATTAGTAGGAATTTTGTAGCAGACATGGAGCTAAAATGAATTGGCACTAACTTTATGAAAGTCATCCACTATCCAATTCCATAGTAGCCTTTGTTTTTGGTGGGCATCAGATTGTTGAATAATCTCTGCTAAAAGTTGAGACATGTATTTAGTCTTACTTGTGAATTGATTGCATGTAGACTAAGGAATACATACTCACTGAAAGTGCCATAGATTCGCATTTAATGAGAATGTATGTGTCGAATACCATAGGTTGGGGCATTTTCTGGACACTGTGCTTGTATAAAGGCCTTCCTGTCTTCTTGGCTGCAAACACCTTTGAAAACAGATCACAAAGACTGATTTTGATACTTTCAATTTATAAATCTAGCATATGGTAATGTAATATTGTGTCTTATCAGTTTGACAATATCTATGTATCTCTAATTAGCAACAATGGTACCATTTTGATCATGTTTATTCTGATCGATGTTTGGCACGCTAATATCAGCTAATTCACCAAGACGGTGTCTTCTCACATGTGCAGATTGTAGAGTCTGTAGACATACGACAATTGTCATACAAACAATAAAAAACAAGGTTTTTCTTTTCAATATCCAATTAATTTTCTCCATAGGCTTTTAGTTTCTTGTCTTCATATTGTTTTGAGAAAAACGCAAGCATGTACTGACTGTTCAAAGCAGTCTATCTGATAAGATAATATGAAAATGATAGGGTTGTGTCTGCTGATTTTCTGTTTCACTGCAGTTGTTGGACTAAGTCTTTTTCCAAATTCAATCCAATTAAATACTTCTTTTTAAAAGATGAAAGAAATAGTGGTTTGCCCTCAAAAGCTCGTGATTCGACCATTCTAGTAAGGTTTCACAATATTACTAGACTATAATTACTGTTGATGAGAGAGCTACATAAGCAATAGATGTTTTGAAATATGTATTTAGCATGCTTTTATACATATTTCAATGTTTTGTTGCCAAAACATACACATACACTTCGTAAACCTCTTTACTTTTGTATACATAATAATGGCAAATACAGTGAAATGAGAAGCATATTTTGCTCTAGGTGTGGTTGAGGGCAGGTGTACATGTGGATGATGTGGATGTCTGGATTGAACATCTCCGCAAGGTATGGTAAATTTTCCATAATTACACAGAATATTTGGCTTCATAGTATAGTTCAAAAATAGCAAAAGCTGTTTACAGATAATGTACATACTTTATCCAATATCTATTCTTGGCCACTGAATTGAGGTTATATTGGAATGTAAATACATAGCATAATGAAATCTGACAAAATATATGCTATTTAAACGTCACCCCTTTATGATGATCAATGGTATATATATATTTATGTAATCGTAATTTGACTGTATGTACATGTATATTGCAATGTCACATCACATAAATAGTAAAAACAAATAAGATTTGTGTTATAATAAGTATATTATGCTAAAAGTGATTGTTGTTTATACATTTTCAGTGGCTGGGCCAGACGATTATGGCTAGACTGGTCCACGAGATAGAGGCTGTTAACAATGCCCTGGTACGAGTGGGCTGTGATGACACTCAAATCGGAGGTGAACACATTCAATATTTCAGTGTTTTAGATGTATACATTAATTATCAAATCAATACTTTGATGGAATAGAATGGGAGGTGTGCTCTCCATAATATTTTATACAATTAAAACTAAAATGTGGACCCTTTCAAGATCACCCATAATGTGCACTTTGACCGGTCTCCTATTCACAACAGGTTCATTTTATATATGATAGGGAGTTGACTACATGAGTCTCATTCCAATTAAATTTAGAATGAATACAATGACACAATCTTGTAGAGGTTGGAATCTCACACTTGAAGCAACTGGCCTACACCAAGGGGGAGAGTGTCAGCTCCCTCAACTCCCTGCTGCCCTTTCTCGAGGTCTCCTCCAATCAGGAATACCTCGTGCAGAGGATCAAAGGTAATGATTAATGCAAGTTTCTGTTTGCCAAGCAACTACGCTTAGTTCAGTGAATGTTTGTAGCTTACCTATCAGAAACATGGTGAGCTTTTGTGATCACCTTTTGTAAGTCGTCCTTCAGTCATTGGTCCGCTGTTCGTCCACAATTCATGTTTGCACAATGGATTCCTTAATTTTCGTTCAATTTTGATCAAACTTGCACACAATGTGTATGGCTCTATGGTCATCATTACACAGTTGCATCATTCTCCTGGGGGGAATATTGACCCCACCCCAAGGGTCCTTCAATTTTTTTTTCATATTAACCATAGTTTCTTTATTTTTCATTCAATTTTCACCAAAGTGTATGCCTATAATATGGTCATCATGTACATCATAGTTGAATCATCCAACTAGGGGGAAATCATAGTTGGTGTATACGTTGGCATATATGTTTTAAAGGTTATGCTCAGTGGCCGACTATGATTAGGGTCATTTTTCATTTAATTTTCACCAAATTGCAACATGATTTGTATGCCTGAGAAATTGTTTCATTTGTGAAGTGTGTCTTAATAATTCTTCTTTGGAATTTCATCGCAGCAGGGCAAATATAATATTGATAACTAATTTTGTAATAGTTTTTACTTTTGAATAGGACACATGAATGGTTACGTGTACATGTATATTCAATAAGATTACTATTGTGGTTGACTCGATGGACAAACTGAACAATTCAGAACCCTGCTCTTTGTATGACATGGAAATTGCACCTATTTTGAATTTCTAAATGACTGTGGTGATTCTATGCATCTTTACTTTGCTGCTGTAGAGCTGGGCACTGGCGGCTGCATGAGCGACTTCAAATGGAATGGCGGCTCCACGTACAAGGGCAAGCCGTGGGCTGAGAACCAGAAGTCTGATGCCGAGGTAACTGCAGGATCACACTAAATGTGCATATATGTTTTAAAGGTTATGCTCAGTGGCCGAACAAGTATGCTTGCAGAGAAGCAATATGATGTGTTTTGTACATTCTGAAAGTTTCTTTCATTTAAACACCATATTAAAGTATGTAGAGCAATTTAAATACCATGCCGTAAACAGCCGGCTAGAAAGCTATGAAAACACGTGAAGCACCAAAATGTAATCCAAATGATTTTCGTCAGACATAACTTTATGATGCACGTAAGCAGCCACTTATCCCCCCAATGTTGAATGTGAAATCCACGGTATGTCTAGCAAAAATCAAACGATTATGCAATATGACGTGACCTTGTATTTTAGCTTACGAGACATTGTGGTATTTTTATAGATTTAATAAATAATTAAGGTGAAAAATATTAGTCTTATTACGAGATTTTCAATAACTTGAATTTACTATTTACTCTTTGCTGGTAAGACTTAAGCAAATCTATTTTTTATATATGTATATTTGTTTACATAGCCAATGGAGTTATGACTAAAAAAAATTAGATGTAATATATATAAATCAATATGTGTTATCTTTTCTCCACACAACCCCCCGGATCTGCCCATGTACATATTGGTAAAGCTAACTATGACTTTTAGATCGTGATGCATATGTTTTGCTGCTACATGGATGCCCGACTACCTGCACACCCCAAGTACTATGGCAAGACTTTTTCCACTCAACACTTCATAAAAACACCACAGAAGCCAGGTAAAAAATGTTCGTAAATGTCTATAACTTCATGATGTCTATGTTATTTTAGTAGCTTTTTCCCAATTTGGAGCTTTATATTATAGCCAGTAGTGTGTTCACTTGTTCAATTTAATCTAAGGATTGTAGCATCTGAACTGAAATGTAAAAATTGTCCGTTAAGCGTTTGTGTAATTGTATGTTCATATTGAATATTCACAGTATTTACATTTATTAAGCTTTCAAACTCCTTACATATAATTGATTGAACTAATACTTTGTATATTGGCACACCATTCAACAAAGTCAGCATATTTTTATTTCATATATTATATAATGCCTTACGCAATGTACATTTCCTAGTTTTATTTTATTTTCAGACTTAGAAAAGAAGGAAAACCTGTTGATTTGGCAGACGAAAATTAACCCTCCCCACTACAAGGTGGTCATAGGTGATGATACATGGAACCTGCCAAAGGTCAGTGTTTTCCAGAGTATTACCTTTGATTAAATTAATTACTCATATTTCAAAACTTAAACTTTTAATGGTACAGCAAAATCTGTATCTTATATGCTTTTGGTAAAGTATTCATGTGCCAGTTCATGTAAATAAATTTTGAAAAACTTGGATGTTGAATCACACGGATATTGACTACAAATGTGCTGCTAAGTTTAGTGTTGGTGAAATGTCGTTTGAGCATCCTAGCTTATTACAGTGTTAATTACAACTAAATAATCAAATTTATATTTACATGTTTTGTTGCATATTCATAAGGTTATTACGTGGTTTTGCAATGTAGCTGACATCATAATGTACAACAAAGTAAATATAAATAACTTTCATCTAATGATAATGGATTTCAGGGTCGTAACAACCTGTTCTACGCCTTGCTGTTGTTCTTGTATCAGATCAAGGAGAAGCAACATGGAATGCTCGGGTATATTAAGATTCTTGTAGTAAATGAATTCTTACTTACTTTCATAGTACATATGTGTGACAAAAAATAGTCAGTAGTTTATATTATTCAATGTTTATTGATGATTTGTTTTTTCATTCTCTTTGCTATTGAATATTTCATTTTGAAAAATCCAGTGTAGATATATCATGTGCAATAAGTACATCAAATATACTGGTATATCAGTTTGAGAAATTTTGTCATGTACATGTACATGAATAATCTTTTATGAATTAGTAACAATGTATCTGTAATTCTGTTGTAGTCGAGTGAATCTGGGAATGTCTGGGATCAACGTCCTCTGGATTCTAGACACGCATTTGTGATTGGGACATTTGAAGGATTCTCAGCAAGTTTACATTATTTTGCAAACTGTAATACGTTTGCAATTGCAGTTTGTTATGCCCTGGATATTGCTTTATCAAATGGCTATGATGTGACATTTACAGTAGATGACTCATCTGGTGTGATGGTTTGGTGATCCCTCACTTCAGTGGACAGTGCTCATCTTAAATATTTAAGCACTTTATGTCTTCAAAAAAATAAGAAATCGAAGACAAGTAGTTGCAAGTGAAACAATGAAAATGGATCACAAATACAACTTGTTTGAATTAACTTGTAAATTCCATCTAAGGCAAAGTGTAGAAACTATATTTTAAATACCGGTACTTGATTTTAGTTACTTAACAGGGGAATACATATTTGTGAAATTTCACTTTGGACACGTGTCCTTCAAGTAGGCTGACTTCAAATTTTACTTGCCTGACTTATGCTTAAGCTGCCTTATCTTAGTGATTTTTATGCAACATTACATCTGAAGATGTTGACAAAATTTACTCGTCGTTTTGTTAGGCTTCATTCAAATTTAACCTCCACTATGCAGGTGGCCAGTCTTTGTCTACACCTGCATTATCGTCAAATTTCATAAACATAATAATTGACTTCATGTCTTTTAGAATGTATGTATTTTGAAATTCAAAATAATTGAAACATTTAATGTGGATGCAGTTGAAAACTTGGTACTCAGTATATAGTTTGACTGAATTGAGTATTTAATTGCCCTGAATTTTAGAATATTGAAATAGTTCAAGTTGAAGAAGGACTTTCTACATATATTATCACAATTGTTTTAACAAGTTCTCTTTGTGATATGCAGGTGTGTTGTTTTACAGATTATGAAACAGTTGTAAATAGAATGTGTCTAAATGTGTGTGTATTTATACTAAAGTTAGGAATATATTGTGCATGTACATGTGATGTGAAAGCATTTATAGATTATATTTTTTGTCATACATTGAAATAAAAAATGGATATAATTCGATTGTCCTTGGTCGCACATATTCAAATACTCTTGGCGTTGGCTGGAATGGAATATCTATTGGTGATTTTGAAGGGAGATTGTTACATGTAAACCAACAATGTCGACACATGTTTTAGGGCCGATGAACCTTTATCACTACGTAAAAATCCAAGCCAATTATGGCATATGCCTCTCTCAACCTACTTTAAATCATATTTCATGCCGCACATTATTTAAACTTGTATATTGAACTTGCCCAAACTGGCACTATTCACAATGTTTGATCACAATTATTCCTCTCTTGAAAACAGATTCCATTTATTTTTACTGGTGTCCTATATCTTTGGTAATATCGTACACTCCTTTTTTATACAATCAAGTAAAAAAAACTGTAGTAGAAAAAAAAACTATTTTGAGACTATTGCATAATATGCATTATGTTTTGGGGAAATTGCTGAGTTCTACAATGAATCTGAAAACATCAGCAGGAATATTTTCATCACATGTCCAGTAATTAAAGTCATAAAAACCAAAGTAACGTACAGGCTGTTTGCATTGTGTTTTTTTTTGCCAAGCATGTTACGAAAAACAAGCTAGTCCTTGAAAATCGCAAAACATAACTTGTAACATTTACGTTTAAACGGGTTTTACAAAATGAAGAGCCAATTAAATTTCTGTATTTTTCTATTTTTCTCCATATATCTAATCAATGCATTAGAAACCAAGACAGATGAAAATATCAATGAAAACACAGAATCAGTACAAAATGAAGAAGACTGTGGATGTTCAGCGACAAATCGTGTAAAAGAAGAAAATAAGGAGCAATTAGACGTGCAAGCAGACACGTCAGGAAATGATGCCCCTCATAATGAAAACAGGGGTGTAGGTTCTAACGATAAAACTGAATTTAAGAAACAAACTGTGTCTGAATATGACAGTCCTTATGTTAGGACAAATAACATGGTGTTTATTCAAGGTGGCACATACATGATGGGATCTGACAATCCTATTATCATTGCTGATGGGGAGGGTCCGGCTAGAGAAGTGAGACTGGATTCCTTTTATATGGATGTCCATGAGGTTAGCAATGCTGAATTTGAGGCATTCGTGAATGCGACTGGCTATGTCACAGAGGTATGATATACTTTTATAGTGCCATATCGTAATGTATATGTGCATGTTGTTTGTATTTAGTCCGCAATCCTGTTCTATATAGATGCGCGCCCCACCACATCAACATACGTCAGCAGAACATCATGTCACTAATGTACGTATGACAAGGTATTGACGTATGTCGAGGTGTTTATGCCCGCATCATGATCTAAAAAGCTTGCAAACGCAATCGAACCAAGCGCCGGCTTGGCCAATTCACGATATTTATATAAGTATATTGTGATAGATGCGTGCGCCACCACACCAACATACGTTAGCAGGTCGTCACACATGCATTTAATGTATGTGTGACGATTTTAGTGACTTGATGATCTGCTGACGTATGTTGATGTGGTGGCATGTGGATCTAGGTGTGATAATGATGCTAGCAATATCTATTTTGTAGGCTGAAACATTTGGCAACTCCTTTGTGATGGAACTATATTTGAGTGAGGAAGAAAAGAAAGCAATAACTCAGGCTGTAAGTTGTGTCGTAGTTGTAGTGGTTGATATATACACATGTACCTCTGGCTTTAATATTCAATGTGGTGAGGGTCAGGATTTGCCATCAGGGTCAGGATTAGGTGGAAAAGTGCTACTCGTCAGCAGGACGAGTAACCTTCAAATATCTACTCGTCCTGCAAAAAATGTACTCGTCCTTGTACAAACTCTATAACTGTTGTTAGTGTAAAGTATTATAGATACAGATTTTGATTACAATTGTCATTATGTATTAAGTGTTAACACATAGATTAGATTAAAGATTTATTCAGGAATTTGTAAAACATGTCCAATCAAAATGTACATAGAATATAGTATCACATATAATCATAAACAAATACATATGGCCATAAATCCTTTGTAACCAAATACATATGGCCATAGATCCTGTGTGGTTAGTTTCACAGCTGTAAACAGTGAAATAAAAGCCAATAGCTGTAGTTAATATAATCATAGATCATCTTGACTGTCACATGATGCTCCTTAGATCACACTGCTTATTTACATTGTGGTCCTTAAAACTAATCACGTGACTACTGGCACATGCCTCATAAAAACAACAATAGAATAAGCTAAAATAACAGATTAAACAACATTTTAGAGATAATTAAAATCTAATGATAAATAAATTTATTTTCCCCAATAATCTTCAATTTGTTAAAAAAAATATTTTTTAATTTGAATTTCATAATTAGACTGCGCACTTTTGGATTTAACATCAGCTGTAGTATCGTAACATTTGTTTTTCTTATGTTGATGTTCAATTCTATATCAAAATAGAATGTATTGTTGCCGTTAGGTTGCAGCAGCTCCATGGTGGCTGCCTGTAGATGGTGCTGATTGGAGGCACCCGTTAGGAAAGGACACAGACTTGAAAAACAGGTGACCTTATGGCTTTGTTAGAGAACTCAGTAAATTATGCACTGTATAGTTTGATGTTCCTTTTTACAAATGCAAACTCCAAACCCTGAATATTTCTTACACTCTGTAACAATATTTGATAAAAAAAAACGCATTTTTTTGTAAAAACTGTCATTCTTAGATAATTCTAGATGAGAAGAAAGCTTTAATTTCTGTATCAATAACCACAATTACTTTTATAAGTAAATAATTACTTATACAGTGTATATATGTTTATCATCTCTGAAAATCAGTGTGTTCAGTTTATAGTTATTTGTCTCCATTTAAAGTTGTCACAATTGAGACTTCTTATTGAAGATATGTGCAAAACTGAAATACGTTTTTGAACTAAAATATAAGTAATTTAGTGACGTGTTGGTTTTCCGGCGTGTGTAAGTTTGCCAGTGAATGTGTCTACATATATGTAATATTTATTAATATTTATGAACATCAGTGCATGTTGTGATTAACTGTTGATTTTTTATGGTACTTGTAGAATGGATCATCCGGTATTGCATGTATCATGGAATGATGCAGTTGCGTACTGTGAGTGGGCAGAAAAAAGGCTGCCCACAGAGGCTGAGTGGGAGTATGCTTGCAGAGATGGAAAAAAAGACAGGTGAAATATTGTAAAAATATGGCAAACAAAAATCTTAATAACAAATTGATAATTTTTGCACAATAAAAGCAATTTTGTACATCATTAATCTACGTGCTCAGCATAGGTATCATTTACTGTTTTGCTTTAGACTATTCCCTTGGGGTAACAAAGAGCAACCTCGAGGTGAACATATGTTCAACATTTGGCAAGGAAACTTCCCACTGGAAAACTCAGCCGAGGATGGTTATTCTGATACTGCACCTGTAAGAAACTAAGTAGTTTTTTAAGAGTTGTAATTGGGATGTAGACCTGTAGATATTAGCTTGGATGAAATGAGAAAAAAATAATTTTATATTGATTATCACCAGTTACAAGGGCACATATGCATTAACATGTAACATGTAAGTCACCCGAAATGGCTATTTTTACTGTCGGGATGGGTACAAATTTTGAGTTACATGTATGAAGAAGTATTCTCAGTCACCACAGATCTAAGTCCCAATTGCATTTACACAAAGTTTTTTGATTTGGATGTGTAAATCTTAGTGTATGTTTTTCAAGGCACTTATCCTATGTATATTATTTTCCTTCTATTTGATCAATCCCAATTATTTCTCGTACATGTATCTCTATTTCAGTTGTTTCTTCTGTGTCTAGTAATGAAACATAAAATTGGACACCCTATTTCTAAGTATTATTGGTCCTATCATCATCATCTCAGCCTGTCACGCCACTGCTGGCGGGTGGCCTCCACAGATCTTTCCACTCCTTTTGATTTCTGGCCACTTGCATCCACCCGCTGCCTCCTCTCTCTTCAATGTCATCTCTCCAGCGACGTTTTGGCCTTCCCTTTGTTCTTTTCCCATTACGTGGTGTCCATTCTGTGAGCTTTCTTGCCCATTTACTTGGGCTCACTCTGGCAAGGTGTCCTGCCCACTGGCCTTTGCTCTTTTCTGCTTTCTCGATGATGTCATCCACCCTTGTTCTTTCCCTTATCTCTTGATTTCTGATCTTATCTTTTCTCGTGACTCCAAGCATTGCTCTTTCCATGCTTCTTTGTGTTACAGCCAGTTTTTCTTTTTGTCGTTTTGTTAGGGACCATGTCTCTGCTCCATATGTCATTGCTGGCAGTATAACAGAGTCCATGATCTTTTTCTTGAGACATATAGGCATCTTCTGATCTTTCAGGAAAGTGCTGTACTGTCCTATCATACATGGCAATAATTATTCATAGAATTTCATAGCTCAGATGATGGAATATTCAGTTACTCAATGTAGCTCGGGGTAAGAGTATTGTGTCATGCAGTTTATTTGTACACTTAGAGATTAAACTGCTTTGCCTGAGCATCATGCGACTTATTACACTTTTCAATGTTTTTACCTGTTGAATGCAAGTTCTTTCATAACTAGACCATGAATATATGTTTAGCAAAATTCTAATCTAATATATCCTATATTATTCACATCCAAGAAGATCCTCCCTTTGAGTTTAATTTTAAGTTTATTTTATGTAAATGTTATATAAAATTTATATACATATGTGTGTGAAATGTTTTATTACTTAATCATATATACATTGTAATAAATATATTACAATTCAATGTGACCAGGCCTCACGGGCTTATAACGTCACATTTTATAGTTAGCCAAAAAAGAATTAGTAGCAATCTTATGTATAAAAATAGTACGGTATATAGGATAATTTTCAAATGTTAAATTCTGTAATTAAATTGTGTGGATTTTTACATTTTGTGTTATCAACATTCAAAATGGATACGGTGATTTCTAATCACGATGTTCGAGGAAAAAAACCTATGTATCATCTTCAAACACTGTAGAATAAATCAATCAATTAAATCCTTAATTTTTTTCGACTGGCCCTTGTTATTCTTCAATTTGAGGGTGTGGCCTGGCTGCCCAGTCTATATCTTGACTGTTTCCTCAAGGCTTTTCTATCATTTGGATTTGTTTGATTCATACACAGATGGGATAGATCTTTCTGCGCGACTGCATCACATGTAAAGCTATTGAAGTAGTATTCATAAATCTTAAAATACATTTAAATCATAGTTCTTTTGTGGTGTAGAAACTTGTAATTGTGTCTCAAATGTTTGTAATGTGATGCACGATTTTGAGTGTGTTGATGTGTATTAATTTTCCTTATTGATCGATGTTGAGTAATATCAAAACACGGGGTAACATGATTCTTATTCCAATTGATTACACAGTGTCAGTATATATCTTTTGAATTATTTAGATATGATGTGTTTGATTAGGGTATGAGCTTGAGTGTTTCATAATGTGGAATTTCTTCATTTACATACAATTTTGGTTACCAATATGTCAAAAGCTTTATTTGTTTTTATTTTCTAATAGGTCCTGGACATACACCATAAACCATACCAACTATATATTCACATCACTAGATCTTCAACAGTGGGGAGCAAATCAATTAATAGATTTAGGCAAAAATACCAATAATATCAAAGAACATGTGTATATTTTAGAGAATATTTTTAGAATGTTTTTAGCAATAAATCATGGAGACGGTAGTTACAAATAAAATTGCTTTGCAGTCATTTTATGAGATAAATGAAAACACGAGGTAGAAAAGATCATTATGCACTTTGTATGATGAAGTCAGCATTTGCGTTTTTACTCAGGAACCGATTAGTTGATACCAAGAAGCACCTGCTCACAGTTATTAATTTTCCGTCATAGGTGTTCTTGTGCCATGAGTTAGGAAGAATATATTCATTAGATTCTTAAATGATGTAAATATTTTTTGTGATGTTTTATCTTTTTATTATGTAAATTATAGACGAAGGTAAACGTGAGTAGGTTTAACAAGGGGTCTTTTTTTGAAGGTCTGACTTTTGGTTAGAATAGGTACTTCACTTTGAGGACGTTTGACTGAGTTAATGAGTAGTAGGGTGATTCCCTTTTTAATGGAATATTAAGTATTCACTCAAGTAGTTTTCTTTTACTTGTGAAGTGCATTTAATATAAGTACATGTACCTTTCTGCCTTCGATACAATATGTTTATATAAAAAGATGAATAGCAACATTTCTGCATTATACTAAATGCAGTAAATGTTTGCTGTTATCTTAGCCTTGGTTGTTTTTGCATTATTTAACATGTACAGGTCTTTGTAATAGTTTTATTAGAGAAGTGATTGATATGTTGTTGATAGATATATAGAGTTGGAGATGATATATCTGATATCAATACAGATTTTTTGTTATGAAATCAATTGCACAGCATTCATCACAGCTGGTAATTTTACGAGATTGTTCAATTCCCAATGTCATACTATCTCAGGCCACTTGACAACAGGAAATGTCATTTTAATGTGTCTTTGAGCATCTGACAACCTAGTATTTCTTATTGTATGAAAGATCCCATCGTCATATCTCACGGCTATGATCAAGGAATTGTAAAGACCGTGTGAATGATCAACCCATGAAAACTGACGATGAAAAGATCCAGATGCTAAGAACTTGGCAGACACAAAAGTTGAATTTCAATGGACCTGAAAATTGATTGATATAGAGAATGAATAAAACTTAATACATAAACTAGTGACTAATCCAATAAAAAAATCACAAGAGATGTGAATATTATTTGAAAATCATTATACATTTTTCACAATACAGTTTTCCATTGTTTGGAAGCCATATACAATGTAGTCCATTTTTCGTCCCTCTTGTTATGGCTGTATTTCCCATCCACCTGTCTAGTACTCACAATCACCGTCCCAAACCAGCCAGTACTTGTAACAAAAATGGTTGACGACACCGTTGGTAAGAAAATTTATGTTGCTTTTCATTGCAATATATAGTTTCATTTGTTCTTTTTTTTAATGTTGTATAAAAATAGTAATTGCGACTTGTGAAAAAGAAAACGTTCATTCTCATATTTGTTTGAATTAGTTCCAGTCAATCTTTAACATTTATGCATATTTGTAGAACCTATTACATTATCAATTTCATTGAATTCTATTGGTCCTGTTTTTTTAATACCTTACTTACCAGGTACTTGATCAAGAAGTATATTAGATAATTCAGCCTATTATGCCATTGATACGTATATCTGTATTAGATAATACTTACATGTATATTATAAGATACATGTTTTTTGGACAAAGGGTCTGAAAGATCCTGATGACCAAAAGGCTTGGAGAGGACAGTTGAGATTTAGGCGCTGCTGAAATAAACTTAGGATTTGATTGATTGACATACAGAAACATATTATATTGTGCACTGAACTTTTAGCTTGAACTATGACGCATCAAATTGATGGATACAAAGAGATTAAAAAGTTCATAAACATACCGGTACACATTTAAAATTTTCACTAACAGGTGACAGAGTTTCCGCAAACTAAGCTTGGACTGAAGAACATCATTGGCAATGTGTGGGAGTGGACACATGATTGGTGGGAGACCAGGCATTCTAGACATGTTCCTAGAAAAAATCCAGTAAGTTTTTTTATATGTGTATATTCAGCACTGAGCACTCCTTATTAAGGTGAATATGCAGTGTCAGCTGAGGATGTCGGGAGAATATCCTCAAAATAATCATCATCTCTTACTGAAAAAGTTGGTCTTGTCCAGTATTGAATCCTGTCTCCAATTTGCTAACGTTGTGGGATGGTATGGCCACGTGAAGAGAAATGAAGAATGGATAAACCAATGCAGAAACCTTGCTGTGTGTGAAGAGGAAGCATAGCCATTTGCCAATCCCTTGAAACTTGGGAGGAAACAGTAAAGACCTGCAAGTGTAGAGCATGACAACCATTGTCAACCATTGATGCGGATGGTTGTGATGCATGGCATACTTCTGAGCCAAAACACCACATGTCCAATACTTACTTTGGGAATAGAAGATGTTAAATTGGATTTAGAAGTTAGTTAGTAGTTACATTCATATCATGCAAAAGCCCATACGCACATAAAACCCCATCCCCAAACTTCATCTACATGTATGCCATATAGAGGCATAGCCGTTGTCTAATTTTATTAGAATGAGTTAGTGTAGTTTAATTTGATGATCCAAATTGCTTTATTTTGCTCATATTTTACTATTTCGCTTATCTTTTTTTTTTACTGTTACTAGACAGGCCCAGAGAAAGGAGTGGACAAGGTGAAAAAAGGTGGCTCTTATATGTGTATAAAGGTAAGTTTCACTTACAGGTAATCTTCTTGCTGCGTAATGACTCTTGAAGTGTTTATGTAAGCATTACTAGTCACTAAAACTAACACAGGCAATCTATATTACAGATGTATATTACAGAAGAATTAATATCGATGAATTGTTTTTCAGGAACATTGTTACCGCTACCGATGTGGTGCAAGAAGTCAGAATACTCCAGACAGTTCTGCTTCAAACCTGGGCTTCCGATGTGCAGCTAATAAACTACCAGACTACCTCAAAAAGAAAGATGAACTTTAAACCAGAACATCCTCAAAATGCTATTCAATAGGGTCATAATTACATGGTAGCTTCAGGTTTATGCAATAATATTGTCATTTTTATAAAAGTGCTATTATGATAAGTATTAGAGATTATGATATTGTATATTATTATTTGTGTGTTTTTCAAGCTTGCTTGTGTATTGATGCTAATCATCATCTTTTTTCTATTGCAAGCATTTTCAATACTGTGGTACAGGCTTGGAATAGAGAGAGAGAGAGATGATTAGAGTGGAATTGATAATTGAGCCATTTTATTTATTTATTGAATGTTAATGATATAAGATTTTATTATTGTGAATGTCCCGGTAATTGTAGGGTCGCATAACCCTTTCAATACGTGTGTATAGCATAAAAATATATATGAATATATATGAATCAATCCAATAGAATATAAATTTTGGCTTATGATCCCTTGCAGACCCTTGTGTTCACACTGAAGAGATTTTTATATAATTTTAGTCTTTCTTTGAGTGAGGGTTATAATGAGGATTTTTTTTCGTTTGTTTTTGATTGTTTTTAATAATATAACAAAACCATCCAACCCCTGCATTAGGAAATCAAACATAGAATTGGCTACCAGTAGGGACGTAGGAAGCCCAGTATTTATGTGCACACCCATAGCAGTGTAATAGCATGGTTATAGCTGAGAACTAATTCTGTTTCATGTAAGCATGGTGTAAATATATCTACCCATAATATGCTCTTAAATATTCATTGTTATTATTCGTTCCTTTCATAGACATAGTTAATTCATCTTTTCACAACGAATAAATCTTACTTTCCTTGAATGGAGGCTACTGGTGGGTTCTGGTATTGACATACATTATGATATCAATTAATTTCCTTTCACAGAACCATAATTTTTTACCTTGCAGACATTTCTCTGTTATCTCAACAGCGTCAACAGTGCTACTAGCGTTCGAATCTCAGTTCGCGTGACCATGCCACCTGTAGGTCAGGTGATGCAAGCACCCCTATTCAGCGATTTGGCAATGCATATCAGAGAATAGTCTCATTTTTACTATTGATGACCCTACACATCCACCGGAAAAGGCCTGACCTCAATCGAGACGCTAGCAGGAAGATCTCGGTGAACCTTCTCCATCTTACATCACGTGACCTACATGGTTGTGTGAACTGAGATTCAAATGCCAGTAGCACTGTTGACGCTGTTGAGACAACAGCAAAACATCTGCAAGGTAAAAAAACATGGTTCTATGAAAGGAATTTACTTGACAAATCTTACTTTGTTGACAGTTTCGACAACTGCTTTTGCCATTCTCAAAACATCTCTCTGCCCATGTCACTCAGCATGACTTCTGATGCCGAAAATCGGATCACACGTATGGAAGAGATGAAAGGCCCCCTCGTCCCTGTTCATGACCTGCTTCTGTACCCGAATCTTTATCTCCTCCTTAATTGTTCTTGTCCTCCCAGTTTATTTCGTGGTTGTTCATATTCACATGAACTGTGATCACACTCTTGTTGATTTGGGTTATGGATTCTTTTCTCGCTGCTCTTGTCCTTTCATTTTTGGATGGTTGTTGATTAGGAGGTGAAAAAGAAATAATTGTTTTGTGCGATTTAATTGTAAAATGTTCATGTGATGTCAGCCACATTTTGATGATAATGAATGTGTTTTGTTAATTTTCCATATATAACACGCCAGTTCAGACATTTGCCTTGAATGAATGAAACCAGTTATTGGGTTTCAATTTTATGTGTTTTTGTTGCTCAAGAGAAAATTTAACTTCCAATTTTTTAAATAAATTGTAAAATTCATACCATGTTTAATAATTTAAAATTCAAGAATTTTATATTTTTGGTCATACATTTCCTGCAATTTACAAGTATGTAGTAGGTTTGCTAGAGTTAATAATTAGTTGATAGTGATTGTATAGAACTAAGCACTGAAATATTTCCTACAGATGTATATTAACACGAGAGTATACAATTCCTCGTAATAGTTATTATTTTTTCTGACTTTGTTCATTGAACTTTTGCTTAACATTCCTGGGGACTTGTTCCTGGGAGTATTTTGTAGAGAATATATTTTTATATAGTTCATGATCCTGGTTTTATAACAATGTCAGTGTGATGGAGCTTTGTGAATTATATGAATAAAGATATATGAATATTCATTCTTTTATTTGCTCATTTTATTATCCATCCATTACTACACATCATTATATGAAAGTTACAATTTCATAGAATCCCAATAAACTTCCAAAATCTGATCTACAAGGCCTAAAGAGGTCCAGCCCTCAAATTTATACTGAATTAAGCCACTTACAATAACCTTATTACTTCAAGGGGTTATGTGAATCTCTAGTATTGGCATCATGTGTTTCACGGCTTTCCCATTCACACAGCCTTCAAAGTCCATGTCCAAAGTATAAGCCGTGGGCCAACTGAGTTTCTTTTAGTGGTAAAAGATGACTTTGTTTTCATAGAGGAGCGTTTACGATAAAACTGGCGACTAGCGTAAAACAGGCGCGCTCCACGTATGCTTTTAAATGTCAACCCACCAAATAATAAAATACACCGTATTTCTGTGAACATCCTCGCACGGATTATGTACTACACTGTTTTATTGACGGCTGAACTTTTTTTGCCTCTGACGATTTGATCGGTCGAGGGCTTCTGAAATCTCAGCATTATTACCAGTTTGGAATAAGGGCTTATTTCCAATAAGTAATAAGAGCGAATAGATAAGGATGAGTATTGGATACATTGTACAGACTACAGTCCTATTTATATACATGCAATAAGCAAATAGCTGTTCCATAAATCTAGGCACATATCAAGAACCTATTTCTGTGTAACAATCAAATGAAGAAGCGACAGTTTCATACCATATGCACCTATTTGTTGAGTGCATCTTGTGTAACACTTACATATAGAACAAAAATAGATTTGAGCCAGCATATAACAACTAACCATTTTGTATACATTGGTTGATATTGTGCTCATAAGAATTGCAGGAAAAAAAATTATCATCCACATTACAGTATCTTTGATGAATTGCAAATATTTAGCAGTAGATATTTGTTTAAAATGAGCGTGGATCGGTTAACCTAATATACTTAGTAATCCCTGACCCGTACATTGCTACGAAATGTGTTTTGCTAATATCAGTGCACTTTGTTGATTAATATCATAAACATAATTACCAATTTCAAATTTCATCTTTCATACAGAGTTACTAATCTTGTGCATATGACTTGTCAGTACAATATTTATGAAGGTCTTAAGTCCCATCACTATCTTGCCTATAGAGTGACTCGTCGAAAGGCAAGTATCCTCGACAAATGCTGGAACCACAGAGACAAACTTTCCTCTTCGTGCTTCCGACACTGTCACTGTTCATGTCAATGGGCATGATCGGTGTCCGCGCAGATTTCCTTGAGTCTTCGTCATCAGCTGGTAGTTTGCTCATTCGTGGCGATTGAATCACTCCTACAAATGTGTTTGAATTATACGTGTTTTTACCAAAATCATCTCTTATTTGTTATGAATCGATAGTAAACCAGTACATGTATTACTTAAAGATAAAAGTTTTATTGCAATCTGTACAATGTATAGTTATTAGTTAGACATATTATCACGTCAAAGAAATCATAAGGAAAGATAAAGCACATATGGGCATGAATCAAATGAATTAAAATCAAAGGGAATCTTAATGCTCATTTAGGAATGAGCGGACAAGTATGAATCAGACTGGGCACCCATGCTTCATGCTTGAAATGTCCATCCAGGACAGTCTTGGATGATCAGATGAGATCGGATCAGATGATCAGATGAGAAACACACCTGAGTAGTCATAACTCAGCTCCTCCCCGGCCTCAAGATCTCTGATTGCAAACAACGCTAGATGTGGGATGCTGTTGTTCACACGTACGGGCACCATGTACAGGTTCGGCTCACCTGGTGATACACACACAAAAAGATACACACATGTAACGTCCTCTTTCATAGCTGCCAAAGCAATGACATTGATGTTTTTTTAAAGACAGCAGAATGCAGTAGAATATACATATCTTACTCAGAATGAATTATCTTTGTGTGAATGGAGTAACCTTCATTCAATTGCGTTGGCAGTTTTGATATAACACTCTATTTACTACAGTTGATGACAGATTACTTATGCAAGTTTTTTTCTAACAATATATGTCAAAAATATTAAGTCACACATATATAGATCTAGATTGTTATTTTACATTTTTTTACGTTACATTTGTACGTGTATAATATTAGTCAAATTATAAACCTTGAAGTCTGTATAATGATAGTCAAATTATGAATACATGTAGTTTTTAATTCGTGATATTTATGAAATACCAGCATTTTTCATTGCTTATTAAAGTTACTAAATGAAAATGTCTTGGGCTTCTGATCTCACATAGATCTATTAGTATTCATGCATTTTTATGCAACATGTCTTTTTATTTGCCAAGCACAATCAACTAATGGCGGGTACTGGACTCCAAGATTCACAAGAAACAGCTGTCATATATCAGAAGCATGCAGCTGATCAGCAGTAAGTCATCAGTTACCATGGTAATATATCAATGAAACATCATTTCTTGCATGATGAAAGAATTCAAATGGAATAGTGATATAAGTTTTATCTACAAAAGTTTCACATAATAAAAACTGAAAACAACTTACAAGAGTGGTTGATAAAGCGTCCTGCATTCCCTATGAACATTGGATCCACATATGTTGTTAACACTTCACCACTTCCCAGGTGCTCCTTTTAAAACAAGGAATATATCAAGTTCAATCTATGTTACTCATTTTGTATGCATTACCCATAAGAGAGAAATACTATAACTCTACTGATAGATGCAATTAGAGTTATGTTTGACTAATTGCTTTATACAACAGGAATAGTTAAGGCCTGTCCAAATGAATTTAGGATTTGATTGATAATAGACAATAGAATAACTATGTATTTGCTAGAAAGCTGACCTATTTTCAAGTTAAAGTTTATGAATTTAAAAATAAAAAACTCTAACCTTTAGCACCAATATGTAGTTGCTGTCATTCAGAGCCAGGTTTTGAGTACGTTTTTTGGCTGTGTCATATGAAAGCACTTCTCCAGCATATTCACAGATGAAGGTGTCTTTCGGCACAGCGTCTAGAGTTCTTAGTCCCAAGCCTTTAGATTCTGTTTCAAAGACCTCTAGGGGTATTTTGATGCCACCTTGCACTACCTAAACCAAATTACGTATTCAAAATTCAAACTGACTTCATCAAACACTTTTTTGAATCGCAAATGTAAACATAATTAGGTTATGGGACACATGTACATTCAATAGTTGTAGTAATATCCAAGACTTAAGTCTGAACAGTAAAATAATATATATATATATATATATATATATATATATAAATACTATATTTATATATATATATAAATATATATAGGTTATATATATACATATATAGAATATCCAAGATATATAAGTAACAGTATATATATATATATATATATATATATATATAAATATATATATCTATGTATATATATATATATATATATATATATATATATATATATATATATATATATATATATATATATATATATATATATATATATTATAATTTTGATTTAACTATTAAAATTTCCCTTTAATCATAGTTCAAGCACTTTCATAAACATAGTTTAATGCATAAAGATAAGTGCAAAAATGTGGTTATCGAAGTTAATAACCTTATTCAGACAAGCTGGTGAGCATTTACAGGATTTGTTGCACTCGTAAACTGGCTTCATAGATTTGCTATAAGGATCAATTCCCTCTAATCTTCCTGAAAAAGTCACCAATACTTACTCATAAATATCACATAAATAATACTGACATGACTAAATAGCTATACAAATACATGTAGTTGACAGTAAAATTTTCTTCACATTTCTATTAAATTGTTCTTTAACATTTTATGTCATTTTCATCTTCTTTTCAAAATGTTTTATCATAAATGATTTAGAATTTAGTATCATATTTCATTTTCTTTTATTAAAAAATCTCTAATATATGTTTAACATTTTCTCCATTTCATTGTTGAGAAAAATTGTGAAATAGAAATAGAATAGAAGACATATAGAACAAGAAAGGTTTCATTTTCTTTAATCAGCAATATGACATACCAGCTTTATCATAAGAAGATCCGAACCTCTTAACACAAGAACAGGCAGTTTGGCAATCATCCTCACATTTGCAACCTTCAAAACGTTCTCCAAATGGCTGTCTTTCAATAGTTGGTCCGGGAATGTTTATACATACATACTGGAATTGTATGTTGGACATGTATTTATAATGCTATATATTGTATTGTATTGAGTGGAAGAGCTATAGCCTATGAATGCATATATAGCTGATATTCATTCAATAGATTGGATTTAAACTTTAAAATATTGTATGTAAATGTAATGTATCAAAATGAACAAATCAACAAGCCATATAACTGACCTTTAGATATCCAGATAAATTAAATACTAGTTTGTCATTTTTGGTACCTACCACAAAATCCAAAAGATGGGTAGTTTTAATGTTGCAAGTGTTCACTGGGATTTTTTCAATGCCCCTGCTCACATCACTTGTTGCAATTTTGTCCATAATTATTTAGTGTCATCCACAATCAAAAGCTTTATAATATTGATTATACACTATGTGTTTTCAACAAGTCGTCTGTCATTTGTAGAATTTATCATAAATGTTAATAATTTGTAAAAGAAGATGATTTTATACAAAATGACTAGACTTTTATGACATGACACCGTCTGCTCAATGTTTATACTTGTAGCTGATTCCCATTTTAAATCACACGCACCTGGCGGATTGCACCTCAATTCCTTTGCGATTTCTTTATAAAAATTATACGAGAACCAGTAAAGAAAAATAAGCAGGGACTAGCAAGTCTGTCACCAGCCACACATTATTACTGTTACACAATGCAATCATCTTTATCTCTTTTGAAAAGCAGCCAGGCCACACACTCACACAGTCTGTCAAATTGAGGAATAATATTGGGGTCGGTCCAGATTTGATTGATTGATATACATTATTCACACTCTTTAGGGGCTTATTTTATTTATTATTTTTTAGAATGTGTATCGGTCTATATTTTTTTTTCTTGTATTCCAATTTGTCTTCACAGAGAACATTAATCTTATCAATGAATAAAACTCCCATTTATTTGAAGAACACCATGCAGTATTTCCCTAAGTCCACAAAATAATATACCCACATTTGAATGGCCAGTTTATGAAGAACAACACATGCAGTATTTTTGTAAAAAACCCTAAAAATATTTGGTGGAAAGTACCGTCACAAGTACTGTAAGTTTGCTCAATCCACCTCTCATTTTCCCCATCGCCTCGATAACAGTGGTAACTGTTCCTGCGACGTAGAAATCAAGAACAAGAAGAACAAGAAGAATGCAACTGTCACCAGAAGAAGTTTACAACAAGACAATTATATTTACAAAGTTTTTATTCTTCATCAAATGCATCAATAAACTTGAAACAAAAGTTACAATTCACTGAATATTTCCATTAAATATTAAAGAACTTGTCTATATTTCCAGCAATGATATATTGAACAAATCTAAAATACAGTATGTGACTATTCGTCTTTAAAAAAAGTTAGGTCTCTAAGTATACATACTCTTAATATCTTAATTATAGCTTTACATAAGCAACAGTTGGTTATTACTTCATGCAAGAAGTAAAGAATATTATCAGATTTTTTAGTAACTTAGACAATCCTTTCAACATTACAAAATTGATAAGCACACAATTTGGAATGAGACACAGTTTCTACAAAGCAGCTGGAACTTTCACAATGATCTCCTGTATAAATCTAATTCTATCAGCAAAATAAAGTGTACAAAAAATAACAGACCAAATCTGTAACATTATAATAGAAAGAAATATAAAGCACCTTTGCTCAATTTATGAGATTCATTTAAGTAATATCATACGCAATATCTAGAACTGAATTGAAAATGCTCTGGCCATACTGTAAAACCCATAATATTTACAAGGATTCCATCATATAATTAGACATCACTAAGCAAGAAAACATAATTGACCAAATAGTCAACACACTTTTCGACATTCTTCGATCATGAAATTCCCAACAGATAATAGTATTTATAAGTAATAAACAGTACAATCAGATCATAAACATTCAATAATACCTCCGACTAGCTACAATTGCTACATTTATTTTCCAAAATAAACATTCACATCTAATGTGAATAATGTTGATAAAAACAGATCTTTCACATAATACCGGTAACATGCATATTTTATTGAAACTAAATTTTACTAGCAGTTACAATAAATTGTAAGTAGTAACTGATGAGAAGCAGCATTATTATACAGCATTATTTTACACCACTTTTTAAAATCAACTTTGGCACCATCTCTATAAAAGGCACAGAAGCAAAATACAGCGATTTGTAAATTATTTTCATAGCTCAGAGCTATATATTTCTTAATTTTCTTACATAGTTCAACCTTGTGGAAACTATATTCAAATGTTTTATATAAGCGATGTTAATCAAGTTTAATCATCAGTTTATAAATGTCTTTTATAGCTTTTATTTGGAATAACAAATTTGTTGATAACAAATTTTAATACTTCATCATCTCAACAAATACTGATTACATTAACAATGAACAAGAAATACAGGTCCAAGCCAGCTTGTGTATTGAACAAAAACATTGGACATTTGTGGAAACAAAGAAAAATAAATCTTAATCATGATTACATGTAATAATATTTCTATAAAATACTTTTTGAGCATGCATTAAAAATGATGTGATTCTGTTCTTGACAAAAATTTCAATCGTGCAATCAAGCATCATAATTTCATTTCCATACAGATCTTTATGCAAATATCATACAATGTAAAACATCTGAGGGCTCAGATCTTTATTTATTATAAACGAAGTAAACTAACTTGAAATGAATTCATAGTTCAGAAGTCAATACCCATGTAATAAATTAACAATTAGTTTCCTTTTTAATTGGAAAAGGATGATCTGGACAGTAGAGCACATGTATATTTTTTTCTGTATAAAGACATACCCTCAAGTCTTAAAAAACACAGAAAATGGTGGCAGCAGACATCTTTTCATGCACACATGAGAATTTAACAGATGTAGTCATCATACAAAAATTCTACTGAGGAATGTTCGGGTGGCAATTTCTCAATCAGCTACTTGTGACCTAATTAATACAAATTTCAAAAATGTAAAAACTTTAAAACACCAATAACATGTTAGTTGGTCTGCTATGTCATTAAATAGTATATTATGTAGAAATGAAGTGCAAATACAATTTGCAAATTTTCATCAAGAAGTTAGATTGTTTACATATATATCAAAAATCATTTGCACATGTTCTTTGAATTGGTTTCCAATTTCATTACTAAGTAACACTGGAAAAATTTTCATTCATCTCGTATACAAGCCCATAATACGCGAACTTGAATTTAAAATAAGAGGTAAAGTCACAACTTACCCAACTAAAAATAAAAACAGCACATTTACTCCAGCTATTCTATTCCAAAGAATTCTTTGAGTTTCTCATCTTCCACAGCTTCATCAAATTTTTCATAGTCCTAAAAAAAAGTAATCAATCATACCTCTAACAATCAAAATATATGAGGCTGCATGCACAAAACCTCAATAAATAGATACTTAATATTTACCAAATCAAACCTAAATGTTGCATACTGTATCCCCAAATAAAAAGAATATTCATAAAAAATGAACTCACCCCTAGATATTTGTCTCCCTTCACAAACCGAGGTGGGAGAGCTGTGGGGTTGCCACATAAATCCCTCATCTCCATTTTGTTCTCCTCTGCCTCTGCTATATCCACTTTCGTATAGGAGATCTTTTTCGAATCAAGTACATTGAAGATCCTCTGCTGTTGACCTTTCAACTGGAAATATAAATTAAAAAAAAAATTATCATTGAAAGAAAGCTTTAGAGGTTGGATGAACACTTGATAGAAAAAAATGTAGACCTATATTTTAAATATGACACAAAAAATAGCACACACAACTTGCATCTGAGCTACTTCTTGGGTTTCATACAATGGACCTTTCCGAGGATGTTCATAAATTTATTAGCAATCAAAATGTCTAAAGTGATCATTTCCATAACATTGCAGTATATAGTGATATGACATTCCAATGCCCGCAGGATTCGGACACTAGCTACATGTAGTTCTATGCACAACTCTGTGGTTTAGTTACAATAAATAGGAAATTGAACAAATATTTGACAATACTTTCTAAAAGACGAAGAGTTATAATACATATTAAGCGAAAATAATAATATAAACTTTAAGCAACATAGATTTGGATTTAATAGACTTCTCATTAAAAGTATCTAAAATAATATTGCAAGTTACATAAATAAACAACAACTGGCATCTGAACATTCTTATCTATAAAAACGTTAAAATAAACCCTGAAGGAACACACATAAAACAAGTAAAACCTGTGGACCCTGACATTGAACTTCTGACAGTGCCTGAAGAAATCACTAATACCTGTTATTATATGAATGAAGTGTTTATTATGTTTGTTCAGCAATATGTACCATTTTTGGCCTATCATAATTAATGTCAAAGTTAAATAAATATGATTGCCTCCCTAACTGGTACATAAACCTTAATATGCACACTAAGAGATAGATATGGAAATATGCAGTTGCAAACTACCAGATAAGAAAAAGAAATATCTCTCATCTGGCAAAAACCCAATACTACATGATTTGACTCACTGAAAGGAGATTCACTCCTGATTCATCTTTCATTGTTCCCATGGTAGGTATCAGCACATGTATGTGGTGATAAATTTCAATACAGAAGAATTAGTTTTGAAAATATTTTCCTTGGCAAAAAAAAAAGATAATAAGAGAGGTGATTACACTTAACAATTGGGTTAAAATACCTTTCTAATTTTCTTAGCATTTAATTCAATTTCTTTATTTCAGAATATAGAATTGCATGCATTAAGAAAATAGTAAAAACAGTAACAGGAAACAAATTAACAGTAATTTAAAGCATCATCACTGACTTGGGTCTTTACTCTGACATTTCTTTAGAAAACAAAGTGCATTTTATGATATAAATTTCAATGACATCTTTTGCATTGACAATCAGTTTTCGGAGGCATTAAATGGTTGAATCTAATGCATTATTATGATAAGGCCACTATTACCCAAATCTGGTCAACAAAACAGTGCCTGAGCCATCACCCACATGCAATATTCAATGCGAGCAAATGGGGCTTTTACTATGGTGATTCATGAGGGCACAACAATTAACTTGTGTGCTGATCACTAAACGATCCTATCATGCAAAATGGATGAGCATGATTAAGTTTCATGATTAACCATTACTGGTAACCAATGGTCTTTGTCAATAGTATCAGTATGACAATTTTGGAAAACAAAATATCAATTACAAAACTAAGAAAACTGTCTGTTATATTATTCTGCAAAACTAATGATAAGATATCAGGTGTGCAAAACAAGTCAGTTAAATGAAGATACGGGCTCTCAAACATTAAAACAAAATACTTACGGAATTATTTCCCCGCTAATGCATTTCTTTTTAAGACTTGTTACTCATTGGGAGAAAATATTGATCGCTATTATTTTGATATTTACACAAATTGAAATGCTTAAATATGTTAGAGGTATATTTTCATTCTGTTGCCCTTCTATTCAACATATATGAACAGCATATTACTTCAACACACATCAATAAAATAAAATAAGAAGACTTTTTCACTAACAATTAATACATGTAACCCATATATCTTTCATACATTGTCAAAACAACCAACGTGTCAGCTGTTCATTTTATGGTCTCTCTTTTTCAGTTTTTATTACATTCTAACATTTCTATTATCTATATTATGAAAGTTGATCAAAACAAAAAGTTGACCAAACATTTCATGTCACACAAGTGCACTACACTGAGGCTAGTCAATGACAATCTGGGGAGCACTTATGAAGGCGGCCGCAAAACTGGTACATGTAATAATTTTAGAGGGGGGCCTGAAATGTTCAAAATTATAAATTGGGGGTGTAAATGGGAGATGGGGGGGGCTGAAAATGATACATTTGTACTACATGTACTAAGTATGTTAGTTTCCTTTTTATACCCCCCACCCAGGTCATAATAAATTGTTAGCACCCTTAGTGTCAGTTGCCATACATAACCTTTCGGTAACACATGGTTCACTATAGATATAAATATGGCTATAGATTCATCATTAAATAACTAATATGAACTCTGTAAATTTCGTACCTAGAAATAAGTAGTATTCATATTCATTTGTAAATTTTTTAATTCACATAAGAAAAAAATCAAACTTCATTTGGTTTCTGAACATTTTCTTTACGTATATCTAGTCACACATGCTTACAATATCGCATTAATAGTAGTAATCAACAGCTCCATTAACTGTGCATAATTAAGGTAATTGTGCATAAATTAGGTGATGACAACATTGTGACAGGTTTTATGGCATAGAGGACTCAGTTAGATAATTTGATGGCTTTTGTATTCCATCATACATTTAATGTTATATCTACAAAATATACTTGAAGGGTCAGTAAGGGCTGTGGTGTGTCAAATTCAACGAAAGCATCTTCGTTGAGAGGAGACCACCACTATGTTGCAAGTGAAATCAATTGATGTCTGATAGAAAAGAAACCTCTATCTACAACCGGCAAAGGTAATTTTTTTTTTTTTTGAAGACTCACCTCTTTATTACTATAGAGCACTTCACACACGCCACGTATATGTTTTTGTTTAAACCATCATAGCACGGCTATTAATGAACTAACAATATTGTTTGAGGTGCCGAAATGAAGCTACTTACTTATATTTTCATAAGATAAACCCAAACTTTATGAATGATTGACATCACATGATCTAGGGCGCATTTTGTTATGAAATAATGTATTCACACACATCCCGTAGGTGGCGATAATATGCGATTTGAACATGTTTATTTACATTTATTACATTTATTAGAAATTTTCTTTTTACACTTTGGCAGCGGTAAAACAATCATATTCATGGTAGATGTTGTCGGCATGGCTGCAGAGTCTCGTCATACGTCACTAGTGTCGTCATACGTACATTTTAGTGACGTGACGAGACTCTGACGTTATGTAGAGACTCAGGATGATTCCTGATTCAGGATGTTTGTACCCATCGGGCCCCCTGTGAACAGGTCTATATAGACAGACAACCATGCATGTAGGAACCTCCGGGTCACGATAAGGCAGAATATTATTAATATATATGATAGATATGCATCCAGAAACCGACATGTGCCGGCAAATCGACGCCTCAATATAAATTACATATATACATAGTATGTCCGTTCGAAAAAATGTGTCAGTTTGATGGTGCACACGTACATCTAAGTTTAAATGGTGGTCCATGGTGGATCGATATGAGCCAGCATTGACCACAATATAAATTTATCAAATCTATATACCTTTTGCTAATCCTGGCTTTATTTTGACAGGACCTACTATGGATATATGTAGAAGATCAATAAAGTTATATAGATCTACCTTGCTAGATTCTATATAAACTAGCTCTAATATAAATTGCTCCGGTGCCTGAGACACAGCTGTCTGTTCACGACCTGCAAAGGCATTTTTTTAACCCACCTCCTTATTACTTGACACAGAAGAAAAATAAACTTTGATTTCATCTCCCATATTGACTGGCAGCAAGTACAAATCCAAGCTCTCTTCAAGTGTCCGTGTCCCTTTTAAAATAAGGTCAAAATTCTAGATCTAGCAACTGATAATTGTCTAAATTTTATGGTTACTTCCTCAATCTGTCAAATTTTATGTAGTATCCGGCTCGGGTAGTGGAGTGACATGTGTTTTTCTGGGTCACAGTACAAAACCAGACAGAAAGTTAGACTACTGTGTCTGCGGTGCCGTTTGCCTGTTACTTAAAATCACAGTGCGAAAAGTCACCACTGGAAACACGCATTGTGCAAGGTGAAATTCTGGCAATCAAGTTCATTTTTGACAACAAATCATGCAAATTGATTAATATACTTGTACGATATCTTACAGCTTAATTTGTAAGTTATGGTTCACTTTTACATTCCTGTCTGTATATAGATTTTTATTACAGTAGAACCTCCAATTGAGACCACCTCGATAAGGAGACCACCTCTGTAATGAAGACCACTTTTCACGGTCCCAAACCACAGTCACTTGAAACCCAATTCGTAGTGAAAACCCTTATAAAATTGGTTTCAAGTGACTGTGTCCCTAACCTTCATAAAGCTAGCAAAACAAACCTCTGTATAGAGAGACCACCTCTATTGAGACCACACGTACTGGTCTCAAAGGTGGTCCTAAGATCTCGAGGTACTATACTGTTCTAGTACTAGTATTCACTGCAGTAGCCTTTTGTTCAATGAAAAAATGTACTTTTATGAGTGCTAAGTACAAATCATCAAATGTTGAATACCACGAAGTCTTCCAACCATATTGCATGTCATCTGAATAATTATGTTCTAGGAAGTATGTTCCTTGTTGGGTTGACCGGTGGTATTGCAACTGGAAAAAGTACAGTATCTTCAATATTAAAAGACCTGGGATGTCCTGTTATTGATGCAGACCAAATTGCTAGGGAAGGTAATACATAAGCTAGACTAGATATATCAGACTATTCAGACAATTATCTTGGAACAATGAAAAAATTATTCCAATATCATTTTAATTATGATTATAGTAGATATTTTTCATATGCTCATTTTAGTTGTGCTGCCAGGAAAACCAGCTTTAGAAGAAATTAGAAAAGCGTTTGGTAATGATGTTATTAATAAAGACGGTTCACTCAATCGTGAACTTCTTGGACAAATCGCATTTGCTGAACCAGTCCGATTGAAAATTTTGAATTCAATAACACATCCAAAAATATATAAAGCTATGCTTTGGGAACTGCTGTGTTACTTTATGAAAGGTAAGTAATATTTAAGCAATATGTCGAGCTTAGCATGAATTGTTATTGATTCATGAATGGAAAGTTTCCGTCCAATGTTTTTTTTTTTTACTTAAAAGTCATTTGATATATATACATATGTTTTGCTGTATAACTATAATTGGTGTTTGTTTGAATAAAAGCCCACAACTTCACCTACAACTGTCCTTTGAAACCAATGGTATATGGCATAGACCAAATTTACAGCCACTGATGATATATTAAGGATGCCACATATGATACAAAAATCACATGAATTGAGACAGGGCAGTCATTATTCAGTTAGATCAGGAATACATATCATTTATTCCTGGTTAGATCTACATTTTTCATAGCAACAATCATTCAATTATACAATTTGTATATCAATTGACAGAGTTCTTTTAGGTGCTCTCCAAGAATTGCCCTCTTCATTGCCATTGAACTACCAGGGGTATAATCACCAAATAATTGCAAGATGTTTAAGTAATAAAATATGGTACATTATAAATTGTTTCAGGAGAGCAGTTTGTTATTATGGATCTTCCTCTGCTATTTGAAACCTCAAAAATGACGAAATACCTGACGTCTACTGTTGTTGTCTATTGGTGAGTTTCATTTTCATATCACTATAATTTTCAATAACCAAGAAATAGAGAAATATCATTTTCTATATATATGCATCATAAAGAAGGTTCTCGAATTCAGGAGACCAGCAACCAATTCAGAAAATCTGAGACCTTTTATTAGTTGTATGACCCTACAGTATTTAGTGAAATGTGGGTTTATTTCTATGTAATTTTGAAGTATTCACTGGAAATATGTTTATGGTCAGGAATACATATCATTTATTCCTGATATGGTTTAATGGGTGTTTGAATCCATGTGTGTTAAGGCCGCGTCCCACTAGTTTCTGCGTGTGGTCGACGCATAAATTGAATTCTTCTAGGAATTTCCTGGCAAATTTTTTTATTTTTATGCGTCGAGCATCTGCTGATAGATAACCCCTTTTAGCATTAACAAAATGTTTTCCCCAGCGCATAGTCAACTCACAGCCAGCGCAAGCCTGGCGCAAACCCGGCGTGAGAAAAGCAGACAGTGAACGCAATGTCAGCGTAACCCTGACGGACAACTGACGCACAAAAAGAAAAGTTTCAGCGAGACTTTTTTCATGCGTTGGTTGTGCGTCGTCGTTACACTGACATTGCGTTCACTGTCTGCTACCAGCTGAACATACGTCTACAATACGTTGAAAATCTGCTGAATGAACACCATTGTACGCTCAAGGTGTGCCAAGCTTAAGCCAACGTTTTCATCTGCCGAGCATCTGCTCCCAATACGCTGCAGATGCTCAGTGCATTTGTAGCGTATGTTCGGCGTATACAGGACGTACGGCCCACGTAAAAAAATCAATGGATTATCGATTGGCGTAAGCCGTTTACGCTTTTGATGTTTTGAGCAGCCCAAAACCTTGGGAGTGTAAAAGAGCGGACAAATCGATAATCTTCCTAGAAATATTTTGACGGCGTACTGGCAGCGAGCGTTACACGCACATGACACGTACATAAAGCGGCAAAGTAACGCTGGGTCAGCGTAGGGTCGGTGTAGCCGGCAGAGGCTTAGCGTAGATGAAAAAATTTGGATATCTGACTGATTTTTATCAGCTGGGCGTAAGTTCCCAGTGTGCCGGGAACGAGGGGACGCGGCTTTAAATGATTATTGTATCTAGCTCTCTTATGATTTTTTATTCATTTTTACATTTTTACTGCAGTGATCCAGAAACACAATTGATGCGACTGAGAAAACGGAACAACTATACTGAAGAGGAAGCATTGCAAAGGATAAATGCACAAATGTCACTTGATGAAAAGTGTTTACGGGCAACGGATATTGTGTATAATTCAGGATCTGTTGATGAAACTCGGATTCAAGTAGAAGAATTATATAATAGGCTTAGAAGGAATAAAGCTCACTGGAAGTTACGGCTTCTGTGTGTGTTTGGAGTGACTGTTATTGTGAGTGGGGTATACATGTTAGGAAGTGGAATATGGCAAGCTATTCAATGGACTCTTGTCTATTCATGATGTATGCATAATGATAATAGTGATATATAGATTTAATAAATGTGATATCGAACACTTTTAGATGTTTTCACAATGATATTATTAAAAGATTTGTGACATTTATGTTTAAAGATATGTCAACATTTATTTTGAGCTTAAATAAGCATAGATGCGTTCGCCAAAATGTCGACATACATTAGCATTTTAGTGAAGTGACGAGACTGTGACGTATGTCGAGACTGACGATCGCATCTACCAACAATTGTAAAAAATTGTACTTTTTATCACAATGACACAATTAATTATGTCTCAATATACAACCATCATCATTGAAAGAAGTTCTATTTCTAACTTTAGGAAAACGTGTTTCTAAGAAAAAATCCTTCAGACTAACTACATACACAAGTGCAAGAATAAGATGCAAGGATAGAACTCATGATTACTAATTTGATCAGCCCTCTTACCATTACCTTAATATAGCGACCAATGCTTTTAAACACGGTCTCAAATAGCGCCTCTACATCAGGTCAGTCAGAACAAAAAATCACAATGCAAACATTTATAATTTACATAATTACATGAAGAAAGATTATAATGGGCGTTTATGTTTGTATATAAGTGTTTGTAATATCAGATTACTATTGTACTCTACTATGACTGAAAATGTTTTTAAGTATTATTAAAATACTGTACAATTAATAAGTAGTTACCACGTACATTCTGCTGAATTATTAGTATCGAAATAAGGGGTACATTATGTTAAAAAATAGGGCCTTTGTAATACAACTTTTAGTACAATTAGCAGCAGATATGGGTTCAACATGCAAAATTACACCAGAAATCATAACATTTTACGTCTAATAACAGATCTTACAATATATCAGTGTGTCACGTAAGATTTGACACAAAATGACTGCTTGTGGGTAGAGTATTAGTATATATCAGTGTGCTAATGAAATTCTTAAATATGAAGATAAAAGCACCAAGGAGGGCTCCTCGGTTTCCTAATTGAACATTGTTATTCCCTAACAGTTAAAATACTCATCTTACTTTGTAACAGCATTACAATGTAGTATAGAAAAGTATATGTAATTTTTATTCTGAAACAAAAGTGACCAAGTCCAAAATTACGTACACTATGAGTCATGCACCTGAGAGAAGACTAATAGAGGTGAAATAATTTTGTTTACTGTTCTAAGTAGCCAGGTAGTTGAGCTATAATCCCTGTGAATTATACAATTTCATTTCGAATAGTTTTTATTTCATAGATGACTTAGATTTTTTCTACTTTCGCGCAGGAGAAATTTCATACAACAGGGCAGAACAATGAGAGTACAATTGAGGGCTGAGATTGATCATGAGACTCCAGCGAATATTTTGGTAAATGTCATACATTTTTTGCGAAGCAGGTTGCTAAATAAGGGCCCTTTGAAGGAAATCCTATCGCCTTATCTAATTTGTCAAATTTGTTTCAAAATATGAACAAGCCAGATCTTAAATCATTCAATAAAAAATAACCACAATTGATGAGAGAGATTTAATGCCAAATTAACCTATTTGATACCAACCCAATGAGAATGAGATATGAACATTTTCATTAATCTTTAGGTTATTGTTTTAGAACAAACAGAACATTTATCTCAATATTTAATCAATCTTTGAAATATTGCTTTAGAAAGTAAATAAAATGTTTTTCTTAATATAGGCTATCACAGATATAATATATCACAATATTCTAATATGTAACTTGATGATTTAATGAGTCTATTTTTTTAAAAATAAATTCAATTACATTTCCAAGGAAAATACATCTACATGTACATCTCTGTATTTGAATACCATAAAAATTGTGTTGAAAAAAAAACTGCTAATCACAGATAATGGAAAATATATGTAATGAAAATTTACTAACGAATTCATAAAAATTGACCAACGCAATCTAGGTTTAATGAAAATGATTAAATAAAACAATTCTATTTTCCTATGTTAAACATAAAAATGGACTCAACAAAGCATATATATAACAATTCAAAGAGTTCAACAAATTCAAGTAAAACAGTATTTACGAAGCTACAGTTGTTTAATCATATTAAACAACATTGTCAAAGTATAATTTACATCATTGATCATGTTTATTAATATGTACATTCACAAATATATAAATAACTAGTATATATCACAGTATTTTGGACAAAGCACACATTTTTTCTTTACCTGTTCATAATCTACACTAATGTTAAGATATTGCAAGTAATACAAACTGTAAACCTAAAATTATTTGCATAATTTAACTTGAGAATTTTGTATTTACCTTGAAAATCACACATTTAAATGTCCAATTGATGCGGTTGCCATCATTCTGACACACGTTTTCAAATCAACACTTCACTAAAATGTACATGTATGTGTGTTGCTTTGAAAACACTTGTCACAATGACGGCAAGCGCACCTACATGTTAAAAGCATTACACAGCATATAGATGTTACAAAGAGACTGTGCACATGTGAAATGAAATAGCCAGAAAATAATTAAATGAATTGCAAAATGTAATAGGTTTACAGTAGTATTTCTGACAATATTATGCTTAAAAGATTTAGAATTCAAGATATGATACAAATGTAATTTGCAGTCACCACAATATAAAATTTGTTAATCTCACTTAAACAAAATGAGATCACATTATCTAAAATGCATAATGATCATATCACTAAATGTTAATTAAATGCTATAATATCAACACACCACACATAATTGCCAATATATAAGTACAGTTTCAATTAGCAAGCAGAGATATCACACTTTATTTTCTGGTTTCAAAGGCACTTTTATAATGTTTTCTCAGCCCATAGGTCCTCTAATCAAGTAATCCTAATGCTGAAAATGATAAATTAATAACACATTTATCAAAATCACAAGACATACAATCATACATGTAGAACATTTCTAAAAATATATGAATTTTAAGTAAAGGATGTTAGATTGAAGGAACATTTTAACAGAAGCATTCACTAGACCAATATTTCCTCAACATAAGAACACCTTAGCTAATACAATGGATAAACTTTGATTTCATCATAATCTTATGCAATAAATCTTTCAAAAAAATGCCCATACTGAGAAGCACTAATAAACAGAGTAGAGTGAAGAAGTCCCAGGCACAAGTATCAGTGTATTTGAATTTGATACCATAAGATAAAACAGGAAAAATTCTGTTGTGTTAAATATAATCTTTCATTCAAAATAACATTATATTATTCAGTGAGTATTGGTCTATTCTGTAATGTACATCGATGCTTATACCAGTGATTAGAGTAATCAGCTATCTTACCCATAACATATCTAGAAATCTTTGGGCTATTCTTTAAAATATTGCGGCCCAGTTCTCACTGCCCCAGAACGAAAATGCAGTCCATGCAGAATCCTTGTACATAGCGATCTGATTGAAGTCAACTGAAAAAGGACCATTTCTTGTGAAAAATTGTTCTTACAGAAAGGTTTAAGTTTTTTTGGTTTTTTTTTACTTACCATCAAAATGTTTGGCAAGATACCAAAATACCAGTTTAAATAAAACAATCTCTCAGATGCTGGTGTAATTTCGCCTACATGTACTTGTACACAGTAAAGATTTTCATACTTTAGTGAATGGGCATAAATCTACTTTGTACAGTGTTTTATGTAGTTCTGAATAATAGTTAATACAAATATTGGACTGATAAACATTTTAAATTGTTTTTTGTGAGTTATACATGTAAGTACAACTTTCAACAACTTTCAATACAATCAAATCCCACAAAATCAGATTTAATATGCTGACAGCAATTTCAGAAGTATACATTTTCAATCATATTTTTAAACTAAAAAATGGTAATGAATATCAAAATAAAAATTATAGTAATGAAACACTATTTTTTTTTGCCAGATCTACATCGCAATTTTGATTATTCTGATTGGTCTACATAATAGTGAAAATGGCATTTTTCCAGTGTCTGAGAGACAGAGTCAGACATTTTGAACAAGTCGAAATTGGGGATTAGGTACCATGATTGGAACAGCCAAGTTTGTTTATATTTTTTATTTGCATACACATTCATGTATCACCAACTATGTAACTATCCATGTGTATGCAAATCAAAAATATAAACTTGGCTGTTCCAATCATGGTACCTAATCCCCAATTTTGACTTGTTCAAAATGTCTGACTGTCTCTCTCAGACACTGGAAAAATGCCATTTTCATGTAAGTGTTCACTATTATGTAAACCAATCAGAATAATCAAAATTGCAATGTAGATCTCGCAAAAAAATTGCGTTTCATTCCTATAATTTTTATTTTGATATTCATTACCATTTTTTAGTTATGATTGAAAATGTATCGTTCTGAACTTGCTGTCAGCACATTAGTCCTTTTATCAAAGTATTTCATGCAAATTAACAGTGACTTACAGGCAATTTTATGTGTGCTGTTAACAAGATGGCCAAATGAACCGACAATCTGGTCCCAACTGCCAAGTCCGAGTGTTTTGGAAGTGTCATAGACATCATCCCATGACAATGGGCTGAACATTACAATGTCTGCAGTTTGGCTCTAGAATACAGATATTTATGCATTTACATGTACTATGTTTAACAAAATCCAAAATATACACAATATTTAGAATTAATAATCAGCATTTTTCATTATCAAAGAAATTATCTGAAAAGGAATAAAACTGGTGCTGAAATAATTTTTCTTCTAGAATATTCTAAAGTACATTGTATATATTTAAGACACCTACCTTGACATCATCATACTCTGCCTGTGGTATGGCTGTCCAAGTTTCTCCTCCATCATCACTCTTGAGATGCGTGAGTTCACTGTCAGCACTGATACCATACAGAGCATCCTCTACCTTGTAGTGAAATTCCACCAATGAGATGCGCTCATCCACTCCTATACAAAAATCAAAATTAGACTGTAATTGTTGTAAGTCTTAGTTAGAAGGCACCCCAGTTCTGTGGCAATATACATATATATGAACAAAGTGATGTGCCCCAGTTTTGCTGGGTGTTAGAAGGTTAAGGTGAATGAAATCACATCTATTAGAGAAATGAGGAGGTTGGAACCACGATTTTCTTAATAGGAAGAGGGGTATTCATAAGCAAGTGGGATGTGAGAAAAAAGGGCAAAAGAAAAGAGGGATTAGATGGTTCTAGGAAATAGACTAAAAATTTGTGGTGTGCGTGAAAATGGGCCAAACAACAAAATATCTAGGCATATGGGCAATACAAAGAAATAAAGCTTATGTATGTTGGATTTCTTGATCACTTATAATATAACCTCCACACCAGCGCCCCCCCAATAGGCCATGAAATGTAACATTGCAATATATTTAGATTCAGTATATACTTACGATTCCATGACTGCCCAAAGTCAGTAGTGTAGGAGCAGACAGAATCATAGCTGAAAGAGTCACATCGGTGTCATATGAAAGACTATCCCTTAATATCAGTTCAGTACTATATGTTTGAATAGCTCCCTTCATCATTTCTTAAAAACAAAAGGCTTCCGTGCTACTTTTCATAGGAATGCTGCTTATAAATAATTTAGAAATTCAAATGTATTCAAACAAGTGCTTCACTTTTAGTGTACATAAGTATAAATCGGCTGGCTCAAGCTAAAAAATTGCAATGACGCTAATATTATCATGGAAGTGTTTTTTGTGATATTTTTTTTACTAAAGTAACACTTATTATAAGGCCCCTACTTAAGGTTACTCATGATGCAGATGTAGAGAGCAGCAGCATCAGTCACCAAGAAGCCTCGCTCGGCTTGTGTTTCCAACGGACCTTTGTACTTCCGCGCACATACATCTGGAGATAAAACAGTTATCAAGAGGTAAATAATTATAAGACAATTTATTGCCATTATCAATTCATATCGCTTTGCAATAAATAGATAATAATTCATTGTGTGAGCAAGTGACAAATAAGAGGGTTGATACTACATATTTAGTTCTACAATGTGTATGATAGAGAGTAGCCTAACTATACTCCTTTGAAAAATATGTTGATTTGTCTTCATCTCCAGACATACATGAAATTAAAGCACTTGTAATCTTCTCTATGCAAGAAAAATAGACAAGAGGGACACAAGACTTTTCATTAATTAAATTACATCATCTTCACTTCAGCTATAATCAGCCGGAATCGTACCTGCCACAACTCTGTCTGCAGTCAATGCACAACCATGGAGTTCGAACCTTAGCCCTGTCAGTAGGTTAGTGACATTGTTGGCCTTAGGGAGAATCCTCACATATCGTGTGTCAAGATTCGGTTTGACAGGGAAATATATCGTGTCATCTGCTCCCCATGGATCAGATGCCATCACCCCAGAAAATAGCTGCAACAGTGAAAAAACAATGTTATGAATGGGCGGTTGACATTTGTCATGATTTCACAGTGTGTATTCTTATGTACTTTTTAGTGCAATAATTATGTTTAGAGATGTATCCGAAGATGATCAATTCTATTTATTATTTCCTCAGTCAATTAAAAGAGAGTAATGATGTTCAGAGAAAACAACAATATTTTGTTCAATTTGTATACTTTATCTTTGTATAAATGTCAGAAGGTAGGAAAGACTGATACTACGCATTTAACACTAATAAGTTACTGTTTTTCTTACGTATAATTAGCACAGTGCAGTACATTGATTTATGGGGCATCAGAGTGGTCTGCAAATTTAGAGTCTGGCTAGTGTTTATCCAATACATGTATTTATCTTTGAAAGACAGGCAGAAAGGTACTCACCAGTATGTGAACCCCTGATTATATATTCATATGATTCAAGAAGAAATTTAAAACATATACCACAATTAAGAATTTCATGATAAACAAAGTGTTCAAATTCTACCTTTGGAGAAGCAGGGGCCTCCTCATAGAATTGCCAGTTGAGGCCTTCAAGACTGTGTTTCAGTTCGAAGTCTTTCACATAGTTGGTGGCATCTGCGGCTTGAATGGTCACTCCAGTGATACGGTACATATTTCCGAGGGACACCTGCAAACACAATTAAATAATAGTAATATACTTGGTAATATGATCACAACACAAAACATTAATATCACAAAGATAACTGCCACAATATTAGTTAATAATTAATTGACTGGCTTTTGAAACATTTCATCTCATTTTACAATTCATTCACACATATTAAAGGATATAGTTTCCTGAAAATATTTCTGTCAAAAATGACTCCATAAGTACTAGTAGATTTTCTAGGCCCTCTAAAAGCAAGCACAAATAATGGATATCGAATGGAAGAGTACCTGAACCCACTCGTCCCTGTAGTACGGAGCTCCACGGGGGTGAGGGCTCCAGAAGCCGGCACTGTTGAGACGCGCATTCAGCACAGGATGGTCCTTGTGTGAGGAGGATGCTAGCAGCTGACAGTCATTGATAGTAGCAGAGTCCTCCACACCAACAGCCACAAGGCAGTCTTTGAATATAGGAAATTATATCTCTTATAGCATCACACGCATTTACAAAAGGATACAGTGGTGGTATGATCATGTTACATACACTTAGCAACTTTTATCTTTAAGTTTCATTCACTAAAGTCATAGAGAGAATGTTTGGAGTAGAATGCACTAATTTGTACTCACTTGGTATGTGGAAAGGTACTTCAATTCGTTCCATTGGAGTGCTGAAGGCTCCTATAAGGGCAGGGTAGCCAGCAAGATTGGCCATGTCAGCTTCTTTGTATACCACCTAAAATCATTATACCACGTAAAATCATTTCACTTTAAAGATAAGAAAAATCAAATATACTGCACTATATTGTGTATTACAGTCTTCACTCAAGTGAGTAAAACGAAATAATATCCCCAGGATAATATCACAGAAAATAATAGGAATCATTGTTATCTCCAACATTCAACACATAGCTTGCTTTTTCTAAGACAATTAGAAAAAGTTTCACATGGCTATGAATTTATATCAAAGGCCATCAAACAGTATGCTTACCATGATTACTAACAATTACACATACATGTAATTTCATAGCAGCTCACATATTGTAAGATCAATGGCAAATGAAATCCTGCACTAACATTATATTAGTACAATGTACTTTGTAGCTTTAACTTGAATATGCGTACCTGTGCCAAAATCTGGGCAGTAGGGTTTTCCTCATTTGACTTGAGCACTGCATCAGAGTTGTCAATTTGGAAGGTCACAGTGAGTGTCTCATTATCAGAGAACAGAAACTTTGTATACTGAAATGAAAGAAAAATGAAAGTAATACCATTGAATATCATATATATCAATGTCTCCATATGATTCTTAGAAATAGTGATGCTACCAAGTTTAATGGTTCAACAAATGAAACTGAATATGATATCCTCTAACTATACGTGTCCATTTCCACCTGGATATAAAAATTTGCAAAACATGGAACTGAATTTCATAGTTTATATTAAGAAAACATGCATATCTGCAGACATATTAAATAACCGTCCAACATACATCAATGGACACGACGTTCTGACCATCAGTAGTGGTAGTGACCACAGTTGGCGCAGTGTGAGCATGGCCAGTTGTGGACTGGTACACCAGGTACTGAGACACGTACAGCTTGATCTTCAGGTCAAAGGCATGTGCTGTTGATTCCCATGTGTGATTGACGTACAGGGTCAGCGTCACAGTGGATCTAGGTGAGAGAATAACTTCATTTATGCACCTGTTAATAGCTAAATCATACATGCAGGCAAACAAAATATACAGAACTATTGCAGAATAACACATGATTGTAATTATAGTACTTTTTATCTGAATCACACTGGCACAAACAACATTTACAACAGTTTTAAAAACAAAAACCAGTATTATGCATCCCGTACCCTGGAGACTTGTCCTGAGGCAGGTAATCTTCCCTGGTCCAGTTCATGGAGATCTGGGGATCCTCTGCAGCGACAATCACTGTGTTCACTGTGCCGGTGACCTGAGAGGCTGCAGTGTGGGTTGTGGTGCCATCAGTGTACTCCAGGTCCACAGTGAATGCTCGTGAAGCACCACCTCTGTGGACATAATGTTTTCATGAATTTCTTTATCACACTGTTTAAGTACTTTATGAAAATACCTGCTAACAGATGGGTTTATTTTTACATAGTATGTAGAATTGACTCAGTGGCTAAATTTCCAACCCACTGTTGAAGTAGATGTTTATGTAAGAGCCTATAGCTATAGAGAGAACAATGTTTAAGAGTGGAAATAATATTGCTAATCACCTGTTGTCCTTGTGCTGGGTGAGCTGGACATCGAATGAGACCTGCAGTACGTCATCGTTGGTGTCGGGGTAGTTCATGAGGCGGCTGCCAACAGGCACCGCATTCCACTGGTACCGGTGGAACATTCCTGAGTAATCAAGCCACAGGAATCATGATGATTTTTTAATCAGTTGGTAAACTTTTATATATTTGTTTGGTTTTTGAGTTTGCAAAAACTCAAAGTATGTTTCGTCACTGTTTCATACTCACCAAATTTTGTTAATGTAAATTCAAAGTAATCACCCATATGAATTAATGTACGGCAGTCTTTTTTCAAAATTTTAACATCAAATCATTCAGATTATTTTACTTTTGGTTAATGACCAAATGTTTCGGTGACCTAATCTACCTGTCCGTTTCTTAGAGACTGAGCAGTTAAAGACTGCTTTTTGTTCAATTGAAACACACACAAAATGACTGAAATATTTGAAAGCGACCTTGAGAACATCGGCCAAATTACTGACCGTGGTTGGTAATGGCGCCAAGGTCCACCTCCCACAGGCTCGTCTGGCTGGAGCCGGTCAGGAATGTGGGCACCTCCTCAATGTACTCCTTGTATGCCCAATTGCGGCCCCAGAATGTGTAGCGGGCATGCAGCGCAGTAAGGTATGCCTCTCCAGCACCGTCATTTGGCAGCTATCGGGTAAGTAGCAGATAAGTGTTAAACAGAGGGCTTCTTTCAAAGTTTAGGAATTTCTACTAAACGTATAGTTTGGTTGGAAGCTTTCTACTGGCTTATTCTTGGCACTTTCTCAACCATTGAAGTAGTGAGGGATCGTGTTAAAGGCACGATCCTAGATCAGATTTAGTGGAATTTTTAAAATTAGATTGCTTAGTTTTAAAGTAAAACTTGTTCCAAAGACTACTCAATATTCTTTAAGCATATCTTTCCTCCATCATTGCTATAAGCAAAAATAAATAATCTGTATGTCTACAGACTACTGTAACTTTTTGATAGAGTCCTCATGAGGCTCTTAGAAAGGCACATTTTATTACCATACCTGGTATACAGATAGGCACTCACAACATAAAGTACTTACGTTGACTTTGAGCTTGGCATTCCATGTGGTCCATGTGCTGGCTGTGATGTTGACCGTCCATGTGGTCAGTTTACCAATATCACTGTCCTGAGCTGTATCTGTCATTCCAAGTTTCAGTGGGGCATTAGAATTTGTCTGAAAAACAGAGTATGGTTTGCTATAGATCTATTAAGTGCATACATAGAATTGTATTAATACTTTTGAAAATGTAGATATACAGGTGGAAGCTAAGAATATATTTTATTGATAAATTGATTGTTTTAATTCTGGTAGATAAGTACACACACAAGTTCCTAAGACAGCTCATGCATACATATTTCATAAGACTTTTTCATGATACATATGCATGCACCCTCATAAGTTTTCATGTGTAAGAGTGAACTTTGAAAAAATGTTTTTAACATTGATTTAGCCAGTGTGAGTTGACTATCATCAAACCATTCGATTGCCCAGAGAGTACTACACAGATAGCTTGTAAAAGAATATCAACAGCATGAAGGAGACAGCATGCTACACTGACCTCCTCAGCAAAGATGGCATCCTGAATGGTGAGGTCGAGTGTGGTGGTGAAGATCTGGTTAGTATTTATGCTGACAGCTGCAGACACTTGGAGCACATCACCGTTGGCCGCTGGACCGTTGTAGGGCACCCACAGAACACACTCAGCTGTCACCTACAGATGAATAATAGAGGTGCATTGCATATTTAGAACAAGTGGATGCACTTGAAGACGTATAGTGTGCTATGTACACACATTTCGTTATAAACTTTACTGATACACCTCATTTACCATTGATATATTAATGTATATCATTATACCATTAAAGGCACCACTACACTCACACGCACACGCATCACCTACACACATAGAGCTCTGTTCACATAAACACACCTTAAACCAATTATGGTATTGGTGTTTATAAATTTAGAAACCAATAATACAGTAACGCTGCTGCTATTAACCAATGTTACACTTACAAGGTTTGGTGCAGTCTCCAGGTCAGTGCTGTCAGCCATGTTAGCGATGAATCCAGCCTCGAGTGTGGCAATGTTGTTGGTGACATTGTCGCTGCTCAATGAGTAATTTCGTGTCATGTATGTGTCATTGATACATGGAACGTTGTAGCCCGCAGTGACGATATGCACAGGACCCAAGCTTGCCTTGCCTGCAGATGGCAAAAGTTGATAAAGTCAATATTCAGTTTTACAATTGATGTGATTTGTACATGTGTATTTGTCAAAGGCATTATACGGTAACTAAATGACAAAGTGATATACAGCATACAATCACATTCTGTTTTGTAGGCTGCTTACAAAGTGGCCTCTTCACTGATGAGAACGCCTTGGAACTAGATAGCCTCTTTCATTCCTATAATATTCTTTTCCTCTTAAAATTCACCGTCAAGTGGAACATCTTCCCTACGCCCATTACAAGTATAGGTGTTCCTCAGAGCAATGTTTTGCGTTTATTTTAGCGTACTTACCAATATCAGCATCGGATGTGTGAGCAAAAAACTCGATGAGGTAGTCCGCGGTACTGGCGGCGGGATGTACATGTTGATCTTGAGGATGGTGGCAGCACCACGGGTCACCGTGTTCACACCGTGGTTTCCCGTATTTAGGCTGATCACTGGCTGCTGTGTCTACAATAGTGGAGTAGCCAGGCCATTATCAATGGTTATGGAATATGAAGCTACAACTAACTATATAGTTTTTTTATGACAATAACCACGATTTCAGTGGTTATGCACATGCATTTGCTCATGCAGACATCATTTAATTATGCAGAACATTAATATTGTTTTGGCAAATTGTACGTCAATAGCAGTTAGTTCTCTGTATCTATGCCAAAATTAAATATTTAAAATAATTTATATATATATATATATATATATATATATATTTAAACTTTAAATAACGATATATATATATATATATATAAAGTATTTTACTAAATACAAAAAGTATCCTTTTTCAAAAATAACGTTGTTAATACTCTCTGTCTTCACCTTCATTCTCAATTATTCCCAATCCCCTCTCTATAACCTCCCTATATTCTATCAGGTTCCCCCCATTCTCACATTTTATAGGTGTTTGGTAAGCAATGACCGATTCAGTTCCCATTAAGATGTACTACTAAATTTTTTAGAAGCATTTAGAGGAATTACAAAAAATGAATTGGTGTCAGTAGGGTTCTTGTTGGAGAAATGAAAATAGAGATTTTCTACATACTAACTACACAGTCAATGGTTATTCTCTGTGTTAAACAATTAAGATAATTTGTTGTTAATACATTCCAATGTTGTCAAAGGTTCTTGTTGGAACGTTTTCACATACTGGTCATTGGATATTAATTATAGAAGCATCAATGTTGTATAGGCTTATAACTCAATGATTTGAAGAACATTAGCCTATACTAACCATGACGTAAACAGAGTTGACTTCAGCCACCACAGAAGAGGTGTTGGTGTTGTACTGTGTTCCATCAACGGTCACTGTTGTGGTCAGTGGGTAACCAGTACCCTGGGTCACTGGGGCATTGGGGTGGACTTGGACCACAATCTGCAAAAAACACAAAATTCTTGCAGCCTTTGTTGTCAACACCCATTTTAAACCCAAACCTCTCACGCTCTATGTAATTTTAATTTTAATTTAATCTTGCTTGTTTTTTTTCCAGAAAACATTAACAAATGTCAGTTATAAATATATATGGGTACATGTATCTGTCTCCCAGTGTTTGGCAAACCTTAAATTTGACAGATAACTACAATGCAGTTACACTTTAAGTTCCATGTAACACATGTCCAAAGTGAATACATGTTTTATTTGCTATTTGTAATGAAAGCACCATTAAATTAATTGTATGTTTAGCAATCTTAAACTCACTTGAACATTGAGTCTACTGTTTTGTCGATTGTCCACTGTTCTTTTTTCTTGACCTACAGTACATGAAATGGATAAACTATAGAAAGAAAATCACTTATATATATTAAGAAATTTTACTTTTCACCAAGATGCAATAAGATGATAATTCATAATTGTATGCATTTAAGTCTCATTAAAGTCAACGTCACTCTAATACAAGCACATGCATGCCTGGTGAAAAATGAATGAGTAGCTAAATATTACCATAGGCAATGGTATTTCCAATGTTGTAGATGGCGCTGTCATGCATTCCGTCCCCATCAATACACACATACTGAGGATCAAGGTCGTCAGCAGTGCATGACTCTACATCAGACCCACGGCTTGAGATTTCCACTCGGCACACAGAGAGGCTTGAATACAACAATTATGGGAGAGTCAATATGATTAGAACTATCAAATAAAGTGAACATATAAGTATTTTCAACCCATTTAATTGTTATTCTATTCTCGCCAAAATAAACCTCACATTGGCACTGTCTAGAAAGGAAAGGGAATGATGGCTCAGGGATGAAGTTGGTTGAGCCTTTCAACTGTCCAAAAATCATCATAAAGATGGAAGTTTAGCTTATGTCACATTGTAGCCCTTTGAAGTTAGAAGTATATAATTCATTTTCAAGACAATGTTCACAACCAGCCATTCACACAGGTAGCTAGCTTAATTAAATAAAATACCCTCAGAATAACTTCTATGGGAGTGTGCTTTCTACACTGTAATAGATGTTAACTTATTGGGACAGTTGAAAGGCCCTGGCAAGAGAGTGGCACTTTGACGGTTGTCTATATGACAGACACCCACTTTGCCAGTATGTAGCACTCACCTGTCTGCTGGGACTGAGGCCTCAACGACAAATGGCAGCACAGTTCTGGGAGTGAGGTACATGGCAAGGTCATACACAGCAATGCCACCCTTGTACACGGAACCATCCACATTGGCTCGGGTAAGCTCAATCTCTAACGGATCGTCAATCTATAGAGATGGTGAATTATTGAGCATTGGTAGAATTGTCACACATTAATGTATTAAACTGTTATTATATCGGTAATGGAAAGATTCCCTATCACAATACTTAAATTGACACGAATTAAAACATATACAGGTCAGACAGGTACATGTAAGAGCAACAATGACATGTAAAATTACGCATGTGACAATGTTACTAAGTAATGATATCTTGTATAATAAGTAGTTTTATTTGCTGCCAAAATATTGTTAACATTTGTATAGTACATACGTCTGCAAGTGCAGGAACTGCATCAGTTGGTTCGACGGCAACTTTGCCTGTAAAGGTGCCACTGCCACCAAAATCAACCAAAATATCCGTCCAGTACTTCTCCCCAATAGTTAAATTCACCTGGAAGTATTTTGTAATATGTGGGATATTTCAAGCATATAAATGATTGAAACATTTTGATACAAATTAAAACCACTTTTTAGTTTGCAAAATCAGTAAATAAATATAATGATATATTTGGCTTTCCAATTTATGTCAACTTTAGCTCATTATTGGTCATATGTAAGACATCAAATAATATGTAAGTCGACCTAAATTAGGGCATACTTACATTGTCATTCTTGATGACTACAAAGGTGAAACCGATGGTGCTGGCATTGCGTGAGTGCCACCAGTCTTGGGCACCGGCGCCTGACAGATCAGTCAAGGTGAGACTTGCCTGGAAGAGGTAAAACGGGAAACTTATAAAGTACAAGGAATTTTCACAGCTTTGTACCTACTGTTGATTCGCGAGACTGTTGCCAGGAAAGTTATAAGGGGTTTTACCAGAACGTCTGTTGTTTTTTTTCCAACTCAAGTGTGGAATTCAGCTGTAAAGACAAGATTTTCTATCCATTATCTAACATTTCAGAAGTGTTGAGGGCCGGTGACACACAATATTACGTCTATATCAGGTCCAAAGAGTTATAAAAATATTGTGAACGTGGTTGTCAGTGGAAATTCTGCTAAATTTAGACTTGGGCGTGATTTTGTACATGATGCAGCCGTCGTTGGCGATTCCACTGCCATCATTACACTGCTAGCTACGTCCCAGCCACGTGTATTAAAGATCAAATCAATGCAGCAGCCAAATTGTCCTTTGCTGTATCGCCTGCTGTTGTATTTACTTATTGCCCTGCCCCCCCCCCACACACACACGCATTGATCCCTGGATGCAGAACTGATTATCTCGTCTGCTACACGTGTCTTTATATATATCACGTCTACGTCGCTTTATGTGATGAATAAAAGAGCGGTCACACACAAACACACAATATCACGTCCACATCACGACCAAGAAGATATGACAATCTGGTAAACGTGGTTGCCAGTGGTAATGTTTGCTCAATTTAGACCTGGGCGTGATTTTGCACGTGGTGTAGCGGTCGGTGGCAGTTCCACGGCTGAAACACTGTCTATACACTGCTAGCCACGTCCCAACAACGTGTAAGAGGAAACGCTAGGAAATCAATTCAGCGGCCAATTTGCCGCGCCGTGTGATTCGTACACAACCCGAATGTAGCATTGAACACTGCCGGAGCGAGGCTAGCCAACCGGGTTTCACGTCTGCTGCACGTCTCAATCACGTCTACCGTCCGTGGTTGTGCGTTAAATAAAATTTTGAACAGTTCAAAACTTGTATCCGCGTCCAACAACGCGCTGACGTCTTCCCATGTCTTCCCACGTGTATAACTCGACTGTAGCACGTCCTAAACTCGTCAAGATTACTGACAACCACGCCATCAAGATTTTCTAGATTTTTATGGACGTGATATGTGGACGCTGAACCTAGTGTGACTGGCCATGTCCTTGAACTGTTCAAAACTTTTTTCCCGTGACCAACGACATTCTGATTTATTGTCACTTCCTACCAGAGGTATAAATCGACAGGAGCACGTCTTCAACTCGACAACGTCACTGACAACTGACACAAATTCTCATGATGTCGAGCGCCGTTTGATCGGCTATTTAAGAGTCGGCTGGTCAGACTGGTTCTACGTCCACACCACGTCCACATCACGTTCAAAACGTCACGAAAATTTGGTGGAAGTGATTGTCAATTATATTGACGTGTTCAAGACGTTCTATAGCCGATGTATGCACGTGAGAGGACGTGGAAACAAATCCGAACATGGTTGGACGCGGAAACAAGTTTTGAACAGTTCAAAACTTGATTCCACGTCCAAAAACAGGCGGTAGACGTGAAACATAAGTGACAAGCACGCGGCAAGACGTAATTGTTACAGCATGGGGTACTGTGGCTACAATCAGGTTGTCATTAAAGTACACGGTGCGGCAATATTTGACCGCTGCACTGATTTAATCTTTCACGTGGCTGGGACGTGGTTCGGCAGTGATTTGGCCGTGTAACGGCCGCCAACGGCTACACCACGAGCAAAATCACGTCAATTCTGATTGACCAAATATGAGCACTGAAAACCACGTCCACCAGGACTTCATAGCTTTTTGGACGTGATACGCCGGTGATATTGTTCGTGACCGGCCCTTAAGAGAGAGAGAGTATGGGAAGGATTTGGTGTGAATGAGGTTTGGGGGGGGGGGTGCAACTGATTTTAAATTCTGAACACTCAAAAGTAAAAACTGGAAATGCCTCTGGTAGGAAAGATATGAGCAGAAAAAAAACAATTTCATTATAAATCAAAAAGAGATTTTAAATTTTCTATTTCCTGCTTTGAGAAGCAACATTGGTAGGCCTACTTGAGAAAACTATTTCAAAATGGAAATTCTTTTTTAATATTTCTATTGCATAAAATACATTCTGGAAATACTAAAATGCTGTTAACCTTGTAGTTGTCGGTAAGTATCTGATAGGGGTCGTCTTCTGGCAATGTGTTAGAGGTGAACGTGAAGTCCCAGTAGGTGTCTGCCAAGCAGCTGCCTGGGATGCTTGAGCCGTGGAATGTCTTCTTCACTGAGCACAGCTCCAGCTGCGGTCTGCCATCCACATCTTGTGGGGTGGTGATCTAAAAGTATTGCATTATTATCCATAAAACTGTCGTGGCACACATTCTACATTACTGTTAAGTTAACAGATCAGGGTAGTTTATGAACATCCACATTCAGTTGTATGGTCTTTCAAAAGTCATTGTGAAGATATATATGGTTATAGATGCATGAGTAAATACAGAAAATGATATAGGTCAGACAGTGAGACGGTTACCTCGATGGTGATACTTGGCCACACATTACCACCAGGCAGGTACATCTCCAGGTAGAAGGCATTTTGCCCATGATCATAAAGGAACTTCTGGTCCCGGTAGTTCAGCAGGCTTGTCAACTTGAACTGGGGTACCTGCAATGAAAAGGGGGATTAAAGATCATGGCAATATATTAGACAACCATGAATTGTAAGCTAATAGAGGCCATACTGGAAACACTTTGCAACGATGGCTCGCCGGTGAATGTACGGTATCCAAGCAGTGAGTAACATGCATGTATTTACCTACAATTCATATTTGAATGTTTTGTATAATATTGGAACTGGGTAACACTAACATTGGGGGGGGGGGTGATTTCCCCGGGATTCCAGTGACGACCGATAACGGATCATAACGTCATCACTACGGACAAAAAAGCAAAGGCTGTTTTCCCACTTTGAACAGAATTTATGAATGAAAACGCCGTAGCATATTCTGTGATATGTAACAAGTATGCTCCTTTTTTTAGCCAATCAAAGCCCAGCAAGTAAGAAGTATTACTACGCAATGTTTTCAACAGTTTGCATAATTTTACTACAGCCGGATTGTATTTACGCAAAGTTCATTGATAGTGAGTAAAGTTAATTGGTTTAAACACTAGGTGTCAGCACCGCTTATAATATTGCCATGACTTTGGCTTATTGCAATGTGAACCAGAGCTTTTAAAATCAGCTTTTAATATTCACTATAGCTTTTAAAATCATTATAATTGTGATTTATTCCTAATATAATCAAACCAATAACTTCAAGAACATTTTTTTAAATTGTTTGATATGGTAATACGTGTACTGTCAATGATATGTTTTTTATATTTCTTGATAGTAAAAGAGAGGGGTAGGTTATATTTTTAAATACATATTCTACTTCTGAAACTTTAAAAAAACTTTAAAAAACAGATATTTTACTGCTAGTGAAATAGAATAAAGTTGTGATGTAAAACAGAATTAAATAATGTTTGCACCAAAAAATTGAAAATAAATGTTTTAGCCAAAGTCAAACAACCTGGCCCCCCTCTCAGATAATCAGCTCGTCCAGCCATCTGAGAGGAGTAGGTAGTTTTTTAGAATGAATATTTTACTTCTGAATATTTTCAAAATACACATTTTACTGCTAGTGAAGCACAATAAAGTTATGATGTAAAACGGCAAAAAATAATGTTTGTTCCACAAAGTTGAAAATAACTAGGTCTGCCAAAGACATACGACCTAATATAACCCCCCTCAGATAATCAACTCGTCCTGTGATGAGGAATCATATGAACTATTTGCTGATTAATGGAAGGGGATATGCAAATGAGGGAGTGAAAGGCTACATGATTTGACTAACAGACAATGCCGTGGAAATGATTTATTGTTAAATTTCAGTCATACGTGGGAGAAAAAGGTCATTATACTCGTGTGTGTCAGATATCAGATAAAATCTCACCTCGTGTGGTTTGTTAACAGCACTCGATCTCGTGCTGTTAACAAACCACACTTGGTGAGATATTATCTGATATCTGACACACACTCATATAATAACCTTTTATTTACAGCCAGTCTGAAAACCACATGCCACTGTTTAACAACATGCCTAATAAGGAGTGGGAGGAGCTTCATTTTAATGTTGACCCTTATTATAACTCAATTAGACACACTTCATGAATATGCTGGTACTTTTCCTGGCCACTGATTGGTTGAACACCAAAAGTGTAAAACTTTTTTTAATCCCTTATGCAAAATGTCTAATAGACAGGTAAGGGGTTTTGGCCAAGATTATTAAATTGCTAAATGAATTTATTTCTTCATGCAGTACTAAGTATTTCTTCTCATGTCAGTGGATTAAACAAGAGCAGTAATGCTTTGAACAAAGTGCGTCATCTAGCTACATAACAAATTATATTTTTCTTCCGATATCAATAATATGTTATTATTATTTTCATTTACCATCTGGAACGCGCATAATAACCTGATAACGGTTGAACTCAATATTGCTCAAAAACAAACATTACGCCCAATTAATTATATGTATACAAAACATGTTGTTGGCCGCCATAGGCATATCAAATGTAACTTGTTGTTTCTTGGCTGTGTGTTGGGAAATTCCGTGGGCAAAGTAGAAAACTAACCCCATATCTAGGGTAGATATTTTAGATCTGATCAATGTACATAAATGCTCTGGTGGAACAATAGTGTGTATAACTGTATATTCATCATTATTTTACCTATTCATCATTTGCACACCCATTCATTAGTTATGTATCTAGATCAGTCACTTTTACATTCAGTACCACTGGGAGATTTAGGTTCTCCCAAACGGTGGGGTGAGTGAGATTTCCAATATATCCATAGCATGTCAAAAAACAATGTAGCAATACAGAGTGGATATAGCAGGTACTCTGTCCCCCACGGGATTTGCCATTGAGTAGAAATAACTTTCTCGTCGCTAGTAGAAATAACAAAGATGCATTCAAGATAACTGATAATAATGTGAAGATTAGACATCCAGGTTAATATATATTATATAATATTTAATTTATACAACTGGATTATGTACCATGAAAAGAGACGTTTCATGTGGCATGCGCCATATTTCTTCAGTGTTGTGACATATGACGTAATATACTATAATGACGTAACCCCAAGATGGGCGGGGTTAGTAGGGTGCTGTCTGCCAGGGCTGGGTCCCACGCTGTAGAGAGTTCCACTCTGAGCCCCCCTTTTCTGTTTAAGAAAGGTTGATGAAGTCTCTCATAGATCTTTATAGACTGCCTCTCTGACGCCCCATCTCTAACCACCTAGGTTCGTTGTCCATGATGTACACATGTATGTTGTTTCAATGCTGAAAGAATGTCCTTGGTGTTGCTGAATATGATGTTAGATCGCAGAAGAGTACCCACTAGCGCTGGCTCTCTGGTGTTGTTCAAACTTTTCTTTCAATGATTGGCTAGTTTCTCCAATATAGGTGTTATTACATTGGGGGTCCTCACAATTCAGTCTATATACAATGCTGGCTGTTATTACTTTCTTGATTTTGTCCTTGGGGTGTACTAGTTTCTGTAGGGTAGAGTAGGTGTAGGTAGTGTAGGGTTTGAAACTACTGCGTTGGACCCAGCCCTGGCAGAGCAGCACCCTTGTAACCCCGCCCATCTTGGGGTTACGTCATATATAGTATATGTCACAACGCTGAAGAATTATGGTGGATACCATTTGAAACGTCTGTTTTCATGGTACATAATCCAGTTGTATAGTTATATAATAAGATAACTGATAGTTTTAGGAATATGTCTGAAAGGAAATGGTAATTACACAAATGAACTGTAACACCTAATGTAAATGCATTTTATCCACAAATTTCATATATCTGTATAAAGATCACACAATGCAACCAAGCTACATGTACTTTGCTGATGGCAATTGTAAGAGTGTCTCACTGAAAAAAGAAACACAAATAGCTAATTGTATGGCCTTATGTGTGCATCAATACAAGAGACAATGCATCCACAGTTTCTTCAGAATTACATTAGGGTTTGCGCATTGTGCGAGTGTGAATACATGGGTCTAATTGTGCGCCATTGATCGGGCACCTGTTTGGACTACACGATGTATCACTCTCGCTTGGCGTGCTCACAATTTCACTGTAAAAAAACCTCTCAAATTCTATCATTTGTGGTTGCTTTAACACATTCTATTAAGAAATTCTAGTCACCCTAATACGGGAGGTCCTTTTTTTCAATAATGGACCATTTTTTCATGCCACTGTATGCAGTCACTCATCCTGTCATAAATATATTGTTGCTCATACCAAAACAGTTACGGATAACAGTTTCAATTGGTGCTGCCGTGGGTGCAATACTTGTAAACCAGGTACACGGACATCTCATTTTCAAAAAGGAAACAAATATTTTTCTTTTAAAAGCATTCTTGAAACATGTTGCTTTAAGTTTTGAGTGTGAATGAAACCAAGTTATTGCTCTAGTTGCTCAAACATTAAAAAATACATCTACAGCACAGTACATGTATGTGGATCTTTGTCACATATATTCATGTGCACAATAACCCATTTGCGTATCCTAAATCAATTATATTGCTATGTACCACCACCGTCCAACTTCCGCTGTACAGAGAAGATACATAAATGGATTCCTTGAATGTTGCGTCCCCTATTTATTCATGTCAATCTAAATGTACAAAATCTATCAACAACCAACAATGGTGGAAATGGTAATATTGACTAGCAGCTCAGAAGAAGAAACGGGTAATTAGGCTATTCATGTTTTTGTCTTTGAATTATGAAGTGTAACAACATTTGAGCAAGAAGATATCTCAATAATATTTGATAAAATGTCATAATCAATCGGTTGGACAGCACAATTTTATGTCTACATGATTATGTCTATATGATATACAGGTGTACCGCCCAATACTAGTTAAAATTACACTTTTTTGTACAACATAATGGTGAATTTTACCACATAATTAGGATCAAACGTTATTTATATGAGAGGGGCTTGTTTATGTACACGCACACAAGTTTATATCGAGTTGAATAGTTGTATTTTGGATAAAGAGACTCGAAATTTGAATAAATTTAATAAAATAGTTTAGTAATTCCATTTGATTCAATTTGATTACAGAGCATCTGGATAGAAAAACAAATATACAATGAAGTATGAAAAGTTTTGTGCGATTCTACATGCTTGAAATAATTGTACATAACATAAGAGTTGTGCCGCACGTAGTATATTTTTTAAGACTTAAGTCAAATGTAAAGTACTTTGCAAGTGTACTTGAGTCCAAGTGCAAGTACTTCGCGGAGGTGACATAAGTGTGTGTGTGGGTGGGGGGGGTCTGGATTCCTTGAATGTTGCGATGTTGAGTCCCCTATTTATTCATGTCAATCTAAATGTACAAAATCTATCAACAACCAACAACCTGCTTTGTTTGCAGCCACACCATCATGTTAACCTAAAAGCTCATTGCTGACACCACTGCCACTAGCATAGTTTTGTAAATTTATGTATTCGATGAGGTTAAAGTGAGGCGAACCATAAAACTTTACTCACTTACATTGGCCACTACCTTAAAGAACTGTTCCTTATAACCCGCCTGCCTGAAGGCACCAGGAATCAGAAACCAGCGTGACATCAGGCTTGACCCCAGCAGAACAGGTCAACTTTGAATGAATTCCCACCCATGTGTTATATTGCGTAATTGATCGTCACAGTACTTCTTAGAAGGTCAAAGTCAACGTGTGTATAGACTATATAGACATGTGTTTCTGTGGCCGAG
>CM032663.1:38271418-38295584 GCA_019095985.1 Streblospio benedicti | reverse complement strand
ATGGTCACACGTGAAATCTGGCAGTCGGTAGAAATTCGAACGCTCGACTCGCCGGAAAATCGTGCCACATGCTTTCTTATGATCAGCCCAATGAGCCTTTTGATGTTCTCTGCCACAATATCTCACAATTCCACATTTATCACAAATGACTAGCTTCTCAGCAGATCCACAAACGGCACATTTCATCAATTTTGCAAGTGCTCTAAAGCCAACGTTATCCTCATAACATTGATCATCCATTGTTGCTCCGATTGAACTGAATATTTTCGAAATAAGGACGTTACTGCGTAACAGTCACTGGTTTAACAGTAAATTAAGCAGAGTTTCAGTAATACGGCATGTAAGGTATAAAATGCAACAGCTAAATACTAAAGTGGGTATTTTCCACCCACAGGTGAATGTGTGTAAACTTGAGTTGACCTCGTCTTACCCCTAAGTACTGTAGCAACAAGTTACTTCTTAGTTGTGTGGGGTTCCATAAACATGTAAGAGAACAATAATAGCATAGCTTAACATGTGTTCATTGTCCAAGTACACCTGGGTGCACTACTATTTAACTTATTAGCTATTTAATTAAACAGTATAACCCCATAATTTAAACAAAATGTAAAAATGACTTGACAAGTATCTTTGATCATAGATTTCCCAATTTAGAGTATACCATGCCAAATTATGATATAAATGCATTTCTCTTATGATGTTTTATAAACATATACCTTGCATTTATTATCATTTTTGTCAATATAAAATAATTCACACTATTGTCGTCTACTTTCAATGTTTATAAAAATAATTCATATATGAAATGGGTTGAATGAATAAGTTAATCAGCAGACAAATCCAAATAGGAAACTGATTTATGATGCTTGAAAGTAAACTAACAACAAATCCTTATTTCACTAAATAGCAAAATTCACCAAAGCCCACATTTTAATCACACATGATCACAACTAATTATCCACAGTGTGATATTTGAGGTCACAGTAAGATGAACCATCAGACTCTTGCTTAAATGGACTTGCACAACTAAAATGTAAGTCATGTACCTTTTATACAGCACAATGGGATACAATTATAAAACATATAAAACTCTATAAAAAGAACATTTCTAAGACATATTGTTTGTGAAGCCATTTGTTGTGCATGTCTCTTTAAACAAGTTTACTTACTTACATTGACCACTATCCTTAAAGAACTGTTTCTTATAACCCGTCTGCCTGAGGGCGATGTGCAGGAACATTGGGCACATATTAACAAAATAAGAGGGGGAGTTATGAAAATTTTTTTTGCTATTAACAAATGAGCAACTCACATCAGTGGGCTGTACGGAGTTAGCAAGGACAGTGAGTGAGGTGCTGCCCACCCACACCATGTTGCCGCCATAGCCCAGCCCAGCTGTCACGGAGACAGAGTCACCAGCCGAAACGGAGCCATGAGAGGCTACCATCTTGGCATCAATCTACATGTAGAAAGTTATTATTATATCAAAATGTATGTTCACTCATTCAGCAGCAATCATTGTTTCATTTGTGCTCAATCATGTGCATGTACAAGCTTTCGATGATCATTACTTTTTAAATGTATTGATATTTCTTGGTATTCTTTGTGAAAAGTACTATGCTATGCTATACAAATAATATTGTTTTCAGCTTTACTGTATGCTTGTGAAGAAAAGTGATCATTAGATCAAAATTAAACTTTATTGATGCTGGATATTCCCTTTTATTGAAAACAGAAGTTTTAGTATGGCCTTAGCCCCAAAATTTCCAGTGTAAATTAAATTCGATTGTAATCCAATGTTGTCTACTTAAACTTGTTAGACAAATCCCCATCACAGTAAAGTTTATATCATTGAATAGAGAGTTCTCACCTGGACAATAATGGTGTTACTAAGCTCATCACTACGTGCCCCTGAGTTGGCGATGCGACCAAGATCATAGGTCACATAATCGTTCTCACCATTGCTGTCCTGAAACAACAATAAGTACATATTTAGTACAACATGTTTAAAATGAAGAGTTAAACCATGGCTGTGCAACATACAGAGTTAAATTATAATATCTCTATACCTAACATAGCATAATGGATAAGCCAGTTACTATCTACTAAAAGATAATCATGTAAAAATGTCTATTGAAGCATTTCACAATAATACTGAATACTGTGGTAGACAAACTATCATTATGTGCCAGACAAACTACACTCACACGCAATACGATACTGTGTACAAGTTACAGTATTGTAATACTTACAGTGGACGAGAACACTGCAGGTGCCACAGCAGACTGGTCAAAGCAGGCAAAGTTGTGGCCAACGTAGACAATCTTGGCATCGCAGGCGGTCATCACTGCTCCTGTACTGTAGGGTAGAGCCAACTGCAACATACAGCATGATTACTCGTACCTCATAAAGCAAATTGATCATATGACATCCTATCAATGTAAAGCTTCTGAATAGGACGCACACTGGAACAGAGGAAAATTGGAGAATGTACTGTACTTGGTCACTGACCTCAAGTTGGTACTCATCCACAGTTGATTCAGGCAGGGTAAGGTTCACGAAAAAGCTGGTGGCGGCACCCCATGGAAGGCTGGCATGTGCAGACTCAATTGAATACACTGGCAGTACATCCTGGAATAGATGTACACTGTTCACTAGATGTCTGCATTGAAAATACAATCTATATGACATGTGCAATAGATAGAAATCTTCCTTGTTTAAAATATGACTTTGTCGCGGATATATTGTATCATCAACTGCTGAAAAAGCAATTCAATGTTTGTTTAATTGTAAAAGATTAACAGGAGCACTATTCATAATGTATTATGAGAATACTTCACATATTATATTTGCAAATGTACTGAGTCCGTACATGTTGATTCCCATGAATACACCTATACATGGACCAGGATTATCTAAATTTTTATTCTTTGCAATATATCAATACAGACTTTTGATTCCTCATCCCTTCCAAAACTTTACAGAATCTTACCGGAGTAGTCAGAGCGAAATCTTCGGGAGAAAATGCCAGTTGAGCTGACCATATGGCGGCAGTATCTATTTCCACACTAGTGCCCAAATAGTACTGAGTTCCTGTTACTGCTTCCGCAGTGTCTAACATGGATGCAACTATCTCAATCTTCAAGGTGTTGGCAGCAGCGTCTGTATTTCCCTCTCGAAACACTAAAATAATTTAAAAAGAAAGAAATTATATTAATACTTTGGAACCAATGCATTCTATTCATGCAGTTCATCTACATTCTGCATAACATGGTAGACACATGTGTGTAATAGTGCTTTTTATAAGGGGCCATCAAATAAAAACATTAATTTTGGTGGGTCTTATTTCTCACATGTCTGTCTGTGGCATTGTCCCCCAAATCCCACAAATGTTCAGCCTGGTTCTCCCACATAACACTTCTTTTGAAAAGTTGAAACCCCATACCCCTGCTTTTCAGCCCATTTCTCACATCCCTTTCTTATACCATACCCCACCACCATCCCATGCAAAGCCTATCCATGACATGCCCATTACGGCGTTCCGTAGTATATTTATAATTAACCGAGCAGTTATTTCAAATTACATATCGTCTATATTTGTAATATGTCTTGAGCATAACTTACTAGCATTGACAATGGAGCCAAGGTTAAAGGTGGCAATGTTGACATTGTTAAAGGAGTCGAGGCTGGTCTTGGTGAAAGTCGCCGAGTCATCCTGAAGGCACCCGTAGCCCGCACCTGCCACAAAGAAAAGAACACAGAGATATTGGAATTTGGCTACTAATGAAATGCAGGGAGATAATTTCGATAATCTGTATTATAACACAGCAGAGGGTGTACAACATGGAGCACCAAAATGTTTTTACTAGACACTGATGTATACTCAACCAAAAGTGAAAAGAAAAGAGTATATTCGGTGATGTAAATTATAATTATTGTTTGTACATTTACATGAATACATTAGTATCATTGGCATGGAATGGTCATTATTTTTAATCACTAAAACTGAATCATATAATATCACTAACGTAGTCTACATAGACAAAACACAAAGATAAAAAGGTTTTCTTTAGTTCATCAACTAAAACCATACAATCTTACACTTTCCTATACGACACACACAATACTATAGTATTCTTCATCAAGGGGCCATTCGTCATATTCACCAAAGGAACAGTTTCATACAGTGTCATTTTGTGTAGGAAAAGTACAAGAAAACTAAATTAACATCCACTAGCCATTAAGAATTCTTACAATGCCATGTTAAGGAGCAAAATTTTATGCATTTGCGTATACAGTGTACCTAATGTATTGTAAGTGATAATCTATAGCTAACAATGTACAAATTGTTACAACACAGGATATGTATTGTTAGTCTAAAGACAATTTCCTGTATCAATAAACCGTATTACACAACACAAGGACTTGCTAACAATAAAAGTTCCAGGTTGAATCAACAAAAGAATCTACATACAGGTACTTGTCTTTAAACATAAATTTGATTACCCATGAGTAATCAAATGCCTTGAACAGTTATGTAACCTCTACCTATACACAATCAAAACGTTTCTAGAATAGCATCTTGCATTGAAGGTTTGGATTCTAGATTCCAAATATATATATATGTCTGGTAGGATATTCCAAAAGGTGATCTGCCTAGTAAGTAACGTTGCCAGGATGAAAAAGCTAATCTTTCATACGTTGCTAGAATAAAATCCTAACAAAATCAACTTTTAGAATTCCAAGTTGAATTTCTAATAGTTCTTTCTATAGAATAATATATTGGTTGGACTGTCTAACCTTCTGATCAAAAAAGTTTACCAAAGTTTACATGTGAGTAATATTCAATAACTCGCCTCTTTCTCCAATAGCCACCGTACAGATGGACAATATGTTGGTAGTGTCTAGTGGAGCGTACACGTCAAGGATGACGTCATTGGCTGCATCATAGAACGTCATGTCTAGCGTCCAGAGCCCGGCCTTGCCCTTCATCAGCGTGCTGGGGCCGGTCAGGCTGAACACCGGAGGCGCGTTGGTCGGGGAGGTCTGGGGGTGGAAGCATTAGATTCTGTGTTTTAAGTATATGTATTTAACAACTTTCAACCAAACAGTAGGCAATTAGACAAAGGTTTCAGTTGTATACGGTCAATTTACGCAAGTTATAAAAATTGTATTGATTGGCTTCAAGTTGAAAGAAAATCATGTGTGTAGCATATGAATTTAATACAAAATTCGCTAGAGGTCTTTATCACGTAGGCCTACCACACGGGAAAACAGAACACAAGAATATAAGACTTGACAGACATGTTCAAACAAATGCTTCTCACTCAGTAAGTATAAGATAAACCATAATTAGTAAGACAGCCAGATCACGATGGTGACATTATGTTCTTTTGAATTACTGTATGTGAATAGTCACTATTAATCAAGCCATTTATAGCTTCCTAAATTCGCCTTACTAAAACCAGGGGATCACCTGCTGTATTGCTCTATATGAGAACAATGTATTACATGTAAACTATCATTACTGTAGGTAGCGTACCCATTATACACAGCATACGTGGTAAAGGTGCTTACAATGGAGTCGGCGACGCCGGTGAAGGCGGACTGTCCCACCCACACCTTGTTGCCGTGCTCGGCACCGGCGCTCACATAATACGACTCGGCGTCCACGATGTGGTTCTGGGCGAGTGCGCAGAATGTGACCACGATCTGGTTGGCTGACGGGTTGGTTGTGTCTGCTCCGTTGTTCACTATTTCCGGGAAGATGAGCACGGCACGGTCAGGCTGGAATAGAAAGGTGACTTGTGATGGGGCCGAGAGAGTGTGTGAGGATAAGTGTATGATTTGGGGTTGTCACCTGTTCAGAGTAACTCAAGAGTATAGGGCACAGCGACAAAACGTACCTCTTTGCAAACTGGACACAAGTCAAGTCAAATCAAGTAATATTTATTTAAAAGTCGGTACAATAAAACAAATGACACTGGCCATATTATCACAAACAGAGACTGATGAGAACACTTTCCCGCACTTTAAAAAAATATTTGTGTGTTCTTAAGCAAAACTCGTCAAAATAATATTGACATCTTAGACTTATTTGGGGAGTATGACGTGTGACAAATGAAAGAATTCACAAAAAGAAGGTTTGAGCCTTCCACTCACAAGAGTAACCACACTATCTCTCATCTAATAATCGTTCATAGCAATCAACCAAGATGAGCATCACACATATCTTTCTGAACTTACACGACCGTCAAGAGCCTTGGCTTCAAGCGTGGATACGACCGTTTCCTTGTCCAGGCCTGGGAAGTTTGAACCAACCGTGCTTACGACTGGGTCACAGATGGTAAGAATCGCTGTAGACTCCTTTGATGTGTACATCTACAATCACAATGTATTAATTACACACACCCATAGTCTTTTGTTTACTATACAGCCAGTAGTTAACCTATTCAAGTCAGCTAAATCATGCCTCATACTCGATACAACCATTAATCTTTGATCATGAAACAAAGTTCGGTAAACGTATAAGCTTTGAACTGTTCATAGATCTAAAAAAAACACGTCACCAATATACTATCAAAGATTACCCAATATTGAACAGTTAGAAGCAAACCTCGATTCTCATATCCGTGGTGACAACTGGCATCCAGATGGTAAGAGAGAAGTACAGTTTGTCTCCCACCTTCACGTCCGTCTTACCCACGGTTGAGCCTGTCTTCTCCAGAGTGAACGTCATTGCAGTAGGGTTGCCCTGTTAATCGTAATCCCTTATTAAAGGTCCTTGGTGCATACAAAATTGATCTGGGAACAAAACCTGTTGGATACTACATACAATTGGACTTGTTTAATAATGTTTAATAAAATCTGTTTGATACTAAAGGACATTACTGCCACACAGCCAGACACTCATCTACTTTGTTGTAAATGTCAAACTTTTTGGTTCGGTGTGACAATCACACCTTTATTAACATAGTGTTGGTCACAATCCACACAAAAGGTGTTACAAAAATAGTATAAATGGTCACTATATATAAAATGTGGATTTGATGTGAGTACCGTGGGAACAGTCCACATTTATGCACCCGCTTATCTCGGCACACCCGCGTACTTACGGTCGAGCGTTTGCTGCGATGATGCGGCACGTTGGCGGCATCAACGGTCGAGTCGTCTGCTACAGACATCAATCTCCTGCCGACGTTCTTGCGTTATCGCCCATGTCGCCCGAGCTCATCTGAAATGTAGTATTGACTGTTGAGGCACCGATTGGTGTCATCTGTGTAGGTCATAATTATAGCGCACACTGTTAGATGCAGGTCTTCAAAACATCGGGGTGCATGGAATGAACCGAAGAATAATTCCAGTAGATGTGAGAGGGATGATGAGTGTTAGTTCCGAAATTTGGGATGGGGTGTGGTGTGGTGTGGCTAAGATTGGGTGAATGTGGATGCCTCACCCCAAAGATTTGCAAGTACTATTGCAGTCAAATAGCGGTCTATGGTCATTCAGCTTTTGCTGTATGCAAATCGTGATACGTGTAGTTTATATAGCTTTTCTCGCGATCATGCGCCACCCATGTGCATGACCCCCTTTGGGCAATAATCAACCTTTTTCTTTGAATAAGCCAAAAATGAAATGTTTATTGTATGTGCGGAGCCACTTGGCATTGTCAACCTCATTGATAATGTGCCATTGAAAGTGCGCGAAAGACTCGAGCCCTGAAACTTATTCATCTGCACACAATGCTGATGGCATTGGGTTTGAAATTTCTCTACATGAACATGATTGCCAATCTGGTGTGCTACTTACCCACAAACCTCACTCTCACGCTGATGTTGGAGACTTTCTCTGGGTTCATTTGATTTCTGGCCTCAACAATTAGTAGAGCCTCCTCAGGATGGCTGTCGAAATTGCTACCCTCCACTAATACCTGATAAAGAACACAACAAGATCGTATTTCACAACTAGTATGCAACCCAACAGAATGCGTTTCAAAATTCACCGTCTGTAACAATATATTACCCTGCCTGTTATCCCATATATACCATTTTGTGGTCACTTATTACAGGGGGTCATTTTCTCTTCCTAAATTAAAATATGTAAGGATGTAACCAGCATAGCCACATAGTCAACAGGATGCAGTTGTGTGTTCTATTTGTTACTCAAAGCAACATTTATTTCTGTGATACATGTAGGTACATATATGTGGTATAGGTGCTGCTGTTGCCGAGTGGATAGGGGGTCTGACTCGTGGTCGTGGCTTGTCTGCCTACCTGTCCATTTGTGCTGTGAATGTCGAAGCGTCCCAGCCGGTCGCCGGCCACGATGGCGTAGTGGATCTCGGCGCACTCACACGGCTCGTTCTCCGCGCAGTTCTCCAGGTCAGCGTCGTAGGCATTCAACTGAAACCATTGCACATGAAATTGAAATTGGAAATTTAGAATTCAAATTAAAAGTGGACAAATGAATTCATAATGTGTTTCACATTCTCAATATTGCCAAATGGATAATTATACATATGTGTGTTTTCTCAATGCAGATTGATGCCACTTCTTTTAAACAAGCCTAATAGTGATTACGCCGCTAATTCGTATGAATATGAACTTTCGAATTGAACCGCTCCTAACCTTGAAGACGGGGCCGACGGCATCCTTGGGCAAATTGACTTCCTGTTGATTGCGGTCAAACCTCGGTGCATGCTCATTTACTGAAAACAGTCAAATCAGTTATTATGATGAATAGCCAAATCTTCACGGACCCCATCTTTCATGGTTTCCAATTGGTTATTACATATATAGCGTGTCCGCCGACATTCAATAAAAAGTCCTAAAAGGTCTCCTCCTCCATTTTTAAATATATATTCAAACGCTTATTTAGCAACATACTAACACGCAGATCCACTTTTAGTTGCAAGGTGTAATTTTTGTTTTAAAAAATCTGATTTTGTTCCCGGGGATGTCTTACATAGTTCCTTAAAACGTTTATTTATGGGTTTTCTATTAAAGAAAACTGCAGACACCCTGTTGTAAAGAGCATACCCTTCAAAATCACAGCCCGTGACCACCACTACGTACCGGGCACGTCGCAGGCGGGTCCGCTCCAGCAGCCGTGACACGCGCATATGCCGTCCCGGCAGGCCCCGTGCTCACAGCGCTGGAGGCGCTCCCTACAACAGCAGCAGACGAAACGTGGCGTGAAACAGTTCATGGTGGGGCTAGTGTGTGATTGCAGGGCGGGGTGGGGTGGGGCTTGGTTTGATACACTGTTAACGTTTTAGTTACGGTGTATATCAATCTCACACTGACGGAAGCATACAATACCGCAGGCACTCTCAAACAAGAAAGCCTTTTATAAATCATCGATTTTGCATATAGTTGCAATTCCTTCATTTGTTTGTAATATTACATTACATTAAAAAAATATTTCCAACGTTTTTGTTAAAGTGTCCATTTAAGGAGATTCTATGAAATGAAATTGAGTAAAAATTTAATATTTGTAATATCTTGATTTTGCAACGACCACTAAATCCCCTGATCTGAGCCACATCCCTCTTTTTCTTTCTTTTTTGTCTTGCAAAGAAAGCTTAATATGTCATTTCCACAATCCTAATCGTGGAATATAAAGAAAATAATGAAACAGAATTGTTTATCATCTATGGAAGTAAAGGTAAGGAACAAAGGGCAACATTTATGACGGACGTTTATGGCATATACGATTGCTGACACCCTATAAACCGCTAACATATAATGCAAACAATAGACTTCCGTCAAAGCTTCGACGGCTACAAGACATCCATCCAGGATATGATCCATAGAACATCGTCAACTTTGAGTCTCATTGACGTGTCGGTGAAAATTGATACACCGGAACCAACCATTTGTTTTATTGACAAAGTATAATACGGACTACAAACTGTGTTCCATGCACGTTGTCTTTCGCCGTTTGTGTGACAATGTTTAGTCGTAATGATCTGATGTTTTTTGTGCGATTTTGAGTATCACAATGACAAATAGGCTAAAGGACGTGAGGACAAAGTCGTCTGCACATTGTGATCACAGGCTCGGGTACCATATCCGAATATTGCCGCAATGAAAAGCAGTCTTTCTACTTTTTTCTATATTATGGGTGAGTTCATGAAATCGCGCCCTGAACAGTTGCGCAAGAGTTTTAGCATTGCCAAAGTCACGTTTCATACCCACAAGGGATACTCCCATGTGGAAATGAAGTCCAAAAATCTATAGCAGACCAGACCCACTTTTTGTCTTAATTTGAATAGGCCTACCTTTCACTGGGTGGCTGCCCAGCCCCTAACTACAATTGTGTTTTTAAAAAGTACGTTCATTTTTTTTGTCTGACTGTCTTTTGTTCTATTTGTTATTTGTTATGTTGTTTTTTTTTTGTCTGACATACAAAAACTTTACAACTACCAACCCGATCTCAGTCGTAAATGGGAGTCGGGATACATATCGAATAATGTACAACTGTACATGTAGTTGGCAACTGACTAATTATCAGCAACGTTTTCTCTCAATACAAAATGACACGCTATAAAACGTGCTTCGCTGCACTGATCACTATAGAGAACAAACGACAATTACCTCATATACATACATAGAAACAATAGACAAAACAACGTGCAAATACAATTGCTGCTAAAAGCAACAAAACTGGAGCCGCTCAGGCGTGACGCTTAACGCACGAATGAGAATCTTAAGCAACACAGTCGAGGAAATTGAAGTACAAAGTATATTTGTCTAAACTATGGATATATAACTATCAATTTCAACAACAATGTTCATTTAACGTCATAGAAGGGAGTCTTTTGTGTTTGCAGACCCGAATCAATGCATTGCTGGGTAATTACAGTTCCGGCAGATTGATCGCTAGTTACTTAGTCGCTGAATCCAGACGTCATTTTGATATATCAAATATCTTGTTTTATCTACTAAGACAGTAGCCTTGATATCGTTGGTTCTTTACCAAATTTTGAATTTTCAGAGGTTGTAGATTCTCTAATATTGAAATCGTTGCACTAAATACAATGTAAGTTAATGGTTGTGTGCTCGTTTTCATCTACGTGGGTTCTACTCGAAGAACTAAAAGAGAGGGTCAAGAGAGTTAATTCTAAATCTTCAAATCAATAAGCGATGACGTCGTTTATGCTTTTTTTGCAAGCTCAATGTTTAATTGAGTACCCATCTAGACAGTGTGCTTCCGTGGTCGAATGGATAGGGAGTTGGACTCGTGACCAGAAGGTCGTGAGTATGATTCCTGGTCGGGTCTGTTCGTAGATGTTGAGCAACCCTAACAGGTTGCACACTGCTCCATGGTGCATAGGCCTACACGTTAAATAAGTACACCTCAGTAAATACGCACATTTACATAAACGTTAGCGTCAACTCCAAACAACACACAAGCTAATAGATTTTATCTACATGTATACCTGGAATAAACAATTATATACAATGTTCATTTATTTTCACTTCCATTGTTGATGTCACGCACCTTTCATCAGCATGTTGATAGATGTTGTTGAGCAAATTGTTCTCTCTTTGCCAAATAAATATGCCCGTCACACTACTTTATTTGCGCTCAATAAAACATACAAAGAGAATTGTATTCTTGTAGTTTATGAATTCTGTGTTTATCTAAACTCATTTGAGGTAGGCCTACAATCCATCATCAAAGGTGTACCGGATGTTGTGGCTAAGTTACATACAACGAATAAGGCTACGAATTGGCAGAATATGGATTTGTCAAAAATCGGTTATAGAGATCGTTGTCATCTTATATGCATGGCCAAGGAATCAATTAAAGTGGCAATTCTGAACCCGTCGAAGATTTGCTTTGGAAGGAGTCGGGTAAATGTATTAGTATAGAGGTTTTTCTTGAAGACACTTCTCGTTCTTGCATCTTCTCGGCAAACTCGCAGGTGTGTGAAGAGGGGATTACACGAGATTTTTTAAACACTCTTTTTGAGCAGAAGCGCCCAAGCATTAAACGTTAAGCACTTTATTCAGGGGACATTATTCTATTTGATACATGTCGGGCTTATATCCTATGCCTACAGGCTCCAATTTTAAGTAATTGGATACTTGATACTACACAAAACACACACGCACACACACAAATAGCATGCTGCGCACACACACTCACAAGGGTTACCCAGGCACACACACACACCACACACACACACACACACACACACACACACACACACACACACACACACACACACACACACACACACACACACACACACACACACACAAACGAAGAATGGCATTACAAATGACAATGCATGACAGTCACGTAAAATATGTTACGCACTTCAATGCCACTAGTAGGCCTAGCGTAGGTGTATAGATAGATAAACATGAAATCAAAGGAGTCAGGCTCCTGAAAAGCCGAGCTTGCTGTTATAATTAAGTCTCTTGAATTAAATGTGCGTGAAATTACTACAACATGCGATATAAATCGAATTGATGCATGCATGCTGGATGGACAGAAAAAGAACAAACACGGGCCAGTTTCTGGTGGCACAAACCACTACGATTTTATAAACAATACGTGTGATTTGAGAAATATTGTTTCATCCATGTCTTCATAATCGGTTTATAATTGATCCGACGTGTGAATTCTTGATGGGTATGTTATTGTAACGATGATAATCCATTCGTTTCACAAATAAATTACTCTTTGGAGATTTAAAGGTGACGCCATTTGTATGCACATGCGTGTATATGTAATGGCGTATTGATTTTGATCGGCTACAGTGTAATTGGTGTTTCCCAAGCTCATTAACATCGGCGATTGTCGGCTGCTTCAGTTTCATTGATAAATTCAAATTGGGCACTAATTTCAGCGCGTATGAATAGGCTTATAGTACTGATAGTGGCGGTGGATAGGGAACAGAATGAAACGCCTACGACGACTATAAAGCTCGAGTCTTCTGCGAAGCTCGGCTTTAATAAAAAGCGATATAACATGGGGAAAAGTTGTACTACAGAAAGAACAGATGTTATCCACTGAGTGTACGTTATGATCCGCAGGCACACTAGCTGGGCTTATATAGCAAGTAAAGGTTGTCCCTCCAGTTAGCTGACCAGCAGACGGACACTGGATTGGTCCAGAGACTCAGGCAACCCAAGAGACTTAAACAGCCCGAGTATCTCCCTACTTTATCAGTTGATCGAATCGTACTTCATTATTTTACTTCAACTAAGACTAGAAATGGTATGTTTTAGTATCGACATAACGAAGTCGAACTGTTAGTGTTTTGCTGAAGTCGTAGACGTATACTGATACTTACTCCAGTAGGCAGACACCTTCCGTCCGTAGCTATTACTCTTTCTTTCCACTCTAAAACTACACATGGGCGGCTAGCTATAATGTATTAATTACATCCTACATAGCAACAGCAACATCACCACTCCACTCCACCCACACCCACACAGAGATCCAAAAGACATTGCTTTATTACGGTTTTCGTACAAGTGCTACTCAATTAAACACAGACTCCACAGAATCAGGATAATCTCATCAGAACATATCCACAGAATGCTCTAGTATTTGTGGGGATGTCACTGTCACATTTTTTGCATTTGATTGATTTTATACATAATTATATCCCTTTCATACCCCTTTTCGTTGGTAAGTACAATGTACAGTGTACCCATATAGGTCCTCATGTAGCAATGTCATCTTATTACATGAAATGAAGTTATATTACAGACATTGCTAGATACAGGATAACCAATTGATGGCATTATGTATATGTCTGTATATATATATTTTTTGCGACAATCAATACCAATTGTAGTGAAACTAGTAGTGTGTAATTTTTGGGTGGTAAAATACCTGATATGTTACAATTAATTTTATTATTTACCATATTGTTCTTGTTCAAAATCATGCCTGGATGTCGGTCAATACAATGTAATCTATGGATTGAAATATGATTCCAACAATGATGGCATCAATTCTTGGAGTAAGGAAGGCTCGGTACATATCAGGGACATGTGTACACGTACGTTATAACATTGCCATATAATCAACATTTAATCTGATTGCCTATTTGGTATTGGATAATAATTGACAGGGTTTGCTTACATTTGTGAAAAAGGAGTTTTTCACATAAATATTACTACTTTGAAGCGTTGTTTATGTTCATATTTGTTCTCCGTGTGAGATTTCAAATCTATATTTTTTGCAATATTCCTATAGTTTTTAACCAAAACTTGACAGCCTGATGCCTGTACAGACAGATGGCTTTTGCATGTAGATACCGGCAGTTTGACACACCCTCCTCTGGTCATGATTCAAGTTAAACTTATGAAAGCAAGTTGTAAGTTCAGCGTAATGAATGTTAAACTGCTGCTACTTGAGCTTGCTTACCCTTGCAAATAATATTCAATAAAGATTGTTATTTCATCGTTATTTACTCTTATCCCGCGTAATATTCCATTGATGACTTTCCTCTTACCCAAAATTTCACAAACCTCGCTCAATTACTGTCTTTAAAAAATCAAATTCACACGAAGATATACATATACTATATATAAACAATGAATAAGTTGGCATTATGCTTAGTTGAATGAACACATCTCACAAGTCGATGTGAAATTTAATGATGGCAATGGCAAAAAGCCCATCCCGTAGGCCTTTTACCATAAGGCCGAGATAAAAGGCCCTTTCTCCCATATTTACATGCCGAAATTCAAAGCTAATAGCGAAGCACTCGCGGTGGACAATGTAAATCTGTGTATATTGCCTGTTCCTGCTAATTTCTGCTAAACGTGTATCTTTTGCCCCCCGGTCTACTCTATGTCACTATATCAACCGTGATCGTAATCATTTCCTTAAAGTAAAAACTCCCCACATTTGAAGCAGTACTCACTGGAAGCAGGTGTTGGTCTTGTGCGTGACCCCATTCTCGTCCTGGTAACAGTCGCACCCGTCCTCCCCGCACGCCTTCGAAGGCAGGAACGAGCTGCACGAGTCGCCTGCCGCCGCCGCACGCGCTGAAATGGAATTACGGAGCATGGATCAGCTATTAGAGCCCTGGTGACTGTCCCGTGGAAACCAGACTCGTCATGTATCATTTGCGTGGATTTCGTCCGACCATCTGTTGCAGAAAAGTATTTAAATGCGCGGGAATCTACACCGGGGGGGGCACTAATCTAGATAGTGTATGGGGTGTGTGTGTGTGAAATGTGCTAAAACTTTGCAAAACATAAGGCCTTAAGTGCTGATTTTCCAGACTGAAGAGATGCATAGGCAAGTGAGATGATGAGTGTGCTGATCAAGAGCTAAATTAGACCTATCAAGTGCTGATTTTAGGTACGTGTGTGATGATGTGCTGATTTTTAGGGGTGAAATTGTGATCCATTCCGGTGCCGCCTTCCCGTTCGCAAAATGTATTAACTGCCCCCCTGCCCTAGCCCCACACCCTCAGCACACCCCTTGCCCCCTCCCCCAATTCGATCCACCTTTTATATGTATATGTGACACACCTCTTTGTAGTGTGCAGAGACATTTCTGTACATCACCTTTCTCTATATTTAGCTTTCACAGGTCTTGTGTAGAACCGTACGCTTCTATTGAACATTGTGCACATATACTGTTCATGTGAGTATTGTTAAAAGATGAGTACCAAGCAATCATCGAAGATTAGCAAGAGGCCGATTCGAATTACGCTCAGTATATTGTTTGATCATACATAATACCCATCTACGCTGACAGCATTTTGTTGGGCATCCTACATACGCATAGGCCTATATCCATTTTTACATGCTTCGCGATACGGAGCTGAAGGGGTCGATGAGCACTGGTGTTTTGTTGCGGGTTTAAAAAGTTTTTTTTTCTATATGAAGCCAACAATTTCTCTACAGTAAAATGACGGCATATAATTTAGAGAATGATAAACACAGTAGTATAATTTGGAATATATGAATTCAACAAGTGGTACTCCGGATATCAATGAACATTCGTGCATGCCAGTGTTAACACACAATAATTTTGTTTCTAAAATGTATGTTTTTCCAATAGTTTTTTTTTTGAGAAACTACACATTTGCATTTATCATCTTTTACTTCTGAAACATAGGCCTTCTTGCGTAGGATCCGTGTATTTTTTTCCGGATGCTAATTTAACACGTGTGTAGCCACTTTGACGCAAAACACTAGTCTTTAATTCATACTGTACTCAATGTGCTTGTACGTATAAAACTTAGTTGTTGTTTTTTCTTTTTGTTTGCAAAAAGCAAACAATTATTCAAAACCAGTCCACATATTTCTAATTCATAACTAAGCATAGTGTACTTTTCACGTTGATATTCGTGGGCCTAGAATTCTACATTATATTTGTTCTATATCATCTTTGACATCAGAGACTACACGATATTGTATTGTAACAAAATCACACATATTCATGAAGCACTTCAGTCTATATTATGGACCGAGCTGACAATTGCAAGCAAGTTAAAGTCTTAATAGAATACACAACACTAAATGGAAGCTAATGTGTGGGGGCCAGTGGCTAATGGAATACCTATTTGATCAATGTGTATACCAGAAGTAAGCGTGGTGTATGACATTCATTTCAGGGAAAAGCTGTGCCGAGCAGTAGCACGCTTGATCTACACGACAAAGTATATGCAAATGTAAAATGTAGACAATAACTACATGATCCATTTCCAGTGTCTTTTTCGTCAAAGTGGTTTTGTTTCGTACTTTAATGTGAATGCATCCTATAACTAGTGTTTCACGGGTTTTGATTGGTAGCATAGTCATATTTTCGTCGAAGATGATACCTGTTATTGACACTTGTTGATACTACAATACTAGCAACATGCCTAGCTGGTGATAACATACACTGATTTGGTCCACAGAATTTACATACTCTATTTCATCCATCAAAGATGATATTGTTGCTTGAAGGCATTGCGTTAGAAAGAATACATTGCCTTCTGAATCCTGCCATATTCATAACATTCTTACACGAATACAAATTTGAAAAGTGGTCCTCAAAATCAACAATGCGTAACAACGCAAAAACCTACCCCCCCGCCCCCAAGAAAAAAAAAAAAAAAAAATCAGATGTGAACATAGAATGTGGTGTTGCACTCTGCAATAAGATCTAGTGCGTATAGGTGTCGTCAAAACCTGTGCTGCTCAGGAATACAGTGGAAAGGAGGGTTTGTTACCAGGCTCACCACATTTTTACACACGTCCAGCCATCATATCTGTAATTACCTTTGACATCGAAATTCTAGCCATGCTGCTGACCGGCTTCATTTATACTAATCCTTTGTCCAAACTAAACTTAATCTAACTTCTAGACATTGTTTAATCATATAAAACACGCATGTTGTGTATTAGTTAATGCAGTCATATTCCTCTGCTCTAATGCTAATAATGCATGTGAATAATTGCATATTAATTCCCAGCTGTTAATTACTTTTGCAGTATATTCAGTACCTCAACATCGTACGTGAAATGGTAAGACGGACTGATGGTATAGGTGCACACATTGCACTTGTGATGAACTAAATTTGAGAGTTGGGACAGGTAATGCAAAGTAGCGTCAATTTTTAAGAAAAATCATGAGTAGATCCCCCATAATTTCGATGGCTTACTCCTATTGAATACGCGGAATAAATCATTTTTACATTTATAATTGGAGAGTTTGATTTGAAGCTTAAGAAAAATGCAACTATGTGTATATTTTAATTAACTAGTTTTAACCATCAATATGAATTACCTCTTCATAAAGCTATCACTTCCTGTCACAATTAATTGCACAATTATTATGTATATGACCATACCTATAGACGCTAGACAGCAAAGAGCCGCGAATATCCATAGTAGTTTGGTCCCCATGTTGTTCCCTCTCTCCCCAAATCTTGTCTGCCGCAAGCTACCCCGCAGACCGAACTACTTTGCAGAGCGTATGAATATTAAAGATTAGCTAATTTTGCAGGTCGTTCTTTGAAGTTTTTCTTTCTTTCTAGAGTATCCTTTTACATGGGTTTGTTTTTGATAAAGTGTTAACTAATTGTAATTGAATTAATTTAATAGAGTTTGCAATTGGTTGAATGCATTGTCACGAAGAAATAGTTCCAACTCATTTGCATAACAGCCGTATTACACAGACACATTGTCGTATGGATCAATCTGGGCAGAAAACCCTATTCACGAACAATGGCAAAGGAAAAGAATGTCTGTTTGTACAATTAACACGTTTAATGCGAATCCTCATAGATACATCAATAATGTGATGTTTGGCTAACCCTTGTTATCGTCTTCGTATTATCATTTGTGAGCATTATAGATATTTAGCAAACTGCCTTTATGCATGTTCGTTTTCTTTAGGCATTTAATTTTGATCGAGATTAATAGATTTGATACAAGAGTTACAGGGACTTACAATTAGAAATAGAAGTATTGACCAAATTCATCCCTAATTACAGTACAAACTAAATACGCTGTGCTAATCTCGTCACTATTCGAAAAGGTAAAATGAGGAAATTATCAAACTCCAATTCAGTTTAATAAGATACATGCGTACACTCTAAATACAAGTAGGGCGATTCGCCGTAATGTATGAAATTTAAAAGACCCACCCCAGATTTAGAAGAATATAAAAATGTGGAGCCATTAAAATTCCAACATATTCCAACATACTCCAACATACGGTACATCCAAATTCATGTTAAAGCCGATCCCTTAAATTCAAGTTTTCAACCTAAATGCCGGTGGGCGTTTAGATGGTCATTTCTCACTCCAGGGTGTATTTATGAATGATCTACAATGACGATATATTAGGGGCGGGAGGAGTACTGAAAATTGAACTCGAGTACTCGATGTATAAAACTCGACTTGTACTCGAGTAATCAATCTTATATGGCTTCTCACAGCATTGCTGTGTTACTGCTCTCACAACTCCCCATTTCAGTTCATGCAACCAAGGTGCTAACATCAAATGGTCACGTTTCCTTTTATCTTGGCTGTAAACATAAGTCATTAACACTAATTACTTTAGAACAAAGATTTGAGAACTAAAACCATAATGGCGAGAGCATATAAACCAGAAAATATTGTACATTTGAGTATTTGAGTGCAAAAGTGTACTTGAGTAATGACAGAACTCGACTTGAGATCGAGTACTCAATTACTCGTTCCGCCCCTACGATATACCTCATCTCACATCCCCCAGATATGGTCAGCGTAGTAATTAGGCTCCGCCCACTTTTACTACAATATTTACAACTCGTCCTATATGAAGCGCCGATTGGTCACAAAAGTCGTGTGAGGTTTGCTTCATAGGACGAGTTGATTATCTGAGAGGGGGTTAGGTCGTTTGACTTTGGCTAAAATAGTTATTTTCAACTTTATGGAACAAACATTATTCTTTACCGTTTTGCATCATAACTTTAATTTACTTCACTAACAGTAAAATACTTATTTTGATAATTTTCAGAAGTAAAATATTCATTCTAAAAACACTACCTACCCCTCTCAGATGAACAAATGGTGGCTGGACGAGTTTATTATCTAAGAGGGGGGCAGGTTGTTTGACTTTGGCTAGAACATTTTTCAAAATACATATTTTGCTTTTCAAAATTGTCAAAATAAACATTTTACTGCTACTGAAATAAAATAAAGTTGTGATGTAAAACAAAAAGGAAGTAATGTGTGTCCGAACAATTTGAAAATGAATATTTTAGGTAAAGTCAAACAGCCTGTCCCCCTTAGAGGAGGATAGTTCATTTTTATGTTGCAACCTGATTTGTATATGCACTTGTCGACATTGAAATGCATAGTTTGAGTTTAAAGAATAAAATAAATATGTTTCTGATATGATTTCGAGGGTGGAGTGTGAGAAAAGGGTTATCAGATTGGGCTGGGTGTGATAAATATGATAACCCTTAAATAAGAGGAAACATGGGCATATGTAGGATGTGGGATTTTCTGATACTACCTGCATTCATTCTAAGTTATTTTCCGAACGCGCAAACACCATATATTAGTCTAGTTGCAGAATAGATTTTTTTATTGAAGCGTGTTTTGTGGTAGTGATGATGTATGCGGATGATGTTTTATGATTTATTCTTGTACATGTACTTTGACATGTCATGTACGGGATTCTACCGGGTGCCGATCTGTTTTACATGCAAAAAAACAAAATAGCCGCCCTGGAACACAACAATGTCCCATAAATCCCTTAATATCTATTTTAGATAGCTGATTTTAGAGTCTTAATCGATATCATTTAGGACCCCAAAGTTGAAAGTACCGACAGATTTATCTAATATGCTTCATTTATACCGTATAACATGGTTTTCATTGGGAGAAAAATGGTCGTCCGGATTAGCCAAAATCTTCTATTATTTCCTTAATGTTTAGGCTAGAAGCACGATGTTAGTGTCTCTACACATTGTTAAGGTCTAGGAAGTTGACGGTGGCATACAATGTATCTTATATCCATTATGTATACACGTAAAAAGGATTTTATCAGAAATAAAAAAAAAACATAATGACCTCTCTTGAAATGCAAAAGTCTCATATAACTCCCTTAATATTTATTGTAGAAAGATGCTTTTAGTCTTTATTTATACTTTTGAGTAAATCAAAGTTAAAAGTACCAAAATATGCATCCTCTAATTCCTATATGCTTCATTTATAGATACAAGTCTCGGCGCAAAGCGAACAGCAACCGGGCACTTGCGTGGCATTCTAGGGAAGAATCGAATCGACAGTCTGAACATCATGAGGTGCAGAACAGTGAACAGCTTATATTGTTTTGTTTTGTTTTTTTAAATTTTTTTTAACAATGTGGAGAGATAAAAAGCTGAGGAAGTTTTCAGCAGCACATTACAATACCTCAGGAGCGTAAAAGAGCGGACCGATCAATATCAATGTTCATAGAAATATTTTGGGGGCGGACTCTCAGCGACTGTTCGTTGCACGTAAAACGGCCGGGGAACGTGGGGTCGTCGCAGCCGGCATACCGTTGGCGTACATGGCAAAATTGGGATTTCCCACCGATTTTTGTCAGCTGAGCGCAAGTTCTCAGTGCGCCGGCCCCAGTGAGACGCGGCTTTTAGAATCATGATTTTACCATTTTCAGTGCCAGTGAAGCTAGTGCTATCAATTTTATTCTATGTGCATCTTTTATTATATGTGTAAAAAGGATTTGATTGACAGAAAACATTATGGCCGCCCACGGAATGCAATCATCTCTCATAACAGAGATAAACAGAGATCTACAGGTGTAATAGGATATGCCGTATAATGTATACAACAATTTAAAGCATAGTAAAAGACTTCAACCGAAAAGAAATTTCAACCGAAAAGCGGGTTTATAGATGGTTGTACACGTATTTCTTTGTCCTGGCTCCATCCTGTTTGTAAAGATGCAATAATAACTGACAGCTGTTTTTGCCTTGTGATTCAATGCTGTTGAACTATCAGTTTGTAGGATTGAAAGTTTCATTAAATGTTGTAAGTTTATAAGAAGCTTTTACGATAAACAATAATTATCTGTTTTTATATATGAATAAGAATGTGAACAAAATAAAGTGACAATTTTAGTAGATAATACTAGATATTGTAGAGATAAAATTGAGTCAGCAATGTTTTGAATATATTTCATGTCATGTTCACATTCTCTCCACAAATGACATAATTTCATGGAATAAACAACACCTAATGCTATACTAATTAATGTACAGTGAAATATTTATTTTGTATTTATGGATTCTATGCATAGAGATCTTTTTCTTTTTCACTAATGATAAAAAAGAAGTACAAAGTTTATTGATAGCTGTATTTCATGCACTGTATGGATGCATTGTGAAGTATAAATTACAAACTTTGGTGTTTTTCCATTAAAATCAAACAAAAACATTTAGAAACCATTAACACTTTGACTTTGACTGAATTGATCACTTTATGTGTGTTAAAATTTGCATATACTTGACCACTACTCAATATTGTAGTCCAGATCACCTCACTCTAGGCGAGCACAGTGGATCTTTCTCACTCACATGGCATTGCCCACCATTCTGGGCAGCGACCCGTGTACTGGACAAACTCACCCTCTTGTACAAACAGCTCATACAGAGGCTGGAGGCAAGGGAGCAGTAGTGCTAGTACATAAACATTCATTGAGCGGAATCACTCAAATATGTTGACACCATGATAGTCATCATTTCTCACCACTGATATGTTGTATAAAGCAGAGGAGAGTTTTGAGAACAAAGAGGTGATGTTGTGCGAGAGTGGAGACTTGGCTTTCAGCGTTGCGTCCAGGCTGCTGCTGAATGCAAGTGGGGAGGATGGGACGGCAAATGCTGATATTGATAGCTGGTTATATAGTTTCTGCACGTTCACCTGAGCTAATTCTGTTTTCTTGTACAGCTCTGACCATGACCATATGATATCCCAGACCTGAGCTGACTTCTCCTTACTGATATCACTTGCCAAGTTGTAAATCTCAATGATGAGACTTATGTTTCTGCTCACACTGCTTAGATGAGGACATCCAGATATGACTTGGTCCCAGCAGGAGTTGAGTTCTGCTATATTCTTTACCAATGGTGGCATGAAGTTGTGAATGTCTGAGTACGGGGGAAGTGTAGTGTGGAACATGATGAGGCATGTGGCTCCCTCTATATATACATTGTGGTCATAACATGGTGGTAGGGAATGTTTCTTCTTGTTATGAAAGATAAAATGAAGCAAACAGAAAAAGGAAAATGATGCAAGTAACAAGACAATGATAAAGCAAATTCAGGCAAAAGATGACATCCTTAGAATGAAAATAGCTTATGCATATCAATCTGTTAATCAAGAACTTAGCAAGAAATTAAAAAGATCTGAAGGTGATAACAACATACTGCGAAGAAAAATATCAAATCTGGAAGAAGGGAAGACCAAGAAAGATATGCTAGCGTGCGAGGTACAAGATGAACGAAACGATCTTCATGGAAAACTGTGTGGTAGTGCCAGAGACAAGAAGGCCATGCACAAAGAAACCAAGATCAAAGACCAAAAGATTGCCCAGTTACAAGAAACAGTGGACGAAACAGACGTGAAAATAAGAAACATGGCGATTAAAGACGAAATGATTCGGATGAAAATTGTAAAAGCATACAGAGAAAAGAATGATGATATGAAAAACAGAATGAAAGAAAAAGAAAATGATGAAAGCAACAAGCCAATGATTAAAAAAATTCAAGAGAAAGATGATATTCTTAGGATGAAAATAGCTTATGGCCTGGACAGGGATCGAACCCCGTCGACTGAGTAGTAAAGTGTCTAGCTACCAAGGCCTGCGCTATGCCAACTACGCCACATGCATATCAATCTACTAATCAAGAACTTAGCAAGAGATTAAAACGGTCTCTTCTGAATGCAGGAGAATCACGCAGGTGTGTGAGGGGTGCAATGCCAAAACCACCAAGAAACACTGAAGCTTAAACAGCGTCTGGTCATGATGTGGAGCGCATGTCCGACTGGATGCTGCGTTAAGACATGCGCATGCGCTCTGCAGACCGTGGTCCGAGATGGTGCAGTGATTTGCACAACAGACTATGTGGACCACGTTTTAGTCTTGTGTAGTTCTTTGTATATTTTGTATGTATTTTTAATTATATTTTTTGTACTATTTGAATTTACAATTACACATCAACCAGTTCCACATGTTTACATATACCATAGAAGAAATAAAACGCATAGAAGTTGCTGATATATTTAATATTTGTTTTTATTTTATATTTCTTAAACATTTCAATATTTTTTTGTATTTAGCAACAAAATTAGTACTTACAATGTGTACTATCCAAATCTAATCAAATGTGCACTGGATTAGAAAACAATCTATTGAATCTGAAATTTAATAGGGTTTATAGTTAAGATACCATGCATATTACATTCAGAACCTAGTAGCCATAATCAGCCTTTAAACGGCCTGGACAGGGATCGAACCCAGTCGACTGAGTAGTAAAGTGTCTAGCCACCAAGGCCTGCGCTATGCCAACTACGCCACATCCACAATCCCACAGAAACTTGTTTCAGATGACGTATTCACCCACTGCTAGCTCTGCTGTAATGTCTTAGGTACAACGTGTGTGTGATTGTTAAGTATCTCCATTATAGTA
>CM032663.1:38256852-38271318 GCA_019095985.1 Streblospio benedicti | reverse complement strand
GTAAAATCTGTCTGTTATTCATGGTTTAACACAAAGCAAAAATCCGAAAAATTAAGATTTGTACAGAATTTCGGTCTATTAATCTATTTGTTTAACATTGAATGTCTCCATATTGCAGACCAAACTCATTTTAACTGAACTAGTACCTTTAAACCAATGCCAAAAATGAATTCACCATGCCCAAAAACATACATGATGATGTATCACACATATATGTTGTTTTAACTTCTCATTCCCGTTATCCTTGTATATCAATTTTGGCGGCCATATTGGATTTTACTATCTATGACCTTCCTATGTGACCTTCAATCTTAAAAATAGCACCAAAAATGAAATCCCCAGCCCCATAAACATGATAAATGAGGTAACACACACAAGTATAGCTTCAAGTATGATTCATCTTTAAATTTCATATTTTTCCTGGCGGCATGTTGGATTTTTGGTTTAATGACCCGTTAATTGACCTCTAAATGATAAATGATGTTTAAAAATGAGTTTGCCTTCATGAAAAAAACTATTAAACAAGGTATTATACGTGATTGTTCAACAGCTATAGACAATTATCCAAATTTCCGATTTCCGATGGCGGCCATTTTGGATTTTACGATTACTGGGCCTTAGGGGTCACGAAAAATTTGTTTGCGATGGTTTTTTAAATCAGTGTACCTATATCTAAGTTCATGCCAAGTGGCAAAAACTTGTCACAAAGTGCAAGGTTTTTATGATTTCGTCCTCCGCTATACGCATGGTATCCCAGATTGCATTGAAAGCGACAACGGACCACAGTTTACTGCTGGAGAATTTAGCAATTTTGCAAGTGATTTAAACTTCTCTCACAGGACAAGCTCATCATATTTTGCCCAATCTAATGGACAAGCAGAATCCGGTGTAAAAATTGCAAAATGGATACTAGATCAGAAAGATGCTCATCTGGCATTACTCAATTACCGCTCAACCGTACACTCAGCCACTGGAGTGTCACCAGCAAAAGCTCTGATGGGGAGAGAGCTCCAAACTCGACTTCCCATTCTCCCTGCAAAGCTACTCCCTCAGCAGGCTGATAGGGAGCTTATTCAGGCCAATGATGAAAAGTCAAAAATATTGTACAAGTTCTATTATGACCGGCGTCATGGTACTAGAGTTTAACTCAAAAACCACATACAATAGGTTTCTCTCTCTAATAGAGGGGGGAAATGTGGTTTCCGATGGTTTTCTTTTACAAGAATAACAGACGTGATACCATCCATGAAACAAGATTCAGAACAACAAGGAAAGGATCTACGTTGGACAAGGGATGGAAAGTAAGACATTGACAACATGGGACCTTGTGCTTAACTCAAAAAGGGGGAAGATGTCATCAATAATTACTATTATTAGTTTGCATTATGACATATTATGACAGGTAATTTAGGAAAAAATGTTGGCGAATAGATTTTCATCAAGGCTATGTACCCCGGCCCCCCCCTCATATAACACTACTAATCATGGTATATTTCTTCAATATATGCTCACCTAATTCGGGTACTTTGCTTGTGGATACAATTATATTCTCTCTCTCTCTCTCTCTCTCTCTCTCTTCTATGGCAAGCAAGCTCCTACCCACTATAATGACATAGCAGATATGAAGACACATCTTCCATTTGACTATATCAAGTGGCCCAGACGAGACTCGAACTCACGACCCCAAGGTTGTGAGACCAAAACGATACCATCATCCCAAGGCGCGGGCTGCTACACGGACAAACCATTGTCTCTGTTAAAAGGCTACACGGATTAACCGTTGTCTCTTTAGCCCCCAGCCTACATACTCAATTATCATCTCAAGCCGGGGGTCGTGGGTTCGAATCCCACCTATGGACGGAATTTTTGGAACTTCTAACTTCTTCGCATTTTACTGCTAGTGGAGTTTTCTAATGTGTTTTTCCCAAGTTTGCTTGTGGATACAATTATATTCTCTCTCTCCTCTCCTCTCTCTCTCTCTCTCTCTCTCTCTCTCTCTCTCTTCTATGGCAAACATATAATTGTATCCACAAGCTTTTAAATTGATTTGCAACAAAAAGTACCTATTTTTCGTCACCTGCAGAAAATAAACACCACCAGTCACTCACACCCTTTTCTTGAAGCTAAAACTCTATGAATCTGCTTGAAAATTTGCAATCAGGTGCAAAAGTGCTTCCTCTCTCAAGTACACCCCAAATTACTGCTCAAGCAACCACCACACACCATATAGAGTCCATATTTCTAAGTTAAAGAAACTACATGTATGCTGAACCCTTAGAAAACACATAGAAGTTGCTGATATATTTAATATTTGTGTTTATTTTATATTTCTTAAACATTTCAATAATTTTGTTTGTTTGTTTTTGTATTTAGCAACAAAATTAGTACTTACAATGTGCACTATCCAAATCTAATCAAATGTGCAATGGATTAGAAAACAAACTATTGAATCTGAAACTTAATAGGGTTTATAGTTAAGATAATAATGCATATATTACATTCAGAACCAAGTAGCCATAATCAGCCTTTAAGCGGCCTGGACAGGGATCGAACCCCGTCGACTAAGTAGTAAAGTGTCTAGCTACCAAGGCCTGCCCTATGCCAACTACGCCACATCCACAATCCCAGAGAAACTTGTTTCAGATAACGTATTCACCCAGTCCCACTGCTAGCTCTGCTGTAATGTCTTAGGTACAACGTGTGTGTGGTTGTTAAGTATCTCCATTATAGTAGGTCTATACATTGTAAAGAATAGTGAGGTTTTTTGTTATGGAGACCAGCATGCTCTTATATGAAATTTAGTAAAGTTTATAGTTGAGATGCATATTACATTCAGAACCAAGCAGACTTACTAAAGTATTAAGCCTTTGACTCGGCCTGGACGGGGATCGAACCCTACGGGTCGACAGTGCTGCGAAGCGACTAGCCACTAACGCGATACCAACTACGGGTATCAATACGTCATTTGAAACAAGTCATAGATTTGTGGATGAGGAGTCCAATGTAGTTGGTATAGCGTTCTGTGGTACAGTGTAGATTATACTTATTCTTAGTCTAAACAAGGTGGAACCACATACAATAGGTTTCTCTCTCTAATAGAGGGGGGAAATGTGGTTTCAGATGGTTTTCTTTGACAAGAATAACAGATTTGATACCATCCATGAAACAAGATTCAGAACAACAAGGAAAGGATCTATATGTTGGACAAGGGATGGAAAGTAAGACATTGACAACATGAGACCTTGTGAGCCCCAAGCAGGGTGAAGAGTAATCGGACTTGACGTAGCACGACACGATTTTCTACAAACCTCAGACTTCAGCAGTAAAACCTTTTATTTCTATCAAGACTCTTCGTGTGTTGGTCTCAGTGGTCTCACTAGAGATGTGGTCGCTGTGTGGATGTTTGGCACAGTCTCTTTACGGGGAGTCGGGACTGCGAATAGACTGCAGGTGTGACTCACTTATTTCCAATGGGATATTACGTAGTTATTGCGCAACACCTTGTTATTAATTATGTATGTCGATTGCATAGCCACCTTTTGTGTTTTCCGCATAACTTGACCCATATATTTCCTAACAGGATTTTGACAGGCAGCCGGTGAAAATGGGCATCGGATACACATTTTTTCAACCATTTTTTATATCATATTTCTTGTCTAGGCGTAAACAATGATTGACTACTGGAGATCTCTTTTTTTAAACAAAAATCCGATGTCAACTGTTCAAACGTATCAGAGAATGAATCTGGAAACTCTTTTAAGTATTTGTTTAGTCTTGTCTTATTAAAAAGGGTGGTTTTCTTACAGATGGTCTTAGTTGGAGTCTCCACTGTGTACAAATAGGCCTACTCTGTAAAAATACAAAACATATTCTCCCAAATTAAGCCTTGGGCACAACCGGCAGTACTGTTTCCCTAAGTAAAGGGATCTCTACTGTCTAAAACTCAAAGAGAACCTGGGGATCAGTGCATATCCAGTGCTCCGAAAGTGGTGTGAAAGTACGTTTTTGAGGCCGTGTGAAAACAAGTGAAAAAGTGTGAAAAAGTTTAACATGCCAACCTTTCTCTACTGAAAAGCAAACAGTTGCCTGTCCATTTGGTGGCCAGTACGCTAAACCTTGTCTTTTTACATGCCGTAGTAATGCAAACACGGGGGGAAAGTACGGTCAAAATGTCTGCCCTGCCAGTTGTGCCCCAGGCTTTATTATTCGGGGCCTGTTGTAACAGAGCGTGTTGCGATATAATTCCAATTCATTAATCACGTAGCTGTCCTATGCATTGCTATTCATTTGCTACTAGACTCCCTATCCATCATCTAGTTTGACCACACGACACGGATGTTTCCTTGTATGTTTAGACAAGTTGTGACATGTAGTCCATGTTACCCATGAAGCCTGACTCCATAAAGACCCAAACATGCACATTTTGTCACCCTATATACACTCAAGTGCCCTGCTTGTTTCAAGGGGGCAATTGCTGCGATTTTCTGACCAGATGACATTATATAGGCAGATCCAGGTTCTCGGAAGGGGGGGCGCACTTAAGGAAAAGAGGGACGCACTTACGTGATTTCGTGAAAAACCCTATGAAAATGAAGTATTTTGGTGGGAAAAGGGCGGGGGGCGCCCCCTGCATCTGCCTATGTAGTAAGCCTATTTCTGTCGGACTGGTGGGAACACTCGTGCTTTGTTCTTGATGAAAATAACCATGTTATAATAAATAGGTAATTCGTGAAGTAATAATTTAAGTTTAAAGTTGATGAACGCACTTTCACTGATATGTAACGAAATAGTAGTTGCTAATATATTGTAATGAATATCTTTGTATACACATATCACTGGTAACACTAGTATCTGTGTAATATGGGGAAATATATGTATGTAGTCTACCAATTTATCTGTTTTATTATGAATGAATTGATACACAAGGGCGCGAACTATTAAAACGCGGTTTTGGAGTAGGGTATGTAAAACAATACTTGTAAATGAACACGGACTGCCCCCCCTTCTTTTTATAAACTTGAACAAAAAATATAATCAACAGCAAAAATGTAAACAGCAAGCAGAAGGCATTGAAGCACATGGTTCAGAGTGCAACTAATTGGTAACTTTAGCAAAATATCCGGGAAAGAGAAACTTGCAATGACGAAAATAGAACACGTGGGTATATAAACCCATGGCATTTAAAGGGGTAAGAACTATTAACCCCAATGTTGTAAGAGACTAGCTGAATACCATTAAAATGATTATCTAACTAAGATTCATAATAAGTGAACACCAAACAGTATTTGGCAATGTGCCTTTTATACTTGAACATTCCTTTACGTGTTTTCTGTTTGTCATTTGGCGAGAGCCTGGAGGGCAAACAGATAATAAATGCCTTATGTGGGAAAACATGGCCATTTGGATACTAGATAGTAGTACAGGATAACACTGAACATTTGTTATGGGAATAGTATTTTAACAAAGTGTCGATGCTTGCCATATGGTAGTATATATATGATGTTAATTGTTCCCACTTAGAATTAAGTTATTGTGTAAAAAGTATAGTCCATCATTACAGGTGGAATTTTGAAAGTGCTAGGATCACTGTGTTTTTATAGTCTTCATGTATTTGTATACTACTTCTCCATACTATCTGTACATGTATTACAGGGAAAGGAATTTTGACATTTAATATGCACTGCATTTCAATCTACACAAATTTAGAACAAATGTTTGTACAATTTTCAAACATTGAAGGTCCATGTGCTCAACAGAAATCGTCTGCTTCTGAATGTTGACACGGCTTGTTCTGGCTAATGCTTGTAATATTTGATACTAATTTGTGTGTTCTGTGACTCATACCGTTGTTTGATTGAATGTTATGCTGGACTAAATGACCTCAAGTGTGTTATTTACAGTACATTACGTGTAATTATGAGCAGAGAACGTCCCCACCAAATGACAAAAATAAGTTACTACAGTGTAGACAATATTTCGTTCATTAATGAGTAGTGACATACAACCATATAAGACGTGTCATATATAATAAGCGAGTTTTCATCTTTTGCTTCAATTCTAGGTCAACCATCAATAGAGGAACATCTCCATTAGTGATTAACTAGAATGGATATTGAGCCAGATTACAGTGAGGCTTTTGACGCGGTAGAATTAAGTGCTGGCGGGGAAGACGTTGACTTGTACACTGAGCCACATGCGGCTGTACGGTGTCAAAAGCACGCAGAAACTCCACACACACTGACGTCACGACATGGTGGTCAGAATCAAATGAAGATGACGTCACGTCTGAAGAGACAACATGGAATTAGTGAAGGTGATAATGACGTAGGCAGTGGCATAATGTGCAAAGATGACGCTGTGGACAAACGTGATATCAGTGACAGTGCCCCGGGCGTACGAAACGCATCCTCTTGTGACTTGACAACATCAAACGCTGACAGAGTAGAATCTTTTGACAATCCAAATTATAGCAGAAACATTGTAACGCCTACTTATGAAAATGTAAACATTTTCCCAGCAACATCAAACGACATTTTTTCCACACTAGATTACCGGAAAGTCAGTACCTCCGGAGATGCTCCGAATCCGGACGAAAGATTACATGAAAGCTGCCACGACGTTGGCAAGATGTCTGGATTGTGTGAGGAATGTGCGGGTGATCCAGATTGTGAAAACCAATACGAGCTGGCGGGACCGATACGGAAATCTGGAAATAGTTACGAAAACCCGGATTTGTCTGGAGTTAACAATCCACAACGGACAGATTTGATGGATTCTTCTAATAGGGTGCCTCGTGATTTTCTTGATTCTCTAAAGGTAAGTTAAAACTTACATTAAAGCCTACGATTGAAATATGTCAGAAAAGAGACCACCTCTATAAGAAGACCATATATATAATGGTCCTGAATCGTCATAAAGAGAACTCTTTTAAGACAACTTGAGACCAGCCTCGGGTGGTCCTAATTAAGAGTTTTTACCACATACATTGTAATCATTTCTTGTGGTCGTGTAGTTTTAACATTTTATATGAGATGACTTTAGCCATCAAAATCCGTTTCATGAACATTGTAACAGTAATTTTAGTTTACCATTCCCTAGCATAATTAAATGTAAACACTCTTGATAAAAACATGCAATTTTTGCAGAGGTCGTTTACACTTTTAAGTTGCGCTAGTTTTATGTGGATTGGTACGCCAATATAATAAGCAGCAGAGTTTGCAGGTACTTGCCATAGATAGTCACTTACCCATGATAATTGGCTTGTGCTTTGGGTTTTAACATATTACGTAATACAAATATCATCGTCAATCCCCATAAATATGGGTATAACTATAACTATATAACAAGATACAAATCTAAACGAATAATTGGACACTATCCCCTAGAACCGATGGAACTCAGACACCACTTGTAGAATATATAAGTTGACCATTCTTGGATCAAGACGTCTTGCGATAACTTCTGTTTGATGATGAACACTTCATTTTTGTTTTGGCATTTTGTAGGACCTCAAGGCCAAGCTAGACGGTATGGGTACATTATGCACAGAAAATCTGCGCCGTGAACTAGACGCGATTGAATCTCAGTTGGCAAAACTCGGGGGTGGCGAGCGAGAAAAGGTGAATTGATAGCTTAACTGTAAACGTACTGTTCTCTATACTCTCTATATTGTATTTTTATAGTGTCTCATATTCAATCAAACGATGTTGAGAGACGCAGCATAATGCATCGTGGCTTCACTGCTTTTCCATTCACACAGCCTTCAAGGTCCATGTTGATGGTACAAGTAATAAGCCCGAATAGATAAGGATGAGCATGATAATATAAGGGTCTTTTTTTCAAACCGGCATATTGAAGTAAACACCAGTAATGGGTTTGGGGTACTTTTTGAGTAGCAAGTCATAAATCATTTCTTAACACTTAGTATGCTAATTGCAAGTTAATGGTAATGCAAACTGCATGATTATACACCAGCAGTGAGGCTGATTGACTTTAAAATGATTTCCAAAGTTCAAGTGAGGTTTATAAAGTTCAAGTGAGGTTTATTCCCTTCAGTCGTAAGTCTTTTACACGTACCAAGTAGTGAAGTACATGTCAAACATAAAATCAAACTTTGCTTTTTCACTTCGCTCTGGGATATATAACTATAAAATTTCCCCCAAGTCTGCAATAGTAGTATTACTCGTTGAAATAAAACCAGACATCTTCCTGTTATAGTAAGTAGACATTATGAGGTTTAGGTTTGACTACATTGTACAGGGCAATATTTAGCGCGCCCTGATGTTTGGATAGCAAAGGTGGATAATATGATGTTACCAGTGTAATAATTATAATTGCTATGTTTCATCAGGTACACAAACTACACTAGGTTTGATCAGGTAAGTGCATGGAGATCGGCATTAGGCAATCTCTCGAGGTAATTCTTCCCTCCGCTCAAAAGTAATATTGAAATAAGTACTGCTTAACATTCTGATATGATATTGAGTTGTTAATCCCTGTGCTAATCTCTGCGTGCAGGTCGGGAGCGTGCACTGTTACCTGGACGTCTTGCCCGAGTCCCCGCTGCTGTCCCCGTACGCCATGTTCAACCAGGACGGCTCCTTCATACTGTGAGTGCCTATTTCAATTTTCCAAACAATACCCATATATAGCACAGTTATTATCAAACATCTAAGTGAAATTTATAGTCGGTGAGTAATGCTGACTTAGCAGCAATAGAGTTGGTGTCCGGTACAGTTATCTTTAAAAAAAAACTTCATAACACATGTCAGTAACAGACCCAGAATGGGGTGGGGTGGGGGTGGGGTCAAATCGACCCATGTTAGCAATTTTAAATTGCTTTAACAAAGTATTGAGCCGGTAAGGTCATGGGCTGCTTTCCCACCAAGTGCCTTCTGACTCCCACGTCCGTTCAGGAAATCATTGTTGACATGACACAGATAGATATTGACATAATTTACACACAAGGACTCCAGGACTTCTGGAAGAATATAATTGGCGTAGAATCTGCATTGTACTTCACTTCCCTTCAACAACTTTATGAACAGAACCACCAGTTGTTTACCTCAAAGATTAGCTATCGCGATCATTTTACTGGTGTCTGTATATATGCTCGAGATAACGAGATTCCACTGTACTATTCTTGCAGGCACAGAAAGACGTTGCTGCCTTCGGTTTCAGAAGAATCAAATGGACACTATCAGACAATACCCTCTGTCTATGATAATGCAAACAGCCAATCAACTACCGATCAAACTGACACACACTCATGTGAAAAAGATGGTACAAAAACAGGTGATAAAGAAGCAATGCAATCAGATGCTGTACACGAACATACAGACGGAGAACCTGTGTATGAGAACAATCGTATTTCAAATGACGGAGTTACATATGCTAGCGTGTTGGACATGCCAGTTGGGGTGCATGGGACAGAGTATACAGCGAACGGTGGTGGGGTCTATTACAATGGTGTCCAAGGTGTGAATGCTGAAACTGCAGGTGTGTGGTACTATAATGTATTGCCAAATACATTGGGAGGAGCAAGGACACAGGAGGATACTGGGGGAAATGACGATTACCTAGATGAAGATGATTGTGAAAATGATGATGACTATGATTGGTTCAGTGATTGGGATGATGATGAGGAGGATGCAGACAATCAGCACCATTATTTCAATTTAGCAGTAAGTATGAAGGATAGTTATCATTTATTAAGCCATTTTGTAATTCGGTAACCATCCTATAAACAGCTCATCTGGTCAAATTAGAATACTTCTTTTAAAACAATCAAATTATATGAAGATACTGTGGCCCATTTGAATTCATATTTTGTAACTCACATCCACTAAAAAGGTATGACTTCGTCCCTTGGATAAAGCACAGCACCCACTGTAAATATGTATTGAGGGTGAAATATAATAGAAAAGATAAAGTAGAAATCATCAAGAAACCATCAAAGTTGGTATTGGGCTTGCAAGTATTCCCTATTTTCAGGGCAAGTTTGTGGAATATAGACTGTAAATCATAGCAAGGCCCCTAGTTAAAGTAATCAGTATCACACAGTGTTTCTAAATGGAGATCTAATTATCTCAGTTAAGAAAATATGGTATGCCAATAAATCTTGCCTATCATAATCACTGAAAGATAAATCGTTTGTTTGTAAGAATTCCAAAACTGTCGCGTCAGTTAATTGATTCCCCAAAAACCTATCCAGACAGAATTGTGTTTATGCTAAATGTATGATGATTCACTTTATTGACATCTGCCCTACTTTTATCTCTATTTCTGTTCATTATTTTCTTTTTGCTTTCGTTTTCCTCGTGTGATGTGCTTACTAAACATATGTACATGTTATAGTTGGACAAAATGGAACTTCGTGAGATTAAAACACACGCGAGCACACACACCACGCACACACGTACACACACACACGCACGCACGCACGCGCACACACACGCACGCGCACAAACACGCACACGCGCGTACGCACACACGTACATACATCAATGATCTGGTGAAAATTGCTTTTAGATTTCTATAAGCCCATAACATTCACATCATATAAAACAGACTTCGCACACGTGACAAACAGCAAATTTCTACCGTATAATGATGTGGATTCGTTCAGGAGACGGGCTTGGATGTGGCGGAGCCGTCCAACAAGCTGCACCACGCGGTGCACGAGCTGCGCACCACCGAGGAGTGCTACACACGCAGACTCAGCCTGCTGCTCCAGGTACCAAATTACAAAGATACTGAAAACGTATACAGTGTGACCTCCAATTAAGACCGCCTCTATCCAGAGACAACCTCTATAAAAGAACATTTCTCGTGGTGTCCAGTGTTCATGAAAAGAAAGAAACCAATAGGAACTTCTATAAAACGACAACCTCTCTATTGTGAATCACTTGGTTGGTCCACAGACAGGTTCTACTGTAATCCTTGTGTAAGCCAAAATTGGGGATTAGACCACGTGGACTGGCACGTGGGGTGGCTCATCATACTATAATACAATGGCTCGGGTACTGTTATATCTTATGTTTATTATTAAATATTCTGTATATCTATGTTTACTAAATCAGTAAAAACACATTTGGTTCTCTACATAGCTACTGCAATGAAGTTTCACACCATATAGTTATATTTTCGTCACCCTTTCAGGCACAATCTTCCACCGAAAGGTTGCTAGGTTCAGAGGTAGCGAACACAATGTTTCCGTGCCTCCGAAAAATGCACTCCGTTCACGAGGTGTTTCTTCAATACCTCAAGGAAAGGGATTCTATGTGGTATATCACTTCTGTTATTCAATAATGAAAAGTGTTAAATACATATTCCTGAATACAGCCTATGATAGCAGTGGGGTGTGTTTTTGTTTTTTTGGTTTTTTTTTTGGAATGCTTAGACGAACCTCTGTGTTGCCCTCCTACATGTATATCATTCTGAGACATTCCCACCCACACAACACAGTCCAATAGGACCCTACAATGAAAAAAACTATGAATTATATTCATATTGTGGACGACATTTACATTTGACGACACGGTAAAGAAATCAGTTTTGTGACTTTAAATGCCTGATGATATTCAATTAGTACAAGATAGGCCTAATGTAAGCATGTGCGCTCTCCTCTACCAGGGGCTCCAACAAACGCCTGGGAGACGTTCTGGATCAGCTGTGTCCACACCTCATCGAGTATGCCACCTACGTTGTTAACTTCGACAGGATCAATGACTTCATGAAGTTCTGGATAAAGAAGTCCAAGAAGTTTTCTAATATGCTATTGGAAATACAGAAATCGGTAATTGCGACCCCTTTCTATATTTTGGGTTGTAATGTTTGCCATGGTATGACATCCTTTTGCGTCTTTTTCCCATATCCCACTTTTCAATATGTTTTTTCCATGTCTCTCATCTTTATAACCCATCCCACCTAAAAGTTGAATCAAAAGAAGAGTGAATTTGTAGTATATTCATGATATTATTGTGACTGACATTTTTTAGAGTCAGGCCGACCGCAAGATTTCCCTGAAAAGCCACCTCACTGAGCCGATAACACGCATCATGAGATATGGTCTGCTCATTGGAGGTGAACCATTCAAATACTAATAATTTATGGACATAATCGCGAAATAACTACACTGTAATAAGTGATGGCAATATGCTGAAGCTGCCATTTTTGTATATAAAAAAAAGTCATTGTTATTGCATCGCTGAACATCAATGATTGCCGTTATAGACACAAGTTGCTACCTTAAAAGTTTTTTGCAATTTGAAAATATTAATAGTAACATTTAAAGCAAGGGTTTCGATATGAAATAGCAATAGCAGAAACCCCCTAATGATTCATCATCACATCATCACACCTAAATAGTTCCAAAGACATGTAACATTTGTTTGCTTGATTATTTCTTTCAATGTAGAATACTTGAAATACGCCAGAAGGGATGAGACAATGGATGAGGACGTTATACATGTAGAAGGTGAGGAAGTTTTATGCTTATCTGGGGGGGCCTTACAAGGTTATAAAAAGCCACATATTCTTTGTTGGCCTTTATAATGACATCCGGGATCCTAATAAACCATCCCATCCCAACCCCCCTTATGGAGAAGGGTGTGGGTGCGACTTTTTAAAGAAACATGATGATTGTCAGTGTCCCTTGATTTTATTGAAGCTGTGTCAGTATTTACCTGGATATGATTTGATAAAGATTTACTTAGTATATGGTTTATTCAAACCAAAACTTTCTATTGGAAAGCCACATGTCAGTGACCAGGCAACAGTGTACTGCGCGGGACTGTGGGAGTCCCGCGGGACAGTTCCGCGGGACTCCCGCGAGGCGGGCCTGGGATCCCGCGAGATTTTCCTGCGGGAGCGGGACGGGAGTGGTCACAAAACTCGCGGGAGTGGGGCGGGAGTGGTCACATTGTCAACTTGCGGGACTTTTGCGGGACATCTTCCTACGACAATCCCGCAATAGTCCCGCGACAATAAAACGGTGTGGATTTTGTCAATCCTCATAACACTTAGATCTTCATAGTAGTTCCCTAAAAGTCCAGCAACAGTACCTTGATAGCAAAAGATGTGGGACAAAATTGAACAATATCTAATCAAGTCCCGACAATATTTATACATGACAGTACAATGACTGTTGAAATCCAATGTTAACTCTTCACAAATCAAGATACATTTACAATTCTTATTGAGAACTATGCTTAATTTGCTAAAAATGGTTGAATTTTGTTTGCTGAGATAATTGTCCCAGTCATTAATTACGTACAGCAAACACTATCATAAATAGATATTCTCCTACATGAGAAGTAATTTACCTAATTGTAACATAAGAAAGCAAATATAGATTCAGACAAGCATTAAAAAGTTGCCAAACTTTCTCTTGCTCAGCAAATAAAAAGAACAGTTGATTGCTGGTTTTGATATTGTAAAATTAATTGTCACTGTATGGTGCCTTTCACAATTACCTATATAGCTAGTCAGCAAATGCTAAGTAAATAAACATAACACTTGACCAGTGAACTTAAATAGCAGTTAGTCAGTTAGCAGGTTAGACCTGTGTCATGGTCAGTCAAGTGGTCAGTTAGCTATAATTGCATTGGAAGTAAACAATCACCACTGTTTGCTTAACTGGGCTTTTGTATTCAGTGCAAGTGGTGTCAGTCAAGTGGTCAGTTAGCCATATATGTGAATTACTTTTTATGAAGAGACAATCAACTGGAGATGTTGACCATTAATGTACAGTGGAAATTGTCCATGTGGTATCTCCCTGTTAAGGAAACTTCCCTTATGATATGTATTCATAAAGATCAATTGAGCTATACTGTCTCTGTTTGTTTTATCTTATTTTTATGTTAATATGTATGTTTTTATCCAAGAAATAATGCATAGTTGTTAAAAAATATGTTTCAGTTTTGTTTCATTTGGTTCAAATAAAGTCAATGAATAATGAGCTTCTGGTTGTATTCCGATACATGTCACTAGAATGTCAGTTGTCGAAAGTTTCAATTACACAGCTTGAAAAGTAATTGATAAAATAAATGAGGTTAGGGGTACACATTAATCACAATCTATCTACAACTATTGCAGGACTGTTGTGGGAAGATCAAATATGGATGCGGGACTTGCGGGACTGTTGCGGGATGAATATAAAAAATGTTGCGGGAGCGGGGCGGATTGGGCATAACAAGTGCGGGAGTGGGGCGGGAGTGGACAGAATATTGGAAACCATCACGGGAGCGGGGCGGGAGTGGACATCACATTGCGGGACAAACGCGGGGCGGGACCAATATTTCAGTCCCACGCTGTTCACTGCCAGGCAACATCTTTGAACGAAACTACCAAAATTGGCTGCATATTTAGCTAAAAAATAATTTCTATTTATATTGTTTGCTCATATTTCAATCTCATAGTATATAGAATACAAACACAAGCATGTAATTTATTTGTTATATATTA
>CM032663.1:38213357-38256752 GCA_019095985.1 Streblospio benedicti | reverse complement strand
ATTCAATTAGTACAAGATAGGCCTAATGTAAGCATGTGCGCCTCCTCTACCAGGGCTCCAACAAACGCCTGGGAGACGTTCTGGATCAGCTGTGTCCACACCCTGGATCGAGTATGCCACCTACGTTGTTAACTTCGACAGGATCAATGACTTCATGAAGTTCTGGATAAAGAAGTCCAAGAAGTTTTCTAATATGCTATTGGAAATACAGAAATCGGTAATTGCGACCCCTTTCTATATTTTGGGTTGTAATGTTTGCCATGGTATGACATCCTTTTTGTCTTTTTTTCCCATATCCCACTTTTCAATATGTTTTTTTTCATGTCTCTCATCTTCATAACCCATCCCACCTAAAAGTTGAATCAAAAGAAGAGTGAATTTGTAGTATATTCATGATATTATTGTGTCTAACATTTTTTAGAGTCAGGCCGACCGCAAGATTTCCCTGAAAAGCCACCTCACTGAGCCGATAACACGCATCATGAGATATGGTCTGCTCATTGGAGGTGAGCCATTCAAATACTAATAATTTATGGACATAATCGCGAAATACCTACACTGTAATAAGTTATGGCGATATGCTGAAGCTGCCATTTTGTATATAAAAAAAAATCATTGTTATTGCATCGCTGAACATCAATGATTGCCGTTATAGACGCAAGTTGCATCCTTAAAAGTTTTTTGCAATTTGAAAATATTAATAGTAACATTTAAAGCAAGGGTTTCGATATGAAATAGCAATAGCAGAAACCCTCGAATGATTCATCATCACACCATCACACCTAAATAGTTCCAAATACGTGTAACATTTGTTTGCTTGATTATTTCTTTCAATGTAGAATACTTGAAATACGCCAGAAGGGATGAGACAATGGATGAGGACGTTATACATGTAGAAGGTGAGGAAGTTTTATGCTTATCTGGGGGGGGGGGGGCGTTACAAGGTTATAAAAAGCTACATATTCTTTGTTGGCCTTTATAATGACATCCCGGATCCTAATAACCCATCCCATCCCAACCCCCCTATGGAGAAGGGTGTGGGTGCGACTTTTTAAAGAAACATGATGATTGTCAGTGTCCCTTGATTTTATTGAAGCTGTGTCAGTATTTACCTGGATATGATTTGATAAAGATTTACTAAGTATATTTGTTTATTCAAAGCAAAACTTTCTATTGGAAAGCCACATGTCAGTGACCAGGCAACATTTTTGAACGAAACTACGAAAATTGGCTGCATATTTAGCTAAAAAATAATTTATATTTATATTGTTTGCTCATATTTCAATCTCATAGTATAAAGAATACAAACACAAGCATGTAATTTATTTGTTATATATTAGATGACCTGGGTAGCATCCAGGTTCACAGTTCACATGGCAAGAACTAAATTTGTTCATTATTGGGGACACTGTATAGCACTTTGTATCAATCTGTTGATTGATTTGATTGTAAGATAAGTCCTAATTGTAGGAATTGACCATTCAATTGTCGTATCAATCTTGAAATTGAGCATGCTGACGTCTGATTTACCCTCACTTCGTTCGGGTAAATCAGACGTCAGCATGCTCAATTTCAAGATTGACACAACAATCGAGTGGTCAAGTACCATTCTATCATGACTAAAATCCACACTAAATGAGTGTATAATTCGTTTTTATTTTGAAATAAATTGTAGGAATTGACCACGAGATTGGAGTGTCAATTGCAAAATTGAGCATGCTGACGTCTGATTTACCCGAACGAAGTGAGGATAAATCAGACGTCAGCATGCCTTCAATTTTGCGATTGACACGACAATCGAGTGGTCAATCACCATTCTATCATGACTAAAATCCATTTCATTTTAAAATAAATCATATTATAACATTCTCATTGCAAGTCAATTTTGCCAAAAAAAGAGTGCGCGGAGACCACTACTACGGCGCTAGTCTAAACATTTGCTCTCCGCTACACGGGACACGCCTTGCGACGTCAGCGGCTGTATTGATAATGTGAGGAGTTTAGACTAGCGCCGTAGTAGTGGTCTCCGCGCGCTCTGGAGCGTTCATTCCATCGCATAATTGAGCACGCTGATTGACCAATCAGCGTGGGTTATTGGCAGAGATTTTTGTACAGAATGATAGAATATATCATAATGGTCTCATTGTCATTTGACCGTGCGACGTCAGCAGCTGTATAGAAAATGTGACGGTACTAGTCTAGTCACATGGTCAAAATGGCAATGAGACCGTTATGATATGATTTGTTTCAAAATAAAAACGAATCAGGCACTCATTTAGTGTGGATTTTAGTCATGATATAATGAGACTGGTATTCTGTTAAAACCTTTGAATTTAGCGTAGTTAGAAATTATCCACTGTAAAAACATTTGTGAATGATAAAAGACCAATATGCGATTGATTTTTGACACGAAGAAATAATAAATACAACAACTATAGGTTAGTAATTAGTCTTTTTTTTGGTGGTTTCGTAGCGTGCAGTCAATCTCTCGCGCGTTCAGTCAATCGCTTAATTGAGCACGCTGGTTGACCAATCAGCGTGGGTTATTGGCGTTGATTTTTGCACGGAATGATAGAATATTTATTATTGACCCTTACTATCTTTACTATGATACATTGATACAAATTTAATGTCACTAAAGCACCAAATGACTAAAAACATAACCAATTTTAAACCTGTACTTTCAAATCATTGATTTTGATATGTTTGTTGATTTTGCTTGTCTATATTACAAAGTCAATTTTTGTATAAATCATGTGAACAAATCATTTGATATGTTTATATTCTGTAATATACTAGTCAATTTACTCAATGAAAAGGGAATTAGTTAGAAACATGCATTCATTGAGTTTCTATGGGCAATTTTGTATGGATACCTGTGTTTTTTAATTGCTTTTTTAAGTGAATTAAAGAATAGTTCTCATCAAATATCTAAAACATTATCATTGATTTCCCATTTTCTATGATTGATTATTGTTACCTTGATGTTTTCTGTAAATGTTGCTTAAAAAGCGAGCATGATTAAAGCTTAAATAATGTTTCAGTGGTGGATTTTATCATATTTTAGGTACACAGCTAAAAACGAAAATTTTCAGGTGACCCATGCTATATTAGATCATGTATGGCAGAATAACCGAATGGACAATCGCTTTAATATTTTCAGAATTTGTAGACTATATTCCATAATATATGGAGAAAAAAGCATTTTTTGATATACAAAAATATTTTTCAATGATACGTCTACCTTAAATTGCGAGTGTGAGGCTTTTGGACATTTTAGACTTTTTTTTTATTTAACAGCATTTATTAATAGATTTCCAAATGGAGTAAAACCCTTTGTTATAGGTAATGCATAAAATATAATAAAATCAGAATAGCATACTTACAGGACATTAATTACATAAAATATTACTTTTTATTGGCCATGCTTCATCAATAAACTTTATAAAATTCACATTAAAAAGGTCACTATGGTCACTTTAAAAGTATTCAGTAATATAAAAATCATCCAAAAAATATAGTAAATATTGTCATTAAAAGCTTCCCTCCACAAATGTAAACGAGTATCTGCATAAAACAGGCATTATACAATAAAATGTTTATCAAATTCAAAATTACCACACTTCCATGGACCATCATTTCGATATCGTCTCTTTAAATTTTCACCTATAGGTAGAATGCTACATCTTAACTTTAACTTTAAAATGTTGCTCTATTATAACTGGTGAGTGAATTCACAAGATAAGGGGCACGTCGATAGAAGGTTTTATGGAAGAGGCAATGGTGAGGTTCTTCCTATCAAGATGACTAGAAAGGAAGTGACGTTGCCTAGCATTAGAAATAAGTGGCTCCGTAAAAGATGCTGTAGACACTAGACCACATTGACCTTGGCAATTCCAACCTATTGACATCTATCATACACAAGATAGAATGAAGACTATATCTTACGTAATTAAATATTTTCATTTCTTTCATTTTAGGATGTGCGCAAACGATTACCAGAACACTGGAACATTTTGAGGAAGAAATACGAAAACAGGTAACACTAACTTATATTGTCATTAAAGCAATTTGAATTTGTCTAATTAGCGTATTGTTGTTGACTAAGTACCCTACACTGGGTTATTGTCAAAAGTACGAACCATTGTAAACTCCTACACATGTACTACGCCCTGACAGAAATGGGTACTTCAGACCATACCCAACTGGCTGTGTGTCCCGGACACTGATTCTTTACGTTTAAACTTATTGTCCCATTTCGGTTTCTACCATTTGTGTTTGATAAAAATAATTAAAATTTAATGTTTGGCCTGAATTGAAAGGGACCGTAACTCTAAAAATGTTTACCATTAAAACTTACTCCAAATTAATGTGCTAGAAATCTACTATTTCGATATATTAACCACCATAAACCATAGGAAAAAGCACAATAACAGATGCTACACCATAGAAAAAAGCACTGATACACTAAGTTTGATATAATGCAAACTACTTTGCACCAAACAAATGCCATATTTGAGTTTTTCCTGTCCTCGCATCACAGAAGGAGCTGGAGGAGCTGCCACTGGTGAAGGGCCCGTGGCTCACGGTGATCAACTCACCTCGCAGACTGCTCAAACACGGGCCCGTCAGCAAGGTGAAGCAGGCGGGCCGCGAGAACAGATATGCCATATTGGTACGCTCATTCCCCAAACTGGCAGACCCAGATTTTCAAAATGTGAGGGTGATCATAAACGACAGATTCTGTGAGGTATATAAACGTGAATGACCGCTGTGAAGTCGAAAATCTATCCATCACGGGTTTTTTTTCTTCTGGGGATGTGCGTGCTCTGCACTCTGCACGACCTGTATCTGTCACACTATCATATAATAGGCAAGGATCAGCCAGGTCATCCCAAAATGTTTCATCTTCATAAGTTTTTTTTCTATTTCCGCAAACCTTTGTGCATGCAAAACACATGAAATTCTGTGGTTACAGCTCCTTTTCTGAAAACTTGGATCTGTCAGGGAATATAACTTGATGAACACATGATCTAAAGTCTAAACTGTTGATTTTCTGTGTATTAATTCTGGAATTAATGTGATGTTTTACTGTACTCAGCTAAGTGACATGCTGTTGCTGTGTAAGGAGCAGACGTTCCCGCTGTTGCTGCCACAAGCCACGCCCAAGTACCAGGTCAGGCAGGTGTTTGACCTGGCCGCACTGCAGGTACGCAATAGAATAGAGAGAACGTCTAGTACAGAACTCTGGATGTTTTGCAAATTTGCACAATGCCCCAGTCCTGCTTCTTAAACCTTGATTATTAGTCCTACGATTGTGATAGAAAAAAGCCTCCACCCCATCCACACCATTTACCAGATAAGAATCAGTTCAAACCCGCCTGCTACCTAACCAAACTAAGTTCTGGTCAGCTACTTTGTAATTCAATAAAGAAATACCAATAATTTCTGTGTCTGCTACTGAGCCTCCTTTCCCAAGGAGCAAATTATATATCATAATAGGATGGATCTTTCATATAATAGAGCTTAGCATTGATGCGTGTTCATCTAACAGTTACGTTTTGTAATTTCGTTCACTTCAGATGGACGATCGCCCTGATTTGGATCTGTGTTTTGATCTGACCACCAAACAGAATTCGGTCACTCTGGCAACAAGGTAATACACACTTTTCACCCTTGTCACACTACTTCACTTGGCACATTCCATTTATCTGTTGAGATTGGCCAGTAAGTGGTAGATGTAGATGTAGATGTCATAAGAAGAATAAGTATTGCAATGAGTTTTAGAGTATAACACACATACAAAAAAGCACGTGGATGTGGTTGCATTTACAAACCAAAAGCGCACAGTCAAAACTGTAGGCTTTGTCATCTGTGCTTCAATTTAGCCTTCAACTTATCTTGATGAATCTTTTACATGTTTTCAGTGATCAGAACACAAAAGTGGAATGGCAGTTGGTAAGTGAATATTTAGATTGATATTAAAGCAAATTCAAAGTAGGATAGGCAAATATATGTGACTAGCATATACACCAGCCAATTGAGACATTTTCCATGGGTTTGCATGACATTAATATTGTATTAATACTGAACTGCTGGCTTGCTTACTTTCTTACTCACTCACTAACTCACTTACCATAGGCCATCCAGGGCGCCATCACCAAGCAGCTGGGCTCCACCAGGGACTGGGTGAGAGGCGGCAGTAGCGGTCCCGTGCTGGGCACGCACGCGCCCGGCCACATCGCCTTCCCAGAGGTCACCAGGTGCATGGTGTGCTGCAACGACTTCTCAACATTCTTCAAGGAAAGGTCAGTTTCTGCGATGTGTACATGGAGAAAAGTAGTCCTAATGACAAAACACACACACTACTTAAACATTAAAATGTTACTTACAATTCCATTGAATGCGTGCATTAAAGTATCAAAAAGGAAAAAAACTCTCACTAAAAGATGATTGGATCCTAGCCCGCCCATCCAAACATTCAGAGATCTGTCTCTACATGTAGGTACAGATAACACACCACATGCAACACATTCATTGCAATATGTTGTATTGTAATTATGAACTAGTTCTTGAACAATGCTGTCATCAGGTCCCCAACCTCTGCAATCCTCCGCCGGCCCAGCTTGCTGCCACCCATGGAACTGCTCCACATGCTCCAGATAGGAAAGCACCACTGCGCCGCCTGTGGAAGTGTAAGTCCAAGTGATACTGCAAAATATACATATCCCCACCCCAAATGGTTTTCTAATCAAGTGAAATTCATTTCAACATTCCATTTTGTTTCTGTAAATGAATACAAACAGATGAATTAAAAGACGTCATCTTTAGGGATTCTTCATTATATTCAAGGTTGTGTGCAGAGATTGTATTGCCAAAAAGAAGATCAAGCTGGCATTTGCCCCTACAGAGAAGAAAGTATGTGTACGATGCTACCAAACACTTACTGTACAAACCGGCTACCAGCATCCCATTACCAACATCAAGGTACACCTGAACTCCATTCACACTTAAGAGTTAACAATATACATTGATTTTGTGTATGAGCCACAGTCTCGAGAGTCTGAATACCATCTTTAGTTTAAAGCCGAACAAGGTCAGATCATTATCAAATGAACGTGTAGACATGTGCCTATGTAAGGTTGTTAAGGTGCACAAACACTAGATAGCCGTAAAAAATCCTGATATACACGTTATTTTTTTCCATGCCAAGTACTATATAAATATACAGCATAGGTCTGTTTATCTGGATGCCTCGGGGCATTGATGCAGGATACGGATTTCTGTATGCTTTCGGATATGCTATTGTACAAATTGTACGAATTTTACATGCTACATATGCACCTGATTAGGTTATCATATAGAAAGACATTCAAATCGAGTATAGTGTCTTTTTGGGCGCAGACTAAGTTTTCATTGTCGTCTGCCTTGTCTCCTTCAGTTGGAGATGCAGAAGTTTGTGAACTACAGCGGTGAGCTGCTGGTGACGCGGAGTTGCCCACCGGCCGGCCCCGAGCCCGAGGTCGTGCGCTGGGTGGAGATCCACGACCGCGAGCTCAAGATCTTCCCCGCCAGATGGGTGAGTCACATGGAGCAGATTCATAGGGGGAGAGAGAGGGAACATAGGAGGTATATGCTACCTGTTTTTGTGTTCTTTTGTTTTTTATGATAAAGGATGGCTTCAACTATATGGTGAAAAGTTTTTGAAGCGTTACTACAATTTCAAATGGTCTAATGGGTTGCCATCAGTATCTTTGATAGATCCTTTTGGATACTATCAGTGACTTATATTTTTCTTGTAACTGCAGACCTAATATCTCGCATTCTCTGTGTGTGTAAAGCAAGAAAGTCTGCTGAGACTGGCTCGATAACTAGCAGAACATTTCAAATTATATAAATGTTATAAAAAGTCCATGCAGTCTAGAGCTACAGTGTACAAGGACATAATACCGTAATTTATATACAACTTACAATAAGTGAATGGCATCTGAAATCTACAACAGCGAGTGAGTGATGTCATGCACTTCCTGTTTCAGGACCTGATCCCGTGTGATGACCTGCCACTGCACGAGGTTGAGCTGAGCGAGACTCACTACGTGGATGGCAACATCACGAGTCTGCTACTCACCACTGTGGAGCCGGGAGGCAGCGGCAGTGGGCAGAGGAGCTACTCAGTCCGCACACGTGGCTACGACCCCATTGTCCTGCTCAGGTATTGGTTTATTATGATGATATGCTTTAGAATTGTATGGCAATAAAACATTACAACACCTCTGAAATATTATGACCAACCAGATGCTGGCCTCAATTGATCTCAATTGAGAGGTGGTGTCTTTATGGAGGAACGTGATGGTCTCCTAATTAAGAATTGTGATAATCATTACAAGACATTGTCTAGATGGTCACTTTTTATGTGGTCCTAATTGGAGGTTCTACTTTATTAACCAATAATAGTCATAGTTGGATTACAATAGAGTTTTGGTTAGTGAGATATGACTTATCTGCAAGATTGTTGTACAATGTACTTTGAATTATGCAACATGCAGAGAACATTGTCGCCAAATGCATAGCTCAATGGCGGTTGTCTGAATACATATTCACTCTCACAGTTCTTTTTAGTAACATGTGCTTACCATGTATCCACACAGGTGGATGGATGCACTGTCTACTGCCATAGACACTGCCAAGGGCCAGTTTGGTTGGGAGAGTTTGTCGTCCACCATCAGCACCCCAAGCACTGCCCGCAGCAGTAGGGCCAGCTGGTCACCCCTTGTTAAGATGGGATCCGCTGGTAGGGCTACTTTTAATTAAGGTTCCTTGACTACACAATCTTTACAGAATTAGCAGTTATATACTGAATAGGTAAAACATTAGTTGGATATCTTTCAAAGTAATGTGGTTTGCCTGTTAGCTTGAAATTATTTTAAAACATTAAACTAGCTATTCAACATTTTATATTTCATTCCTCGTTAACTATTTTTAATGGCTGACTTCTAATTTCAAATCATTCCTGCTGCTTTTGTAGAAGAAAAATGAACAAATAATTTTTTATGATTGTTTCAGGTTCAGTTTTTGAGGACCAGGATGAGCCGGAAACTGCTCTTTTCAACTTCCCAAACACGCCAGTAACTGATGCTTCCACTTCTTCCACATCTACGCCTTCTTTAACTCCATCATCAACAGTAAAATCACATCCCAAACTGCTTCGAACCAACAGAAAGAAGACATCGTCCCCTCTATGGGGAAGGAAAAGACCCAGTCCAGTGTTTGAGGATGGTAGAATTGATCAGAGAATTAATGTTGAACATTATGGTGCAGAGTCTTCTGGGAACGTTGGGGCTAACTATGGTGGGAGTGTGATTGATATAGTGAAGCATGAAAGTAGTGAAAAGGAGTGTGTGGGTGAGCAGTCTTTTGTGACGTCTGATGATGGAAATGAGAAAGATAGGTGTGTTCAGGGGAATGGAGCAAAAGGAAAGAAGGAATCTTTGGATTGTGAAAATGCAGTTAGTGTTGATCGTAAGCTGAAATCCTTGGTTCTTAGCACCCGTGATAAATACAAATCAGATACATTTTTAGATGTAGGTAGCGGTCAAGAAGTGCCAGAAAAAGCAAAACTAAGAGGAACAAATTCCCTAGACATTTTGGTAATGTTCGAAAAAGAGGACAGTGTCAAAACAGGTAGTGATTGTGAAGAAATCGAAGACCATAGATGCTTCATCTTGTCAGTGTAGCTTTTTCCTCACACCAGGTGATCTGTTATCTCCCTTATAAGGGCTACCAATACTGTCTTGTAATAATATGCATATTAACATAACTTTATGGCTGTTGATTAACCAATCATGGTGACATAGATCAACATAAAATCACCTGCCTGTCAGACAAAATTTGTTTGAAAACGTTATTCATTTAATCATAAAATATTTTTAGAAAAGAGTTTGTATTTGGTTGCACATTGTTTCTAGTTTTGCTGAGTTTCTATGCAATATTAGACGTGTAAAATCTAACCTAGGGTCAAGGAAATTAGCTTTCTAAAAGAATATAGCTTCAACAACTACAACGTTAATTCATAATCAAGATTTAAAGGTTTATGCTATGTGCGCCTACAAGTTGAGTAAAGACACTATAGGCATATGGAAAATGTGTCCCCACAAGTTAAAACGTATTTACATTTTATACAAAGATGAGATCAATGTGTATGTATTGTAATGTGCTTTTACTAGTGACCTTACGTGTTCCCATGGCAATGCGCTATTGTACAGTAGTTAGAAAAAACGTTATGCCGGTATGCTTGCATGCACCTTGCAACTAGTAAATACAGCTTCATATTATAGAATATTTCTAGAAGCATTATCATACCTAGATTTATCAGTTGTCAATTATTTTGACCTTTTCCTCTCCCACTCACTTGATATTGTGTTCTCAAAGACGACATTGATATAAAATAAAAATCTACCTTGACCTTAATGGTAAATGTCCATATTCATGTAAACAACTCATCACAGATACAGATAAAGATGCACACATTCAACACTGCATGTAAACCTCACAAGATGAAGATGTCCTATGCTTCTTACAATAAAGATTTATTGCACTGCACAGTCGTCTTATGAATTTATACTGCAAAACATTTTCATAGGCACTAAATTAAATGTGCGCAATGACACATTTCCAATAGAAGTACAGAATAATTACACCAGCATCATAACAGTATTGTGGCACAGGGTCATTATTGTAGTGACAACTTAATCATGGTGAAAGTGTTTGTTGTTTTGGTTTGTACGTTCATTTGTAAAGAAACCTTGGCTCTGTCTTCAAAACACGTGGATTCGTATGAGCGAGAATATGAGTGTCCTGTGAATCTACCGTTTACCCTTGAGAAAAGAAAGTTAGGTGTCGTAGCTTCTGGAATAAATTTGACCACTGATCTCTATGAAGGACTAGTGGATAGAATCAAGGTTGGTAAAATGTTTCTCTTTTTTAAACAACGGTGGGTGTTAAGATTGATTATTCATTACCTACAGAACTGCGAGAACTGCGGCACAGTACCACTGAGGTGTAAGATCCTGCATGAATGGATTTAGCGGATATTCATAGCCAAACTGCTATCTCAGTACTCAGTATTCATCTGACCAATCTGGCCAAATTTATCGGTCAATATGATCGAATACTTGTATTTTTGTCAAATTGCAAGGTTTTTCAATCAACTTAGGATATATTTATAGATAACAATAGGATTCTGCGATTACGAGGTGGGTGTAGAACCGCATTGATACAAGCACGGGACTGCTGTGGATCACAATGTGGCACAAGAGCGGGGCAGTGGCGGCAGCAGACGACACATTGGGGGTGGGGGGGGGGGGGGTACCGCCAAAAATTGCCCGCGAGGCCAATATATAATGTTTCTAAATGAAGATAAAGATGCATGCCGTTGGGGGTTGTTTGAATAACTTTCCTTACTTACATTGAGCACTTCCCTGTAAGAAGTGTTCCATATAACTTGTCTTCCTGAGGTGCAGCCAAGAATCAGTTTTGTGTTAAATCATAGGATAACCAATTATTCAAACATGTGGCACAATGTATATATGATGACGATATTCTTTTATTACTTGTTGTTCAACATTAGAGCTAATTTTAGCAAATCCACGAAAAAAATGGTTTACAAAAAAACATCAAATGTGTTGAAATAGACATGAGATAATTTGCAACTTGTCTATAGTTGGGCGACTGACTGAACTCAGCTCACCTAGAAATAAAACTATGGATTTCCAATTGCGAGTGCTAAGTTGTGATATTGTGATGACGATTCATCTACTGTCTCTATTACAAACACATCAATTAGTGCACTGTTTTATTATATAAGCGCAAATAAAAATACAGTTTATACACTTTTTTACAGCAATGCCGTAAACCTAGTTGAACGCTTCATTGTATAGTCCATGGAATCTCACAGACTCTTGTTATTTTACACTCGTACTTTTCTTTCGTTGCCAGAAGAGGAAAACTGCATAAAAATAGTATGAAAAATGTAAACCTGCTTCAGAAATCTACCTCTCTTTTTTTCGTTCAATACGTAATTGACAAAAAAGTTTGAATGTCAACCGCGGTCTCCTCTATAAAAATAAACCAAGCCCCCAATATTTTGAGAGTGCATTGTAAAGTAAAATAAATATTCTTAGCTAGTGGAAAGTGGCTGTAGATTAGAAACTAGTTAAAACTAGTCTAATTGTGGATGACAGGAAGCGGTGTATGAGCACAAGATCATCGTGTTCAAGCATCAGGGCCTCCTGGAGGAGAAACAGCACACTGACATCGCCAGCCTCCTCGGCCCTCTGGCCGGTCGCCAGCCTCGCCACAAGAAGGCCCAGGCCAACTACGTGTTTAGGGTGAGTGCAGGGCTATTTTCATCTTTACCTTATTGTGCAGAAGAAGATCACCTCTATAAAAAAAAAAGCATGTCTAGAATAAGAACATTTCAGAAAGTCCTAACCCTTCATAAAGAGACTTGATAATCACCACCTGTTTATTGAGACAACTTTTTATGCCAGTCTCGCCGGGTTCTACTTTATTTGGTAAAGCAAGATTTCTTTGAGAATAGAAGTAACTGCATTTTGCTATGGAAACGTCCTTGCCATTCGTTGAAAATAGCAACAACGAATACAATAAGAACCACGGGCCCCACAACATCCTGAGGCTTTGGGGATTTCATAAACATGCATGATAGTTGTTCATGCAGAAAGCGTACAGTATCTTCAAAATGAATCTCCGTTAGAAATAAAAACTCATGTATTACCTACCATTTTTCGTCCGTCCAGGTTTCGAACGATCCTAAAGAAGGAATACCCAGAGCAGGAAACCGAGGCTGGCACCTGGATAACTACTTCACGGCTGCACCTTTCGAGCTCGTGACGTACCACATGCTACGGGTGGCAGATAATTCCAAGGGCCACACATGTATGTCACACGTCACATTTTCAATCAATTTCCCCTTTTTTAACTAAATATATATGCCCTCTAAAAACAGAAGCACAGCTGACTGAAAGGTGGCATGGGTTTGATGGCAATATGCATGAATTCAATGCCAGAATTTGGTTAATATTTCCCGAGCTTGCGACAACTGCCCACCTGCTACTGTTTTTGTGCACATTATCCTAGATTTTACACTTGTTTAAGCTACTGCAAACACTGAAACTAATATCAGATACGAGGTTTATCATAATTTGAAGATATAGCAGCATTTTTGCCAACACAACCTAAAGAGTGATCTGACTGTGATGAATTTCAGTACAGAGATACTAGTCTAAACAGTTCACGGCTGGCTACATCACAGAGTGGCTTGAAATCCCCCATACACTAATACAGTTATAGAATGAGAAGGAGATTAACTGAAAGTTACAACTGCCTTTGTTTTACGCAGAGAAAAATTGTCCGACAAACAATTTTCAGTAAGCGTGAACCAATTTTGTGACCTGATTTTTCTGTTTGAAAGGAGTGGTCATTGATGGAAACTATTCTGTTGAAGAACAAGTGAAATCTGGTGTTCCACAGGGCACAGTTCTAGGTCCTTTATTATTTCTTCTTTATGTAAAATGTTGATTAGTGATGTCAGACTATTTGCTGGGATTAAACAGCATAGACTATGTAAATGCATTGCAAGATGACCTTAAGGCGTTAGAAAGATGGGAAAATGACTGGGTCATGGATTTCAAACCCTCGAAATGCTTTAGTATGCACGTGACAAGAAAACGAAACCCGATACAGGTGGATTACACACTAAAAGAAACGACATAAGAGAACACCAACAGCTCCACCTACCTAGGCGTCACAATCCTCAAATGGTGTGCCCATGTTAGTAGGATCACCACAAAATCAAGCAGGATCTTGGGTATGGTGGGGAGAAATGTAAAAACTAATAATGTACAGCTAAAAACAACAGCTTACAACACTCTCGTCCGTACAGTACTATAGAAAACTCAGCAACAGTGTGGGACCCATACTCTCAGACTGATATCCGCAAACTACATCAAGTACAAAGAAGAGCAGCCAGGTACGTCACAAATTTATATCACAACACCAGCAGCCCAACAGCCATGCTGGAGGAACTAGGTTGGGAGGACCTAGAGAAAAGAAGGAAGAAGATGAAATTGTGCATGTTCTTCAAAATTCATCACCATCTTGTTACTATATCAATGCCTCATCATATTCATCCAGCAACCATAAGATCCAGAAGAACTCACAGCCAAACCTACTTTGAAATCCCAACATTGACTGACTATTATAGACATTCATTTTTTTCCGAGCACGGTCATTCTCTGGAACAATCTGCCAGGAGAGGCGGTCAGCGTTTCAACACTGGGAGCGTTTAAAAAACACCTAGCCCACGCCCACTTCTAAATCTTTATTTTCATTCTTGTTTTTAACCTGCACGACTAACAACTGTTTTTATCTATGATTTCTTCTTACTACACCCCACTCTTACTAAAACTATTTTCTTTACCTCTGTGAACAACACAACCAACGTTGGACGATAGAGTCAAATTTGATGTTTTCGCCGTCACGCCTACTCAGATTCAGATTCGGAACTGCTGGCTCAGGTCCCTATTGCTCGGTCCATATGGAAAATATTTGACCGATGATCTACATTCTCAGCCAATCAGAAAACAGCATTCAGAATGTGACGCAGATAGAGTGCTATTATGTATACTAGATCACACCAATAATACGTGGTCCCTTCCTTTCAGTATTTATTGATTTTGAAGAAATGGTTAAGAGTCTGACACCGGAAAGGAGAAGTTACTGGGAGAGAGTGTACATCCGCTGTAAAGATATGCCGGGTATTGTCCATCCTCTCATATACCCCCATCCCGTCACGCATAAACCGGTGAGCGTTTTCATCTTTGTGAATCATTCCGCACCCATTTTTTACCACAAAATCGTACAGTAGAACCTCCAATTAAGACCACCTCTATAATGAGACCACTTTTCACGGTCCCAAGCCTTCATAAAGCTACCAAAATGAACCTCCGTATAGAGACCACCTCTCTTGAGACCACCTAACACTGGTCCCAAATGTAATCCTGAAAGAGAGGTTCTACTGTATATGTCGTTTGGGTTTTGTGGGAATGACTCATTATCAAGTTCCCATTGACGCTCCTTGGTTTGCGGCCTGGTGTTGCGTTTTCACTCATCCAGACCCTCTTTCGAAAAACTGAATCTGCAAATAGTGATACACAATGTAATAGATTAAACTATTCATTACTTGATTTTGATCAAAATAATACAATAATATGTATATATAGATCATGAATCATATATGATTATAACGTACAAATGTATACACAAGTAATTTCTTATGCATTTTAGGTACTATGTTTTCACATGGACTTCATTGATAGAGTTATACTTGATTACAAATCGTCGGTACCCATCACACTCGGAAAAGAAGAGACTGACAAGTTTGCCAAAGAGATCATTACGACAATAGAACGGGACAACAAAGCACATATCCACCACCATGTGGTAAGATCAATAGGCAAATATTTGATTTTAAAAAGCTATATAAATCAGCTTTTGATAGCTATCAATAATTTAATTACAATAGTGTGCGCGGACTCGAAAAAATACATGATACAATACCTAAACTGATTTGCGGTGATTTCAGTGGGAACAGGGCGACTTTATAATCAGCGACAATCGTGCGGTGGGTCACTTAGCAGATGAGGACACAAAACTACCGCCGTCAGAAATAGGGCTGAGGGTGCTCCAAAGAATAGGCATCCAAGGTACACATGTGCCCGTCAAAGAACTCAACTGACCTTTCGTGTGGAGTGAGTGACTAGTCAGATGTCTAAGGTGCATTCCAAACAGCGCAAGTGTTCGTATTGGCAATAAAGTGTACTATAAAGTGAAATGTCACAAGCGGTGTTTTTGTACGGTTTGGTATCAATATTTGATTATTATCACATTTGGTGGTATTGCAACTCTGCAAGTAATCAGGAAGAAAAACACTTGTATGAATTAAGCAAATATATAGCTTCTATAATCTACGTTGAAACAAATCAGAGTGACGTAACTTTATAATGTTCTGTGATATCCTAGGCCTTGAGATGATATAATTGCTATAAGCCCTTTTGTTTTAAGCACAAGGATGATGACAGCTTATGGCAGATTCCTTTATTCACATGTCATAGTTCAATATCTTACTCTTGATCATAAAATATTATTGTAGCTAGTGGAGAATATGTTTTTGATGAAAAGCGGGAAAATCACATGATTGCTGACCTAAATGAAGTCATAAAACATGCATACACTATATAATACGAAGGAGGGTGTTTCCTTTGTGACATATACACTACGTTTAGTTCTTACTATCCATACCATGTAACTAACTAATGAAATGCTAGTAAGAAATTGCGTGTGTCTGGTACTGTCTTGGTACCTGGTACTGCACGGGTCCTGTGATACTAGTGTAGGACAGGAAGCAGGCATACAGTGCAAAAATGAAGCCGAAGAGGTAAGTTTGTACTCTATATTATAGATCATTTGATGGGGATATTATGCTATGCAGTTTGTTTTCCCTTATCTCTTACAATTTATTTTCCTCTGCAATAATTAAAAAGTGAACCGAATTTAGATCAATTTACAATAAGGGATGCGTGTTGATACCTATCTTGTCAACCAGCTTGGCTAAGCTAAGAGCTTTCAAAGTTGGTGCAGGTTTGAGAAGCAAAAGGCCCAAATTTTTATAAGTGAAGTCTCCTTTATGTGTTGTATTTCATAGTTACCTGAGGTGTGCTCCCATTGATCCAACGGGTGGCTAATCTGTTAACTCAGCCCCTATTCAAACCTCGAACATACATGTTTGAGGTTTTCATGTAACTTTTTATGTGTCTTAGATTTTTACATCGGAGAAATCTATTGAGCCCTTGATATTCAGGGTGGCCATGCCGATCTTAAAATAATATTTACATATTGTTCGTTGCTGTTATACTTAGATATCACAAAAACGTAAATTATGTATTTATATTATATGTACTGGAAGTGTTATATCTAGCATTATTTGCTCTTTAGGAGGTCCTGGTTGATGGTCTCACATCATACGTGGATGGATTCGAACAAGGTTTCGATCTACGTCTGCTATTCAAACACAATAATCGTTATGTCTAGTTGGTCTTATTGTATAGAACGCTTACTTTTAATATATCTACACAGTATTAGTTTCAGTCTAGGTGATTGGGGAAAAAAATATGCAATAAGTAAACTATACTAAAAGTAAAACGGGGTTAGTGTTATGCTCTTAGTGCGATAATGATGCATGCAATTAAATGTACATAAATTATACATAACTATTACAGAATATATAGAAGAGGGCATCACAGATCCGATTTATCCAAGTGAGAAGTTCAACAAGACTGAAAAAGAGGTTTGTCATAGACGTATATTTAAAACTAAATTTGAGTAACCAACATAGTGTATGAGATTTAGATAATGGATAACACGTACTATAGGCACTGGAAGCGCTCCTGCAAAAGTCAAAAGTAGATAAAAGAAAATTCATTATTCATTTTCAAATGATAACATAGATTACATGCTTTGGTGTTTTAAGGGTAATTACGAGTTGTGATTTCAACGAGTACTAGTGGTTCGTTGTCTGGGCGCTAATGTGGATTTCTCCGTTTCAGGTGAAGACAATTTTGGTAAAACTGAGATCACGCTTTTTCATGTTTCGAAAAGACGAACTTGGTAGGTATATAGTTCATATACAGTTTGGAGAGGTTTCATAAGATGTGCTTGATCTCATTGCCATGCTTGAACAATCTGCATCGTATAACATTGCATATTGTAGATGCTCTTGACGATATTATGGATGAAGGACTAGAGTTTCTCCGCAGTCATGACAGACTAGACCAGTACGCAAAAAATGATACTGATGAAGGTACTATATTTCAATTACCAAACTATATCAATGTTTGATATGTTTCTCCCTTTTTTGTGAATTAATACCATATACAGATTAAAGTCTACACAATTTTCCTTTCTGATATCTATGGGTTGTTGTTTTTTGTTTTTGTTTTTTTTAATTCTCTAGAATTAGTTTCTGAATCCCCGGACATGTCGTCTGGCATGAGATCAGGTTGCTCGGATGATGGTGACGTCAACACATTCAACACGGTAGAAACACTTGGAAGATGTAAGATTCCTGCTACATTATTTCCCTACGATGTTGACATACATGTAATTCACATATTCTTTTTATAACAGTATTGAGACATTTGTCATATCACATAAACTGTTAAATAAACGGTGACTTCTTATAGCAAAATGTCATATCGGCTGTAGAAAACCAAAACGTAAAGGACGAGGGACAAATTGGAAGACTCATAGCTGCAGAAAAGGTACGTAGGTCTACTGCTGCCTCAAAACTGATCATGGCCTATATGATGTATGATGTGTCACACTTTACCATATACAATGAACTATCTTAAACGATAGAATAAAAGTTGTGTTATGCACGTTAGTATATGAGTATACGCCAACATCATCACCAATCATAGATAACTATTGGCTCATATATATTTCTGTGTGTGTTCGTGCATGCGTCTGTGCGCGCACGCGCGCGTTGATTGGTAGTTCTATTTCTCTTTATTCATGTTGCAGGAAAATGCAAATGTCACTGCCGGTGGTCAAAGCCCATCTGCTCATGTCCAGTGAGTCGTGCCAAGAAAGTAGGAAAGGCGGTGTGGAACTTAATAACAAAACCATTTAGGACCAGTAAGAAATCATTGTTGTTTTATGGCTTCTGATAGCATTTTACTGTTTTCTACCCCTTGAAATTTAAGCACAGTATGTTTTAGCAAGCAAGTCATTTACGGAATCATGGTACCGTATTTTCTTGAATGAACGCCGCTATGTGTACAATAGAACCTCTATTAGGACCACCTAGGGACCAGTGTTGGGCAGTCTCAATAGAGAGGTGGTCTCTATAGATCTCTATACAGAGGCTCATTTTGGTAGCTTATGAAGGTTTGGGGACCGTGAAAAGTACTCTTATTACAGAGATGGTCTTTCTATGGAGGTGGTCTTAATTGGAGGTTCTATTGTATTAATAATTCACAACAGGGGCTGATAAAAAGAATGACATTTAGAAAACTGTACCTCACCCCAGTGTCATTTTGTGTGCCAAGTTTCAGTAAAATTTTATTGTATTTAGCTCATATATTTGGTATGACTAATTGGATTTTAAGAAGTAATATACCATTTTAAGGCAGAGAACATTGTGTAATAACAAACTCATCAGTAACAAAATACACATTCATAATATGGGCGAATACACATTAAAAGGTATTTCTCTGGCATTTTCGCATTCATTATTTCTTATAACTGTATGACAATTAAGAGCACATTATTGGATACAATGTATGTTTAAAGCCGTATTACGGATGCACTTCAATCCTAGGATTCAAGAAAATATGGTATTTACAGATGGTTATTACCAAAATTGTCGTTGAAATGGACTTTTGTATTAAATGTCCACCACCTCTTTCACGAGACCACCTCTATAGAACATTTGCCATTAACAGATCAATGTGAACCTTTCTAAAGACCACCTCTCAAAGAACTATGCCATAGATGGGCTTAATAACTATTCTACTTTTATTTTTTAACACCCAAAAGTTAGAGATGTATGATAAATTTTTAATACCAATATAACAGAATTTCTTTAAGCGCTTCTTTTTACATTTAATATAGTTTATATGGTGTACAGCATATAGCAGTCTCATTTCGTTTTAATATTTAGGATTTTAGCTTTTTCATTTGGAGGATTCTATTAAATTTAAAATGTATTATAATTTCTTAAGAGTAAAAGAAATTATACAAATGTTAAAAATTGAAAAAAATTTATATACCCCAAAACACAGGAATATAAAAATCAAGTACTTCTTTACACACATTTAGGTAAAGCATCAAATTATTTTACAGTCGCTAAGGGCATCGTTAGAGGAATTGGACGACTTGTTGGAAGGAGGCGAAGAAGGCGACTTAAGCGAAGGAGGAGGAGATGAAATGGACATATATCATAAATAGATGAAGCATGAATGTGCACTGTTTACTTTCATCAGAATGTTAATATAATGTAAATGTTGTTTTGATAGCTCTCTGGTGAATCATGCTTCAATGAAACTTAAGATTGAAAACTAGTACCTGAAATAAAAAGGACAATAACATACTTTTTGTGTGATTATTTATTATAGTTATGCTACAGGCATGGATCCAAAATGTTTACAAAACTAGACTAGTAAAATCATCAGTCATCACTAGCAAACAAAATATATATATATATATAAAAAAAACATTTGAGAATTCACATTATAGGTATGTTAGAATATTAGCTGCCATGAGATATCAAATAAATCCATTAATATTGTAATTGGACTTAAGCTTTATTAAAAAGATGAGAAAATCAGGTTCATTATTTTCCCACTTATACGCATTGTATACAACCTCACAATGACCCATCCCCATGTCAAAGACACACCCTCAAATTGGGACTATCAAAATCTGGACCACAGAAAATTTGATGTAAATATACAACTTGATTCGTAGTGTTCATTCTTCAGTAGCGGATGAAAGACATTTGCTATAAAGGAGGCATCCAATACAACCTTTCAATCGTACATACCGATATGATACCTGATAAGTAAAATGTATACTTTACAAATGCAAAGACTTTGTAATTAAATCATCAAATGAAGTATACAAAATAAATCCTTAAAAGTCTCCAGATTTATGAAAGCAAGCACATATTCTTTTTTTGTTGTTGAAAATTTTAACTCTTAAAATAAGAAAAATAATAGCATTCACGACTTGATTTATCACAACCTAGATTTAGTGTTACAATGCAGAAAGAAATACATTGAGAAGCTTATAAAGTCACATTTTAATAAATTGAATATATAAACAGAAATTAAAGATAATCATCCACAATATAACCTTCAATTTGTATTTTTAATTGTTTCATACATAAACAAGTGCTCAAAAACAATCAAGACACAATAATTAATACATAGGCATGAAAATTAAATCCATATCATAAACATCATTATCAAAATAATGGGATAACATTTTGATTCAATATTATCAATAATATTCTTCCAAATGTTTTATTTCTAAACATGATCAATTCTTGTATACATGTAGAAGGGAAAGTATTAGTGTTAAAAATAAAAAAAGAGACAGGAATATCTTACATTGGTAACAATGTAAATAGTATACCTAACCGGACACTCAAAACTTAGTAAAGACTAAATATACAAATCTTAATATATATATATATATATATATAAGTGTAAAAGTTACTAGGAAAGAGTACGAAAATAAATGTGAAGATTGTGAGCACCATACCAAAAGTAAGTAACAAAAACGCAATACATCTAAATACAGTCCTACAGTTTTACTTACGCAAATGCAGACATGGACATTTTTTAATTTCCACAAACAGAAATAACAAAATATGGCGTAACATGGAATGGTAGATATGGCAAAAGGTTGAAAATACAGACCATTCCATCAAACTAGAGACAGCATCATTGAACATATGGCTGCTTTATATATTAATATCAAAAAATGTGGAGAATACTACATCAGAAGGTGAAATATCAATGATCTGCATTTAGATCAGTCAGAAGACCTCCGGGCGCAGAATGTCACCATGAGGCCATTATAGCTTTTTGACAATGCATTCACACAGCACACGCCTCCCCGCTATGTTCTAAACAAAAAACAACAACAAGCTTCAGGTGAAAAAAGCAAAGCAATATTATTAAATGCATACATGCTGTTCACAAAAATCTTCATACTATCTAAAAGCCAAATTAAACATCTAAAAATGTTGAGAATGTAAAAGATTTCATATAACACCTATAAATAAAGAATAAAATAGAGACCAATTAGTTTGTATATATTAGTAGAGTATTAATGAACATATTAAAAATCTGTTTTTTTTTATAATGTATATATAACAGACCTGAAATAGATAAACCTATTACTTAAAACTCGTCTTTTTAACTAAAAGTAACTTCAACCATCTAAAAGAATTTGTTATAGCAACTTAGGCTTATAGAAAAAAAATCATCTTAACTTTTGATCATTTACCTGCCCATGCTAAATTTTAGATTTATTGGAGGAATGGTTAACTGGTGCAAACAATGCAATGAATGATGATATGTTAAAAAGATACAGAAAAAGCACTTTGATGATTATTTAAATCGTCAGACATTTTTATGATACATTGTATATTACTTTCTAAGCTACAAGTCTAAATATAATGTTAACTTTAACATGAAGTTTACAACCATTGTACATTTGCTATAATTCACAAAATACTATTTAGAATATAATTTTTTCTTTAATTAGTAGCATATTATTTTTTCTTTAATTAATAAACAATTCGTTACTGCATAAATTAGTAAGTTCACCATTCATCTATCAATTCTAAACTCATCAACTACAATTAATCAAACTTATATGTTTAATCTGGTTAGTAGACTATAAACTTTGACATTTACATTTTTTTTTCTAATATTACTATCAAAAAATTATGTTACAATGAAAAAAAAAAACAAGTGGCCTTAAAAAGTTGCTAATATTGAGTGCAATATTATGTATCCTAAGTATCTCATAATCACTGAATCACTGTACTTCAAATAAAGTTGATTTGAAGAGAAATAAATAAGCAATACAAATATCACAAATGTATCACAACAGAGCTTAAACCTTGATATAATATTGTTTGAGAATTGTACTTACATTATAATTTAAATTGCGAAGGAAAATCGCAATTTCGAATGATATACTTAACATTTCAAGTATCAAACGTATTGCATCATCTTCAGTACCTGGTTTGCTCAGGAACCATGTTTGGAGCCGCTGTTACTTGACGTACTTCCTCGCGTGCAATGATGTTCTCATTCTTTAACCTGGACAGCATTGGACGGTAAACATCCGGCGTAAATGGGAGAATACTGCCTCGCTTCTGGATTTCTCCTTTAAAATTAAACATTCAAAACGATATATTTTAACATGAAACAGCTTTTCAATAGAAAATGTCTGGAGTCAAAAAGACTATTACTAAGTTAAAGAATATATCCAATAAGCTTTATTTAAAAAAAAACACATCTTCAAATACCATCGAGAACCATCTTTGCAGCAATTCCCGTTGGGAAGCCCACAGTGGCAGCCATAGCAGAATATTTGTTGGCGTCTCCGTAGACGACAAGATCAATGTGATGGGACTCCTCCGAGTTATCAGACCACTTGACTCCCACATCATGACGCATGACGATCAGGTCACGCTCCCCTGGACCTGGAAGTGTCATGTCGACTTATATGAATTGGAGCTTCTATTTCAATGTAAAGAACTTCTGTTGCTTATTATCGCAATTATTGGGCTATCTATAGGTGGACTGTATAGTGTAAACCAAGAAAAAAATGCCATTTACAATGTAATGAGATAGCAGTTATACTTGGTTCTAAAAATTCATATGTCACCTGGACCATCTCACCTTAATTAACCTCTAATCTTCTAATATTCATATATTACTCATACATGTTCAAAATGAAATGGGGGATATTGTTCTAAATCTATTTACTTGCTTACCAAAAGCGAGCTTTTTAGATAGGTAGTTTGAAAGGGTGTCAAGTGGAGTGTCTTTTTTGTCGATTTGTTCATCTTCCAAAAGTCCCAAACTGAAGAAAAAGAGATTGAAATTTTGTTCACATATATTGAAGTATCAAAACATATTAATAAGACAAAATAATAACAAACTTTCATATAAAATGTCAGTCAAAACTTACTCCTCAATACACTTGAGTCTAGAACGGTCTTTGCCAACTTTATCGTAGATCAGGTCCTTCAAGGTATCAGGGAAGACATTCTTGTCTTTTCCCATCAAGTCGCACATGTACTCACGCTGATGACAGTAAAGAGTTCACAGGCATGAAATATAAAACAAAAAAATTATAGAAAAATCAGACTAAATTTACGTTCTTTATTACTTCAATTTAATCTAAGCTAAAAAAATGGAAATAATTATCAAATACTAATAAAACAAGATTTTGATAAATATGTATATCAGTCCATATCTAATAAAATATCTGAGTGATACTTTTTATTAATTTATACTCTAGTGTGTTGTCTGAATTTTAAAGCACACTATTCAGAAGAGTACATTTCATTAAATCGTATATTGAAGGTTTAGAAATAGTCACAAAAAAAGAAGATCCTAAAGAGTCAGTTACAATCAATGAAGATCTTTACCCCTCTACACTTAACCCAGCTTTATGATAGAGAACATGTAAGCACGCCAATATTTCCAACGCTCATTAGCAAATCCAACGCTTGGGAACAATAATCTGTAATTTATACTGGATACTGGAAGAAATGAGCATACCCATGTGAGGTCAGGGCCGCTGTGGTGCAGTATGGGCGACTTCTGCTCACTGATGAGGCCCAGTTTCACCAAACCCTTCATTGCTTCGCTGAATCCCTGAAAAACACATACACAAAGCTATAGGCTATTCATAAAATTCATGAAAAATTGTTTTCAATAACGTATGAGTGCAATCCATAATCTACAGTGTCATCAGTTCCACTATCAATACACTGCTCATTTAACCTGTTCTGTCCTCGCACTCAACTTGAGGAACAACCTGCTCATATAAAAGTTAGGATTTGATCAATTTTTCAAATATCTGTTTTGATAAGCAAAATCACAGATCTGCAGCATCCAACCAAGATGAAAAGGTGGAAAGATTTGATTCGCTCACTCAGTCACCCACCTTGAACCGCAGTGTGCCTCTGAGGATTGTATGGGCTGACTCGATGCCGTACAGCTCAGAGTAGATGGTGGAGTCGCGGTTGGCGAAGCCCTCCAGGTTAAAGCCGGGCAGGAAGTCGAGGTTGACAGCCGAGTCAAGCAGCTGCCCACCAGCCGGGATGTCAACCACCTTGCCGTTCTGCAGGAATCTGCAAGTAAGTACAGATGGCGGCGTTTATCTTGAGCTTTGGTAACTCGCATTTTTAGATACCTAGCAGAATTGGATACATCTTTTGGTCATGATAATTCACATCACAAAAACTTCTCCAAATTATGTGACATTCTACCCTCCAGTTTGAAACTGTGTTATCACTATAGACAGCATCTCAGTGCCCTCTTTTAATTTTGAAAAGAGCTAATAACTCTCTATATAGATGTCTCCGATGACTTGGTATATCAAGGCCCATTGACAGACGTCCTACACAGCACGTGACATTCGATGGAGAACAGCTGGACAATGCTATATCAGTACCACCATCAACGTTAGTTTTTCTGCAACTCCACTTACCTGGCACCGCTGAGCACGTTGAGCAGCACACCGCGTGGACTCCAGCTGAACTTGTACCTCAGTGGGTTGGAAGAAAACTCGGGTGCGGTGAGACCGCCGCAGTATGACACAAACGACGTCACCTGAAACACAGAGCAGGGGCAGCACAGGCTGATATTAGTCAGGTGGATTCTATTTGTACAGCTTTTAAACTAGTTATTAGTCATAAAAGTTTGCAATCAAACAGCAACAGTCAATTGAGACTTTCAAGATGTAAACGCTACAAATTCAGATACATTGACAACAGTGTACTGCGCGGGACTGCGGGAGTCCCGCGGGCCTGTCCCGCGGGGCGGGACTGGGATCCCGCGACATTTTCCTGCGGGAGCGGGGCGGGAGTGGTCACAAAACTTGCGGGAGTGGGGCGGGAGTGGTCACATTGTCAACTTGTGGGATTTTTGCGGGACAACAGTCCTGCAACAATCCCGCGATAGTCCCGCGATAATAAAACTGGATTTTGTCAATCCTCATGACACTTAGATCTTCATAGTAGTTCCATGAAATTCCAGCAACAGTACCTTGATAGCAAAAGATGTGGGACAAAATTGAAGAATATCTAATCATGTTGCTACAATATTTATACATGACACTACAATGACTGTCAAATCCAATGTTAACTCTTCACAAATCAAGATACATTTACAAATCTTATTGAGAACTATGCTAAATCTAAAAAGAGATCTTATTGAGAACTAGGCTTAATTCACAAGGCTTAGACATTCTCAATTAGCCAATGGTTGATTTGCATAATGCATATTATTTACCTTCAATAGTAGTGACCACAGTGGTTGAATTTTGTTTGCTGAGATAATTGTTCCAGTCATTAATTACGTAAAGCAAACACTATCATAAATAGATATTCTCTGACATGAGAAGTAATTTACACATAAGAAAGCAATTATAGATTCAGACGAGCATAAAAAGTTGCCAAACTTTCTCTTGCTCAGCAAATAAAAAGAACAGTTGATTGCTGGTTTTGATATTGTAAAATTAACTGTCACTGTGGGGTGTCTTTTACAATTACCTCTATAACTAGTCAGCAAATGCTAAGTAAATAAACATAACACTTGACCAGTGAATTCAAAGTGGTCAGTTAACCATAATTGCATTGAAAGTAAACACTCACCAGTGTTTGCTTAACTGGGCTTTTGTATTCAGCACTAGTGGTGTCAGTAAGTGGTCAGTTAGCCATATCTGTGAATTTCTTTTTATAAAGAGACAATCAACTGGAGATGTTGACCATTAATGTACAGTGGAAATTGTCCATGTGGTATCTCCCTGTTAAGGAATTTACTTCCCTTATGATATGTATTCATAAAGATCAATTGTAGCTACACTGTCACTGTTTGTTTTATCTTATTTTTATGTCAATATGTATGTTTTTTTCAAGAAATAATGCATAGTTGTTGAAAAATATGTTTCAGTTTTGTTTCATTTGGTTCAAATAAAGTCAGTGAATAATGAGCTTCTGCTTGTATTCCGATACATGTCATTAGAATGTCGGTTGTTGAAAGTTTCAATTACACAGCATGAAAAGTAATTGATAAAATAAATGAGGTTAGGGGTACACATTAATCACAATCTATCTACAACTATTGCGGTACTGTTGCGGGAAGATCAAACATGGATGCGGGACTGCTTCGGGACTGTTGCGGGATGAAAATAAAAATTGTTGCGGGAGCGGGGCGGGATTGGGCATAACAAGTGCGGGAGTGGGGCGGGAGTGGACAGAATATTGGAAACCATCGCGGGAGCGGGGCGGGAGTGGACATCGCATTGCGGGACAAACGCGGGGCGGGACTAATATTTCAGTCCCGCGCTGATCACTGATTGACAATAAATGTTGAAAATTATTTTGTACAAAAATACAAAACTTATGTCTGTGATATTAGAATTGACTATCAGTACCAACCTTTCCGCCATGATCCTTGATGTTGTCGAAGCACTCCATGGCGAGCAGATGGTCAATGCCCGGGTCGACGCCCACCTCATTCATAATGGTGATGCCAGCGTCCTCAGCTCTACAACACAGTCAAACACCAGGTGAAGCGCTTCCAGGGATAAAAATAAGCATTGGCAAACTAGCAACTTGCCACTTATATATATTTTGCCAGCTGGTTGTTTTCACACTTACAATGTGCGTCATCAAAGTCAACAGTAATTGAGGATAAATTACATTTTGACACCGAGAAAGATAAAGAGAGGTCATAAACAAACTGACAATCTGATATCCTTTCTTGAAGTTTCATTCAGCGAATAGTATCACTGAGTAAGAGAAGTTTCAGCTAAACATAATCCAAAGAAAGACGAGGTGAGGCTCTCTCACTGACTCCTACTTACGCCTGGTGTAAGTCAAACATGGCTGGGGAGCGGTAGCTGGCGGTGACCATGTTAGTCTTGTACTGCACACACAGCTTGGCCACCTCCGGGTGTAGGTTGTACGGCAGCAGGCTACAGACACAATCTCATCAATATGATAGATGGATACGTGCTAAAATGGTGCAATATTTGCTGCTAAATGCAACACATACAACACCATTTCGTCAATCTAATCTTAAATTTATTTGAATGAGACCTAATTGTTCATCAATTTGAGGGCGTGGCCTGACTGCCCAGTTTGGTCTGCCAGATTTGGACTGATTAAAGGCGCTAAGCTGGTGATGGGGGAGACATATTTTACCATGAGCACGCCAATCACTAAATATTCTTATGAGTGATATACAAAAGTGCTTTGATCTTACATTTTTGATCTCACATTATTTCATTTAAAAATACATACTTATATATCGAATACCTTGAATTCTTAATTCAATAGTGGAACAGTCTTGCAAAGTAGCTGCCTTGTAAACATGTCATTAATAAAGTAAATAAGGTATGATTACAACACTAGGCACATCCATTGGAATACAATCTTCCACCATGAGCAATAAATTTACGTTAGTTTCAAATCATGAGAGTACCTAATAACAAGGTCATGTGACTTGATCAGCTCAATCACTTCATCCTGACTGCGATGCATCTCTAGCAGGACAGGAACTGTGTTGGGATAATTGGATGCAAGCTTATCTATTTCATCTCTGTATTGGGCAGCAACTGTTACCTATGACATAGTAAGAGATACATTCAGGTAAACTTTTACAAACTATCATCAAAATAAAAATATCCTTCAGAATTTTAGCAAAATAAAAAGCTACAGTACATGCATATTTTGTTTATGCTATGATAACCCAAGTTATTGAAAATGTTCAATTTATTGGTGTGAGACCCAAGTTTTTGGCAATGCTTCATTTATTGGCAACATCAAAAAAACAATTTTTCATTCACTCTTCAAAATTGGTTTGTACACTACGTCCAGTTAAAACGTACGTGCTACCTTAAATATAGAAATATCTTTGGACGTGACCAATAACTTCAGCACTGGCAATAACTGACATGCAAAAGCTTTTGTTTTATATCATACTTTTCAAACAAACTTTTTCCAAGAAAACGAAGGTCCACCTACTTGCACATTTTTGTCACGAGACAGATAGTCGACAACAGGTGCGGATACATAGCCAGCACCTAGGATAAGCACCTTGTGAGATGCACCTTCCACCACCCGCAGCTGGTCCTCTCTACACAAATTTATCAAAAGAAAACCGGTCTTAGTCAAATATTCAGGACAACCTTCTTAATGTGAGTGTCAATTATTTGAATTATTCTTCTTGAATGCCTAGTTTACCGGTATATGCAGTTGCTACATACACACATTCTATTATACAGAAATACTTAATCATTACATGGAAATTTTGGGATCAGTTTCTTTTTACTGTGGAATTTTTTCAAATTGCCAATACGACAGTCAGATTATATACATAAATATTTCAAATTTTCATTAACTGGGGTTGTTCAGTTTACACATAGTAGATTCAATACTTTGAGATATTGCACAGTACAATCAACTAGAAAAAAGCAACATCTACAGTATATCATTTTGAATTCAACTGCCATCTGCTGCAGATTATGTGCCACAAGATTTCTTAGAAGTGGTTTTAAAATCCACAATACAAAGCTTATCTAAATAACAACAAAACACATGTTTCTAAGTACCTGGGATAAAAAGTAAAACCATGCCTAAAAATAATATTACATGTAGAAGAAATATACAGAACACTAACTAAACAGAAAGACTTTGTCGGATGTAACTCCTCCCAAAGAGAGAATTTGCCTATCTCTCTATCTCTTTAATGATACATGTGTAAGTCAATGTATTCTGTACTGACCCACAATACATATCAACTAGACTGAAGTATGTACACTACAAAATATTTTCATAACCCTTTATAAAAACAAACTTATTTGATACTAAATTGCAATAATAAAACAGATTGAAGCAGAAATATTTTATCATGTAAGACATCCTCATAAATCATTGTTGCTAGCATAATTTTTCTGTGGCACCAGTTTCAAATTGATGTAGAAACTCTGATAATCACATTCAAGCATTCTGGAACATGTATGTGAGCCATACATGTACATAAAAAATAGTGCACATACATATCAGGTGCCATGACCTTTGCTGATCTATTCGCACCACAAATGACCATTCCCATCTATATTAAACAGAATCTACTTTTTACCATCACACTATGATAATGGTATAGCACGTCCCTTTCTACATAAACTACTTCAACATATAACATTCAATATGTGGTCTACAGAAAAATAATGAAACTAAATACATAAAAAAAATTACAACTTGTTTTGCACACAAAAAATTAACTTGCCCTCCCAAATTCAAATGTCAGGGTGGCAATGTAACCCCAGTGAAAAAATCTTTGGTCGGATTGCTGAACGAAACATTGGTTGAATGTTTGGGTGTTGTAGAAATAAATACTCATAATTTCGAAATGAAATTGGATCTGTGTCTAGTCTTTTTACATTTACATGCTTCATAAATTACCTAGGAGTGTCTGAATAAAATCTAACCATCAAAATCAATGGCAACATCTACAGAGGGGTTAATACAGCTGTAAAATTTTGACTGTTAGCTCGTACATCTAAAATATATGGTCTGTTAGTTGCAACACAAATAAAAATTCTTCGTCACTTAATATTGTTATAAAAATATATAATGAGCACACTTTTGATTTTAAAAATATTCAGTAATACAAAATATTGGTGATAAAAATCAAATATACACTAATTAATCATGAGCTGCCATCATTTTTTTTTTCAATTACGTCAAACAAAAAAATTAAAGAACCTTAACACTGAGTGAATTCCATTTTACACTTGAAATTGCCCTTATACTTATATGTTATTCTTCTTGAATTCCACACTAAGGGTGCTATTTCCATTGTAAGACCCTATATTAGATATTTAACAATCAGAATAGTGATGGCGCTCTTCGTTTAATAAAAAATACCTGGACAAGCGTTGACACAAGATATATCCCTTGCTGTAAGAACCAATTTACTGGCGATCATTAGTAAAATAGTTCAACAAAAAATGTGCAAACAAAACCACAGCTGTGCTATACAAAATCAAATGAAAAAATTAAATCAAAAGTAAATAAACATAATAAAAAAGAAACAAGAATACTTAAAATAAGTAGTGTAACTGAAAATAAGATTAAATCAGAACTGAATAAAACTAATCGTAAAAAAGAAGGATGAATAAGAACAGTTAAAATAAGCTGTGTAACTTTGAAAATATAAAAAACGCAAATTTTTTAATCTACTTCCATAATTTCGTTGACTTTTTGAACATCTTACCACATACGACTTATAAAATTGATGTTTGAATCTTTTTCAATTCTCCTTCAGCAAAGACTTGAAGCTACTGAAAGTGTCTATGAAATAGGCTCCACACGGACAATTATTACCCTCTGCATTCTCATCAGCAGAAGCAAGGTAAGTAAGGGTTTGGCTTATTACTGACAAATGTCAGAGGTCAGTTTGTCATCTTTTGGTGACATTATTTCTCTATGGGTGGGTGTTGAAAAATGTATCAATTCAGACATATCATACATCAGCTGTTATACATTAATCTTACACCCCATAGTCCTTATAAAGCATAATAGAATCTTATCTTCACCTGTACTTTTTTCTTAGGTCACTGATGTACTGGAAATTTGGTGTAAGTTCGCCATTAGATGTAATCACGGCCTATAATATTAAAAGAAAATTTTCAAAATAAAAAAAAGAAAACTTTAAGAATAATTAATCTATAGTGTTTTCATAGTCCTTATTAATCATTATAGTATGATAGAGATTTAACCTCGATGTTATTGAAAAAGACTACTGTTTACATGTACCATATTTGATGTTTGAAAATGACTGGAATAGTAAAAGTTATTCACAAATAGAATTAATTTTTCAAAATGCTAGTTCTTATATAGTGCAGATAATAAAACAGTACAGACGTTTACTATGTTAAAACTACAAAAACGTAGTGTATAACACTTACATTTTTCACAACTGGGCTCCCTTTATAAGCTTCATAAGATTCAGAAGCATCAGAAGCTATCTGGAGAAAAAGAAATCTTACAATGATACATGGAATCAAATTACATGGATTTTTGTTCTTTCTGATACATAGTCTGATAGTCTTTTAAACTATTCAAATTTTTGTATTAGATGTTCATGCTCGGCACAAGAGGTGAAGTAGAACTGATGGTGTTCTCAAACCCGACCGTGAATACATATCCAACGCCAGGCCAAACAAAGATGTCACATTAGGTGAACACAGTTTAGAGGACTGGTGGTCACAGAGTTCTGTTACTTGTTACATGTTGTCCAGACTGTGAACTAGCTGCAACTATTAGATGCATGTCTGCTTGGGGCAAATTTTGTGAGCTCCAGCCAATACTCATTAACAAGCATAATGTATATGACATACATTTAATTGAGAAGCAGAGTACATTATACTCCACCTGTGTTTCGTAGTGCAATGCTTCATGGCTCAGAAATGTACTGCTGATATCCTGTTATAATGCAGACATATTATGAGACATTATTTACTGACCATATCATGAATGTAGGGGAGGAGGAGACTGCCGAAGAAGTCTGTGGATTCCCGCGGCAACTGGGCTGGCATGTTGTCAATGGAGCAGATGAGAACGCCATCTCCAGAGAAACTGCAGTAACAAAAACCATTACGACGTATTCTCTTGTAATGTTACTGTACATAGTAAATATTTTCTGCTTACATCTCTGAAACATTACAAATTCAGAAAGGTCTTTGACCGTCTAAGTACTAATAATAAGAACTCCTAAGAAACAAAATAATTTTTTACCGTCACAAAAATTAAACCATGCAACTAGAAGTGCATGCATGTTTTCATCTAAGGCAATACAAACAATTAAACATGCATAAAAGTAAGAAAAAAATAACAATGGCTATGAACAATGCAAAAGAGAAATTTAGACCTTTTATGACTACTTCAATCAAAATAAGACTTTATCATAGCTATAATTTTAGCTATTAGTTTCCCCCAAATCAAAATAAGACATTCTAAGACTAAATGCAAACCTACTTTCCATTGCTCCAGGTCTATTATTGTGGATGATAACGCACAAATTTGTCTATCAAAGCATTTCCACTCCAGCACTGTGACAGTGAACCAAGTGATGTGCCACTAGTTTTACTGGGTGAGCATTTCAAAATACCATGCAAAATTAAACCTGCACATAGTTCAATATGATCACCCTAGGATATTCTATATGTGAATATCTACAGCTTACCAATACACTGTCCTTACTTATTGACATACATGTACTTTCCATACTGATACATACTTCCATCCAGTTCTTTGATGACCAAATGTAGAAACTTGCATTCGAATCCACACTTAAATACCACACAAGTGCCCTCATATTCTTTTTACGTGAATGTCTATCAAATATTCGGCATACCTCTCCTTATTAACATTCTGGTCGGCATCATAGAGCTGGAAGGGGTGGTCGATGCTGGTGCACTCACGCACCATCTCCACACTGCCGCCAGGATCTGCTGAGATGTCACAGACGGCGAGCAGGCGGTGAGGCAGGTGCGGGCACCCGTCACTGGAAACACACGTACACAACACTAGAGCAATTGGTTTCACCGGTGACCTGATAGCTTAGAGTCGCACGTTAGTGGTTGTTAAGAGCATGACATATTTCAAGATAAAATTGCTCACTGGGTTCTAATTAGAACATGTTAAGTTAAAGAGCACCAAGTAGCAATCAACAACTAAATTTACTTTGACTTTACCTATGTGGCAGCCAAGGCATGTGCTGTGGTCTCAGCAGGTTCTTGGCATCTGGTATGGTAAGGAAGCGAGGAGCACCCGGCGCCCAGTAGATGCCATTGATCAGCACCGATGTGTAAGGCGCAATCTATGCAAAGAGAAAAGCTGTAGCATCAAAATTGTATAGCCTATATTACATGCTTCAAAAAAACACGTCTAAAGTTGGATTATGTACATTTGAGACTACCCTGAGAGTCACCACCTGATAGAAAGTTTAAATGAATATGAGATAAATTAATAGATTACTACAATCAATATTTTGGAAGCAAATATACCTTATTAGCAAAGCATGATCCATATCTTTCCGGATGAGCAAAATATTCTGCCTCATCAAATCCTCCATCTGTTTTTCTCACTAGATTATCCTTCATATCCACAATGCACCCATATAGCTTTCTGCGAGCTAAAATAAAAAGAATGTTTGCTTAACGATTATTTCTTACAACACTAATTTGTTCTGTAACCTCCTATTGTTATCTGTAATTACAGAGAAGCTTGTTTACAACAAATTACAAACTTACTTCAAATGTAGCATCTTCTGTTCAAGTGAATACAGGTAATGGTCAAAAAAGAAATACCTAATAATCATATACATTATTTTTGAAAGTTAAGAGCCAGCTAAATGATAATTCGAAACAATCACAAGAAAAATCACTTACAGCCGTGCCTGGCAACTTTGGGCAAATGTTCGACACTGACAAACTCCACAGGCAGCTCACGGAACACTTCTTGGGCTCCCTAGCAGATGGTATTGAGCAAACATGGATTACTTAAATACTTCATATAGTTTTTTCTAACTGCTTTAGCAATTGATGCAAAATTGCAAACCATAATTTTCTCCATTGGTAGATTATTAACAATATCAATAAGATTCTATGGACACTAGTTGAGAAGTAACGTATTCACAATATTTCATTATTCATAGTTTAAAATATTCATTTCACGTTGGTTATTTTTATTTCCATTTTGTGAAAAGTCAACGATTATCGATCTGAAACGATAATTGATCAGTCAGCCATCTAACTAATTGATCATCCAGAGCTATCAAATCCCATCATATATATATAGTCTGATAAAAGTATCTTTAACTTTTTTTATGAAACCTATTAGTCCATAAATTGCAATGTTGTAACAGATATTTTATAATTTATTGCTAAGGTGATATATGGTATCGATAACACAACAGTCCCATACCAGATGTAGGGTCATATTAATATTACCTGAGTACAAAAATAATGACGTTAACATAAATTTCAATTTGAAAATAAAACAAAGCCTGTCAAATTAAATTATGATCAATTGATAAACTGATATGTATTTTGATTGTACTCTTTTGTAAATAATAAAAATCAGCTAAAAATCAACTGGGAAAGATTTGCAAAAGGGACATACTTAAGAAGTTAGTTCAAATTTCAGAGACACAGAATGTTGACACAAATAAAAAAATAGCAATTTTATAAGCATTTTCATAATGGTATTTATATACCACAATGCAAATATGTGAAGATTTTTAAAACTTAATTCCATACATTTTTTCACTTAAAACCGTGAAACGTAAAACGACATCAGTTTCCACTCTAGCACTGTGCAAAACGGAAGTGACAGCATTGGTGAGGCATACCTGAGACACATTGCCAGCCCCAGTGAAGACAAATGTGAGAGGCCCAATTGACTCAGGCATCATGCCAAGTGCAATCTGGTAGGCTGCGTCCCTCACTGCTTGTCGAGCCATCTCACTGTTACGATAATTGTGGGCAGGGCCTATGTGCTGAAAAATGATATTGTTTGTGAAAGTGAAATATAAAATACTAGTTATTAACTCAGTGATTAACATAATGTAGGCGTTCACATAAATAGGACGGTCAAAAAATTAGATTGGTTACCCTGTGGGACTAACAGCTCAAACATAGAATTCTCATACAATATATGGACAACCACCAGTAGGGTTTAGAAATTGCAATCAAGCATCAAAACTTGTCTCATTTTGAACACTTCATATAACGATCACTTAAAATTGCCGAAGTTAATGATTATAACTTGAAACATTTGGTTACAAAAAACCCACAGCACTGTTCACCATCAGCAGCACATCCTCCTACTCACCATGAATGGCGTGTGGTGTCCGAGTGCCAGCAGGCGCAGTCCCATGCCATGCAGGATGTTGATCATGCCCACCACACCAGCGTACTTGCCAAATGCCACCACGCGCCGTCCAGACTCATCCACCATACGCTCATAGTCAATCAGACGGATGTTCTGTAACAATCATTTGAGTATGGTTGATAACCCACAACAGACTTCACAACTGTATTTGTTTATGCAGTGTGGTAAAACGATTAGAAGCTACAAGAGGAGAATTCTAACGTGGCCCGATTGGGTTAGGACATACCTTTTCCAAAATTGCATCAAGAAGAGGCATGTTGTCAACTTGTGCTTTGATGGTGTGTGAGAAGAAAGCATAAGTCTTGTTTGCTTCTAGTGCATCAACTGGCACTTGCTTCACTCCAATGATTAGAGGGGCATCAGATATGTCTTCTTGAATAATCGCACCAGCATTCTGATACTCCTATAAAATCAAACACACAAAAGTTTTAAAATCCTTTAGTCACCCTACCAATATGTACTGTACCCGCTCATTCAAACGCCCTCCTCCGTTTATCCGCCCACCCCCTATTTTGGAAGATTTCAACTCAAACGCCCACCCCATCCTTTTTTCATAATTTTTACAAACATTAACTTACTTATGGAAATGGTGTGATAAGCGAACGATTCATCGAACGTTTTCGTTTTCGATTTTGCAACATGCGCCAGACATTAAAATTACTGAGCATGCCCACTGAGACAAAAAAGTCATGTGCATTATTGACTTCATAAATAAGTAAGTTATTTTGATTTTCCGACGAGCATTCGTAATAGATTATTAGGATTATGTTACTAAAGGATTGTACAATTATATATTTGAGAACTACAATTGACTAATATCACGTCAATCGATATGACACCCAGAATCATAGGAAATTGTACACGGCTGAGCGATAAACGACTATTGGTGGTTACTACCAACCTCCAAGCAGCATCCCTTCCAGTCCGAAACATTTCACGCTAAACGCCCAACCCCGCAATTGATTAATTTTGAACTCAAACGGCCTGGGCGTTTGAATGAGTGGATACGGTATATTGTGTATGTGATATCTTAGTCAAATCCTGTGTACAGTTAGCCTACCATATCTATATTGTGTATATCATAGTCTAGACATTGATTTTTTAAGCTTTCTAAACGGAAAACATACAACTTGACATCAACCTACAGATCACAGTGGTATAAAGCCGAATTCTTTCAACGAAGAGAAATACAAAACTCCAAAGTGTCTATAGCTGTTAACAGTTAAGCAGCTGCTGTGTAGACATGCTTTTGATTGATTATTTCAAGTCAGAAGGGTACAGTAAACTTTCAACACACTTAGAAAACAAACTGCACAGACCTGCATGGCATATGCCCTCCTGTTGGAGGGTTGCACAATCACTTGAACTCCATCTTCCTCTACGAGCTTTCGCACATGTTGGGAAAAAACCCGGTTTTTTTTTAAAACCCAACCCACCCGGGTTTTTTAAAAAACCCGGGTTTTATTGGGCTTTTTGGGTTATTTCAATTTCAGGATCAATATTATACTTTTATACATTCCATTTCTCTTAACACATATCATTACTTATTATAATTTGTTTTATGACTTTTATTCAGTATATTTGATAATGTTTTAATTGCCAATCAAAACAGATTATGAATTTAATAAATTAATTTTGAAAACAAATTAAATTTTGACAAACCCTCTCTTTGTTGACAATACAGCTCAGACAATATCCAGTATAAAGTAAAAAAAAAAAAAAAAAAATTGATAAGACTTGGAGCTGGCTGGTTACTTGAAATGAACAATAATAACAACTTGCATTTTGTTAGCCCTTGTAATTAGTGTATCAAGTTGTTAAGTTTTGACTTCTTTGTAAGTGGGACAGACTTGGAAATGTTTCTATTTGCTTTTGTGTATCTGATTTACGCAATTATCAACTCCTGTCACCCCAGAATAACTTTGCAAATAGAGATAATTAAAAACTTGACTCCAAATGTCAAAAAGACATTACAAATGCACATGCCAGTTAAAGGCACAAGCTCTGCAAATAAGAAGCCACTACTGGAGGTATTGTTATGAAGTCATAATTGTACTAATTAGTGCAGGTCAATAGTGACTGGGTTAGGAGTTCACTTTGAAGTTGGTTAGAACATTGTCAAGTGCTTGAGCATATTGCTCTGAAGTGTCAGCAGGTTAGTGTCAGGGTTAGTAGTTCAATTTGAAGTCCCTTAGAGCTACTGGTTAGAACAATGCCAAGTCAGTGTTTGTACACAAACAATTTCTCAAAATTCTCATTTGTCAACATATATCTTCTTAGCCTCCATAAATAGACCTGTTTTATCTAACTCTTAAAAAACTTATTAAATAAAAAGACATTTTGAAAAAAAAAAAACCCAATAAAACCCACTTTGAAAAAACCCACTGAAAAACCCAACCCAAAAAACCCGGGTTTTGGGGGGTGGGTTTTTTTCGTGACCAACCCTGATACTAACAAAACTAGAATTCATACAACCATAGAATAACGTAAGTGACAAACTGCTAACACATGTCGAAGTGCTGGCATGGGTATCTGTGATGAATAATACATGTATTGCATGATATTTATTGTTTTTGACCTGTTGTCCTCTCTACGGATGGCCAGACATTTGTTATGAGCAGCCGCTCGTGGAATGTGCAGCTGAACGAGACTGGATGCCGATAGTCTCGATAGACACGATCTGGCTCGCAACATCACAATAACCTGTCAAAATACAAGCACAAATAATATCATTTGCTTACCAAGCCTGCTTGTAGGAACTTGCTTGCAAAGGAGAATATAGATGGGAAGAATTATTAAATTTTTGGGAAAATAAGCATATATTTGTAGACATAAAATCCATTATTAATATGATAAAAATAAAATCATGTCCATGAAATATGAAACTTTTTTCAAATCTCACAATACCAACATACATGCACTAGTTCAGGACTGATAGCAGCTGCAAATACAGCAATAAAATAGCTGACCTCCAAGAATAAAGAACCTAGTCAATCAAATAAGTTTCTACCCGATCTAGGCTGATGTAGATTTAAGTCTATATCTAGATTACCCGTGCGGACCCTATATAGTCTGATCAATGTAGCCTTGGTTATGACAACAGTGTATACATAGTCATTGAAACTGTTGAAGTTCTTGTCGGACTAGATCTCCGAAAGTGACATGATAGTTTAATAATGATAACAGCTATGCGCAACCACGGGAGCAATTTAAAAGACAAAATTAGTAAATGCGGTTTGCCAGAGTCTCGACATACGTCAGAGGTCAGAGTCTCGTCACACGTACATTTTAGTGACGTGATGAGGCTCTGCCGATTTCCACACAGCGTGTCGCTGCTGTCGAGTATATATATCATACAAGTGGTATTCGTTAGTACAGTGGTTAGCACGTACGACCGACAAACAGGAGTTTCCTGTGTCGTAAGTTTGCGCCCCGGCCTCGGCAGACTTCGTGGCGCCAAAGAGTTACGTTGTGCATCTGCCACTGTACTGCCGATTTCCACACAGCGTGTCGCTGCTGTCGAGTATATATATCATACAAGACGGTGGCGACACCAAGCTCAAGGTTCGGAAGCCTCGTTAAAAGGCGTGTCCAGTGTAGAGGAAAGCCACCCCCGCTGCACGTAAAAGAACTCACTTAGTTTGAAAACTATAGCTAGTGTGATCCCTCCACAACCCCGAGGCTCAGTTGGCTGCCTAGCCTGCCTCTGGAGGTCCATGAACCAACATCACGTGGCCGCCCTCTGCTATAATCATCAAAACTGATGGCTGCGGAGTATTCACTCAGATTCGAGACTCGGGCGATCCACAGGGGAAATTTATAGACTAAAATATAAGCTAAACACTATGGAACTCACCTACGAGTATGAAATACGAGTCGTATTTCATACTCATAGGTGAGTTCCCTAGCATTTAGCTTATATTTTAGTCTATAAATTGCCCCTGTGGGGCGATCGCATTTACGAAAAATAGTCAATCTCTCCCTCTATATTAGAGCCTCTGCCCAACGTCAACAAGATGACGACTATTGGCAGGCAGAGTGCGCATGATTAAAATTATAATTTAAAATTTTACAAATGATTTTTTAACATTTTATGAATTTAAAAATAAAAACAGTCAGAGTCTAATTTACAGAGAGGAGCGCCTTGAAGCTTTCAAGACTCTCAGCTGTTGCTACTGGGTGGGGAAGGTCATTCCATGCTACAACAGTTCTCGGGTAGGAGTGCTTCCTTGCGTCTGTCCGGCTACTAATGTGTTGAAAAGCCATTGGGTGGTTTCTCCTGGTTGAGCGGGTTGTTTGAATCAACTGGTTGGCGCTATCGATGGAGATCAAGCCGTTTGCATCTTATACATCATGGTCAAACGAGCGTGACATCGGGCGATCCTGTAGGGTAGGCCAGTTTAGTGTGTTCAGCATTTCTGTTACGCTGGACGTGTTGTGATACCGGTTTAGTACGTAACGGGCAGCACGTCGCTGGACCATCTCAATTCTTCTGATGTCACAATCCAAGAAAGGATCCCAGACTGCGCCGCATACTCTATGGTGGGTCTCACTAGGCTCAAATGAGCCAGCGATTTAACTGACGTGGAGGCTATGTTTAAGTTGCGTCTCAAGAACCCAATCATACCATTTGCCTTCTTACAAACCAACTGGACATGGTGGTGCCAGTTTAGTTTACTGTCCAAATGGGTTCCAAGGTACTTAGCAGAGTCGACGTGTTCTAATGCATGCCCACGTAGATAGTATTTCGATACAATCGGCTTATGCTTTTTTGTTACAGTTAGAACCGTACACTTATCCGGATGGAACGATATCATCCAACGATCTTCCCACAGCGTGAGTACATCTAAGTCACCCTGAAGTTTTGCTGCGTCCTCTGGTGAAGTGATTACTAAGTACAGAGTGTCCACATCAAAATATGGAATTAATTATTAAAATTCAAAAAAAATACTATGTGATGGGAAATGATAACAGAAACAATTTAAAAAAAAAAGATTTTTAAAATCCGATGGATAATAAGAGAGATATGGCCAATTTAGCATAAAATTTTGGGCTGTTGTGATTCCTTGTTTTTCCTTGTCAGCATATGCAAAAACCTGGACATTTTCCTGCTTGCGCATGTTCTGTCCGCGTTCACCCAATTCAGAGATCATTTTTTTAATCTAATGTATTGTGTTTGCTATAGCATCAATTCATATAAAATAAAGTCCTATATACAAAATTGCCTGTTGTTTCTTGTTTTCACTATTTCAACACAAATTACTAAATGGTTTTTGCTGTAATATTCTGCAAAGATTGTCACGATAATGCGACTGAGTCCCAACTGTCAAATGTGGCTATGTACTTAAATGATGATCAAAATAAACTAATTGGATTGAGCAATTAATTAGACTTGTATATATGGATAGAATCGCATATCTCTACAGATTATTTCCATGGTAACTATATTATGATTGAACGACTTATAGCTGAAATATCATCCAATATCTATCTTCCCTGTTACTAAAATTCTTATTGCCATTGTCAAATTCATGGCGGATGCGATATTCATTTTGGATTCCAAAGTTTAGTCATAAAAAGTCCTTCTAATTTTTTGTGATTGGTATGGTTGGAAACGCATACTTCTATAGTTTATAGTCATAACATTAAAATATTTTTAGGTGAAATATAGACTGATATATGTGGCAAAATTCACTGGCATGTTCTTAACCCATTCGCCGTCGGAGATTTAGCTGTCAAATTTTGCAAGATGAAAAGTTAACCATTTTTATAGCCGTTTTTCAAATATAAACAGAGGCGTCATGATGCCGGGATTTAGACTAGTGACAACATAAAGGGCTTACCTTTACATTTCGATGTAAATTTTGTGGAAGTGAAGCAATGTTTTCATAATATTAACGCATCATTTGTAAGAATATATATCTGCACAAGAAACACGTGATTTACACTGCGAAATTCAAGCTCAAAATACTCAAATTTTGACAAAAATTACCCCAACAAGTTCTATACCATATTGAAGGGGAATTTCTTTTCTTTTTCATTGAAAATGAAATATATTTTTCTATGACGCGTCATTAGAAAAAAAAAGCCACTTAATATTCATTACTCCAAATAAGGGTATTAATACTCAGCCTCGAGCACACCGTGCGTTGTCACCATAAACCCGCATTTTCTCTGCATTGATAACGACACTAATGAAGCCGCTACTCTTGATCGCATCGTTGTGTGATCGGTTAGAGATATGACAGCGTGAAAAAGGCTAATTTTTCTATTGAAAAAAAATTTCATTGGTTAAGTTGGTTGAAGGTAAGATATTTTTTTGAAACAAATGGATTATCATCGTCACAGTAACATACCCATCACAAATTCACGTGTCGGATCAATTATAAACCGATTATGAAGTCATGGACGAAAGGATATTTCTCAAATACCATGCATTGTTTTATAATTCCTGGAACTTCTAAAGTGTATCTCGAACCTGTCATTTTTAATGGAGGCCGGCAATAGCCTCATGTTTGGAAAATATTCTAGACAAATATAGCCATATTCCTATTACTGGGTCGTGAAAATAAGAAACTCTATGCGATTCTGAATACACGTGTACAATTAATGTAAAAAAATAAGCATATGTGTAGGCCCCAGAGAAGTTATTGTCTTTAACGTAAAACTGTCAAATGGCACTGTTCGCTAGTGTTTACATTACGTGTTGACGTTTTGCGTAAGCCGATATGAATGGGTTAATATATAGCGCTAAGATTTACCTGTCAAATTCCCGATCGGAAAGATCCTCTACATTAACCATTTTTATCTTCAAAGTTTGTCAATGAAATGCCCCACAAATATTTCATAATTGATATGGTTGGAAACACAAACTGCTGTAGATTATAGATATTACATTAATATATTTTTAGGAGGGTTGTAGTTAAAAAAAATCACGTGAATTTAACATTACTTCTCTAGCATAAACACGTTTTTACGAAAACAAAAACACATGCGCAGTTCTTCTGCGCGTGCTATGCAAAAGCGTTGCATCTCGCATCTTGTGCACCACGAAAAACTAGGGGTTTAAACAGCATTTTTCAATCCAATTTGCAACCATGTATTGCGGTCTTAAACATCTTAAACTGTGTAGATTATGAAAGAAAAACGGTTTATAAAAGGTCGATGATCCACGCCAAAAAAAAAAATTTTTAAGTTAATTTCAAACTGAATTGAAACTTTAAATACGTGGGACTCGAACTATACTTAAAAAATTTCGGTGGATCACCTACCAAAATACAGACCAAACATTTCTCTTTAAATTCATACGCATATGAAAGGGCTGCTATGATTGGAAGTTAGTTGCAAATGTCAACAAACCAGAGACCTTTTTTACGGAAGGCCAGGGCGAAGTTCACAAAATGTCCGCCGGTCTCAAAATTTTTGCTACGACGTTAATGTTTTAAAATAATTACGCATCGATACAAAAAGATCATTTTAGTTGAAAACTATATGGAATTATTGGTGACCGTATTACAGAAGTCAAGGTATTTTTT
>CM032663.1:38201453-38213257 GCA_019095985.1 Streblospio benedicti | reverse complement strand
TTAAATTAAATCTCTGAATAAGATTTTTTTGAAGTCATTTGATATAGTTTCAGTGTGTGGGAGAGGCGGCTCCTCTGGCTCCCTCTCACATGTGCGCAAGTAGGAAGATGGAGTTCAGGGTAGGACATCTGGTCTGTGCAGTTTGTTTTCTAAAGTGTGTTGAAAGTTTTATGCACTGACTTGAAATAATCAATCAAAAGAAACTTGTCTACACAGCAGCTGCTTGACTGTTAACAGCTATAGACACTTTGGAGTTTGTATTTCTCTTCGTTGAAAGAATTCGACACACCACTGTGATCTGTGGGTTGATGTTATCAAGTTGTATGTTTTCCGTTTAGAAAATCTTAAAAGAAATCAATGTCTAGACTATGATATACACACAATATAGATATGGTAGGCTAACTGACACACAGGATTTGACTAAGATATCATATACACAATACTCTACGTATCCACTCATTCAAAGCCCAGGGCGTTTTGAGTTCAAAATAATCAATTGCTTGGGTTTAGCGTGAGAAATGTTTCGGACTACAGGATGCTGCTTTTGGAGTTGGTAACCACCAATAGTCGTTTATCGCTCAGCCCGTGTACAGGCTCTATGATTCTGGTGTCATGTCGATTGACATTGATGATAATCAAATTTAGCGGAAGTTCAAATATCGCTTGTTGGCGCGATCATGCTGGCACAACATAATCTCCCAGCAGGCTCATTGCAGGGCAGCTTAAGTCGGGAGAAAATCAAAAATAACACTTTATTTATGAAGTCAATAATGCACGCCTGACTTTTTGTCTCAATTAGATAACTGCAGTAATTTAAATGTCTGGTTACATGTTGCAAAATCAGCAACGTTAGATGGAATGGTTGGCTTATCACCATTTCCGCCGTGGATTAATGTTTTGTCAGGAGGTATGAAAAAAAGGATGGGGTGAGTTTCAGGTTGAAATATCTTCAAAATAGGGGGGTGGGCGGATAAGCGAGGAGGAAGCGTTTGAATGAGGTACAGTACATATTGGTAGGAGTGACTAATGATTTTTAAAACTTTTTTGTGTGTTTGATTTTTATAGGGAACATCAGAATGCTGGGGGCAATTATTCAAGAGGTATATCCCCACGATGCCTCTAATGCATTGAAATTGAAACAAGGGGTCAGTTGATTTTAGAGAAGCAAACCAGGGCTGTACTTTCCTTTCTCACACCATCAAAGCACAGGATTGACAACGCGCACCTCTTCTTGATGCAGAAAATTTTAGAAAAGGTATGTCCCTAACTATCAGACACGTTAAGGTACTCTCTTAGCTAGCTTCCACAATGGTTTTTACACAAATAAATCTGCGGTTGTGACGGAGAAGTCTGTCGGGCGTTATAAACTGCTTACTTAGCGTTGTACGGTTTCCGTAGATCTGATTGACTATAGCGTATGGTGGATTAGTCTGGGCGTGGCGTCGTGGCATTTGGCTTAGAGCTCCAGCTGGTGTGGGGTGGGCATGATCAACTCCTGCATGGCATGGGACTGCTTTGCTGGCACTCGGACACCACACCATTCCATGGTGGTGGGAGGGATGTGCTTTGTTAGTGAGTAGTACTGTGGGTTTTGTAAATAAATGTTTCAAATTCATAATAAATTAACTTCAACATTTTAATTGATCGTTATATAAAGTGCTTCAAAGCGGAGACAGGGTTTGATGCTTGATTGCAATTTCTAAACCCTACTATATGTTGTATGAGAATTCATATTTGAGCTGTTAGTCCCACAGGATAACCAATCGGTATTTTTTGACCGTCCTATTTATGTGAGCATACCTACGATATGTTAATCACACTGAGTTATGCTTAATTGTCACATACTTCACTTTTACACAAACAATATCATTTTTCCAGCATAGGCCCTGCCCACAGGTATAACAGTGGGGAGATGGCCAAACAAGCAGTGAGGGGACGCCGCAGCCTACCAGATTGCTTAACTTTGATGCACTGAGTCAATTCGGGCCTCTACATTCCTTCACTGGGGCTACAGCAAATGTGTCTCAGGTATGCTACCAATGTATCCCTTCTGTTTTGCACACAGTGCTAGAGTGGAAACTGATGTAAGTTTATCTTACACACGGTTTAAGTGAAAAAATGTATGGAATTAAGTTTTAAAATCTTCATATATTTGCATTGTGGTATATAAATACCATTATGAAAATACTTATAAAATTATATTTTTTTATTTGTTTACATTAAAATTTCTGTCTGAAATTTGAAGTAACTTCTTAACTGTGTCCTTTTACCAAATCTTTCGATAATATATGAATCTTTTGATTGATTGTTAGCTGATTTTTTTATTATCTACAAAAGAAGTACAACCCAATCAAAATATATCAGTTTATCATTCTATCATTCGGGTGCAAAATCACCACCAATAACCCACGCTGATTGGTCAATCAGCGCTCACAATTCATGATGGAAAACACCTCCAGAGCCGCGGAGACCACTACTACGGCTAGTCTAAACTCGCCACATTATCAATACAGCCGCTGACGTCGCAAGGCGTGTTCCGTGTAGCGGAGAGCAAAAAGTTTAGACTAGTGCCGTAGAAAAGGGTCTCTCCCTTAAAAACACTCCTCTGTAAAAATCAGGCGACGCCAGCATGCTCAATTTTGCGATTGACACTCTATAATTTAATTTGACAGGCTTTGTTTCATTTTCAAAAATTGAAATTTATGTTGACATCATTATTTTTGTTATGTTAACTGACGTCAACATAAATTTCAATTTAGACAATTATCTCAACATTATTTTTGTGCTCAGGTAATATTAATATGACCCTCACATCTGGTATGGGACTGCTGTGTTATCGATACCATACATCACCTGAGTAATAAATTATAAAATATCTGTTACAACATTGCAATTTATGGACTAATAGGTTTCATAAAAAAAAGTTAAAGATAATTTTATCAGACTATATATATATGATGGGATTTGATAGCTCTGGATGATCAATTAGTTAGATGGCTGACTGATCAATTATCGTTTCAGATCAATAATCGTTTTGTCTTTCACAAAATGGAAATAAAAATAACCAACATGAAATGAATATTTTAAACTATGAATAATGAAATATTGTGAATACGTTACTTCTCAACTAGTGTCCATAGAATCTTATTGATATTGTTAATAATCTACCAATGGAGAAAATTATGGTTTGCATTTTGCATCAAAGCAGTTAGAAAAAACTATATGAAGTATTTAAGTAATCCATGTTTGCTCAATACCATCTGCCAGGGAGCCCAAGAAGTGTTCCGTGAGCTGCCTGTGGAGTTTGTCAGTGTCGAACATTTGCCCAAAGTTGCCAGGCATGGCTGTAAGTGATTTTACTTGTGATTGTTTCGAATTATCATTTAGCTGGCTCTTAACTTTCAAAAATAATGTATATGATTATTAGGTATTTTTTTTTTTTTTGAACATTACCTGTATTCACTTGAACAGCAGATGCTACATTTGAAGTAAGTTTGTAATTTGTTGTAAACAAGCCTCTTTTGTAATTACAGATAACAATAGGAGGTTACAGAACAAATTAGTGTTGTAAGAAATAATCGTTTAAGCAAACATTCTTTTTATTTTAGCTCGCAGAAAGCTATATGGGTGCATTGTGGATATGAAGGATAATCTAGTGAGAAAAACAGATGGAGGATTTGATGAGGCAGAATATTTTGCTCATCCGGAAAGATATGGATCATGCTTTGCTAATAAGGTATATTTGCTTCCAAAATATTGATTGTAGTAATCTATTAATTTATCTCATATTCATTTAAACTTTCTATCAGGTGGTGACTCTCAGGGTAGTCTCAAATGTACATAATCCAACTTTAGACGTGTTTTTTTGAAGCATGTAATATAGGCTATACAATTTTGATGCTACAGCTTTTCTCTTTGCATAGATTGCGCCTTACACATCGGTGCTGATCAATGGCATCTACTGGGCCGGGTGCTCCTCGCTTCCTTACCATACCAGATGCCAAGAACCTGCTGAGACCACAGCACATGCCTTGGCTGCCACATAGGTAAAGTCAACGTGAAATTTAGTTGTTGATCGCTACTTTGTTACTGCTTTAACATGTTGTAATTAAAACCCAGTGAGCAATTTTATCTTGAAATATGTCATGCTCTTAACAACCACTAACGTGCTACTCTAAGCTATCAGGTCACCGGTGAAACCAATTGCTCTAGTGTTGTGTACGTGTGTTTCCAGTGACGGGTGCCCGCACCTGCCTCACCGCCTGCTCGCCGTCTGTGACATCTCAGCAGATCCTGGCGGCAGTGTGGAGATGGTGCGTGAGTGCACCAGCATCGACCACCCCTTCCAGCTCTATGATGCCGACCAGAATGTTAATAAGGAGAGGTATGCCGAATATTTGATAGACATTCACGTAAAAAGAATATGAGGGCACTTGTGTGGTATTTAAGTGTGGATTCGAATGCAAGTTTCTACATTTGGTCATCAAAGAACTGGATGGAAGTATGTATCAGTATGGAAAGTACATGTATGTCAATAAGTAAGGACAGTGTATTGGTAAGCTGTAGATATTCACATATAGAATATCCTAGGGTGATCATATTGAACTGTGTGCAGGTTTAATTTTACATAATAATAGACCTGGAGCAATGGAAAGTAGGTTTGCATTTTGAGAAGTCAGCAGATCCTTAGAAAGTCTTAGAATGTCTTATTTTGATTTGGGGGAAACTAATAGCTAAAATTATAGCTATGATAAAGTCTTATTTTGATTGAAGTAGTCATAAAAGGTCTAAATTTCTCTTTTGCATTGTTCATAGCCATTGTTATTTTTTTCTTACTTTTATGCATGTTTAATTGTTTGTATTGCCTTAGATGAAAACATGCATGCACTTCTAGTTGCATGGTTTAATTTTTGTGAAAGGTAAAAAAATTTTTTTTTTTTTTTTCTTAGGAGTTCTTATTTTGCTGCCCTAAAAAAATGCAGACACCCTGGTATAGTCAAGCAATTAGTACTTAAACGGTCAAAGACCTTTCTGAATTTGTAATGTTTCAGAGATGTAAGCAGAAAATATTTACTATGTACAGTAACATTACAAGAGAATACGTCGTAATGGTTTTTGTTACTGCAGTTTCTCTGAGATGGGCGTTTATCTGCTCCATTGACAACATGCCAGCCCAGTTGCCGCTGGGAATCCACAGACTTCTTCGCAGTCTCCTCCTCCCCTACACATTCATGACATGGTCAGTAAATAATGTCTCATAATATGTTTGCATTATAACAGGATATCAGCAGTACATTTCTGAGCCATGAAGCATTGCACTACGAACACAGGTGGAGTATAATGTACTCTGCTTCTCAATTAAATGTATGTCATATACATTATGCTTGTTAATGAGTATTGGCTGGAGCTCACAAAATTTGCCCCAAGCAGACATGCATCTAATAGTTGCAGCTAGTTCACAGTCTAGATAACATGTAACAAGTAACAGAACTCTGTGACCACCAGTCCTCTAAACTGTGTTCACCCAATGCGACATCTTTGATTGGCCTGGCGTTGGACATGTATTCACGGGTCGGTTTTGAGAACACCATCAGTTCTACTTCACCTCTTGTGCCGAGCATGAACATCTAATACAAAAATTTGAATAGTTTAAAAACTTTGACTCAGACTGTGTATCAGAAAGAACAAAAATCCGTATTTTTGATTCCATGTATCATTGTAAGATTTTTTTCTCCAGATAGCTTCTGATGCTTCTGAATCTTATGAAGCTAAAAGGGAGCCCAGTTGTGAAAAATGTAAGTGTTATACACTACGTTTTTTGTAGTTTATAACATAGTTAACGCCTGTACTGTTTTATTATCTGCACTATATAAGAACTAGCATTTTGAAAAAATTTATTCTTTTTTGTGAATAACTTTTACTATTCCAGTCATTTTCAAACATCAAATATGGTACATGTAAACAGTAGGGTTTTCTTATAAATTTTGTTTTTTTTTTTTTTGAAAATTATCTTTTAATATTTTAGGCTGTGATTACATCTAATGGCGAACTTACACCAAATTTCCAGTACATCAGTGACTTAAGAAAAGTACAGGTGAATATTAGATTCTGTTATGCTTTATAAGGACCATGGGGTGTAAAATTAATGTATAATATATCTGAATTGGATACATTTTCAACACCCACCCATAGAGAGAAATAATGTCACCAAGAGATGACAAAGTGACCTCTGACATTTGTCAGTAATAAGCCAAATCCTTTACTTACCTTGCTTCTGTTGATGAGAATGCAGAGGGTAATAATTGTCCACATGGAGCTATTTCACTTGACACTTTCAGTTGCTTCAAGTCTATGCTGAAGGAGAATTTTTGAAAAAAGATTCAAACATCAATTTTATAAGTCGGTGGGTAAGATGTTCAAAAAAGTCAACGAATTATGGAGTAGATTAAAAAAAATGCGTTTTTTTATATTTTCAACGTTATACACCTTATTTTAAATGTTCTTATTCATCCTTCTTTTTACAATTATTTTTATTCACTTTTGATTTAATCTTATTTTCAGTTACACTACTTATTTTAAGTATTCTTGTTTTTTTTTATTATGTTTATTTACTTTTGATTTAATTTTTTCATTTGATTTTGTATAGCACAGCTGTGGTTTTGTTGCATATTTTTTGTTAAACTATTTTACTAATGATTGCCAGTAAAATTGGTTCTACAGCAAGGGATATATCTTGTGTCAACGCTTAGGTATTTTTTATTAAACGAAGAGCACCATCACTATTCTGATAATTAGATATCTAATATGTACATGGTCTTACGGGGGAATAGCACCCTTAGTGTTGAATTCAAGAGAAATACAAAAAGTATAAGCGCAATTTCAAGTGTAAAATTAAACTCACTCAGTGTTAAGATTCTTTAATTTTTTGACGTAATTGACGTGAATTGAAAAAAAAAAAAAATGATGGCAGCTCATGATTAATTAATGTATTTATTTTATTCTTATTACCAATTTTGTATTACTGAATATTTTTTATAACAAAAGTGTGCTCATTATATATTTTATAACAATATAAAGTGACGAAGACTTTTTGTTTGTGTGACAACTAACAGACCAAATATTTTAGATGTACGAAACTAACAGTCAAATTTTGCAGCTGAATTACCCTCTGTAGATGTTGCCATTGATTTTCATGGCTAGATTTTATTCAGACACTTCTAGGAATTTATGAAGCATGTAAATGTAAATGAACTGAACATAGATCCATTTCATTTCAAAATTTTTGAGTGTTTATTTCTACTACAGCCAAACACTCAACCAATGTTTCGTTCATCAATCCAACCAAAGATTTTTCCACTGGGGTTACTTTGCCACCCTGACATTTGAATTTGGGATTGCAAGTTAATTTTTTGGGTGCAAATCAAGTTGTTTTTTTTTTGCGTATTCTTTAATTTCATTATTTTCTGTAGAGTTATATGTTGAAGTAGTTTGTTTATGTTGAAGGGAGTTTATACCATTATCATAGAAAGATGGTAAAAAGCAGATTCATTATAGACAGGAATGTTCATTTGTGGTGCAAATAGATCAGCAAAGCTCATGGCAACTGATTTAACTATTATCCATACATATGGCTCACATATTAATTTGTATGTGATATCAGATTTCTACATCAATTTGAAACTGGTGCCATTAGAAATGCTAACAACAATTTATTAGGATGTTATGGCTCACATACATGTTCCAATCTTTCTAATTATTACCCATTTAGTGAATAAGTTTGTTTTTAAGGGTTATGAAAAAAGGTTTTGTTGTGCATACTTCAGTCTAGTTGATATGTATTGTGGGTCAGTACAGAATACATGGACTTTATCATTGAAGAGATAAAAAGAGATTGGCAAATTCTCTTTGTGAGGAGTTACATCTGACAAAGTCATTCTGTTTAGTTAGTGTTCTGTATATTTCTTTTTACAAGTAATATTATTTTAGGCATGAACTTACTTTTTTATCCCAGGTACTTAGAAACATGTGTTTTGTTGTTATTTAGATAAGCTTTTGTAATTGTGGATTTTAAAACCGCTAAAATATCTTCAGGCACAAATCTGTTGCAGATGGCAGTTGAATTCAAAATGGTATACTGTAGATGCTGCTTTTTTTCTAGTTGATTGTACTGTTGTATTTCAAAGTATTGAATCTACTATGTGTAAACTAAACATCCCCAATTACTGAAAAAAATTTATTAAATATTTAATGTATATAATCTGACAGGGGTAATGGCAATTTGAAAAAATTCCACAGAAAAAAGAAACTGATCCCAAATTTCCATATATGATGATTAAGTATTTCTGTATAATAGAAGGTGTGTATGCAAGCAACTGCATAAAACCGGTTCAAACCAAATAATTGACACTCACATTAAGAAGGTTATCCTGAATATTTGACTAAGACTGGTTTCTTTTGATAAATTTGTGTAGAGAGGACCAGCTGCGGGGTGGTGGAAGGTGCATCTCACAAGGTGCTTATCCTAGTGCTGGCTATGTATCCGCACCTGTTGTGGACTATCTGTCTCGTGACAAAATGTTCAGGTAGGTGGAACCTTCTGTTTTGTTGAAACAATTTTTATTTGAAAAAGTATTATAAAAAGCCGAAGCTTTTTGCATGTCAAGTTATTGGCAGCTGAGATTGGGAACATCCAAAGATACTTCTATCTTCAAAAGGTAGCACATGCTGTTTTTAACCGGTTGGAGTGGTCAAAACAATTTGGAAGAGTGAATGAAAAAATTCTTGGGTGAATGTTAATGTTTTTTTGTTGCCAATAAATGAAGCATTGCCAATAACTTGGGTCTAAAAACCAATAAATTGAACATTTTCAATAACTTGTTGTTGTCATAGCATAAATAAAATATGCATGTACTATAGCTTCTTATTTTTGCAAAAATTTTGAAGGATTTTCTTATGATGATAATTTGAAAAGTTTACCTGAATGTTTTTACTATATGTCGCCAGGTAACAGTTGCTGCCCAATACAGAGATGAAATAGATAAGCTTGCATCCAATTATCCTTAAACACAGTTCCTGTCCTGCTAGAGATGCATTCTAGTCAGGATGAAGTGATTGAGCTGATCAAGTCACATGACCTTGTTATTAGGTACTCAATGATTTGAAACTAACTTAAATTTATTGCTCATGGTGGGAGATTGTATTCCAATGGATGTGCCTAGTGTTGTAATCATACCTTATTTACTTTATTAATGATTGACATGTTTACAAAGGCAGCTACTTTGCAAGACTTTTTCCACTCTTGAATTAAGAATTCAAGGTATTCGATATATAAGTAAGGTTTTTTTTTTAAATGAAATAATGTGAGATCAAAAATGTAAGATCAAAGCACTTTTGTATATCGCTCATAAAGAATATGAAGTGATTGGCGTGCTCATGGTAAAATATGTCTCCCCCATCACCAGCTTAGCGCTTTAATCAGTCCAAATCTGGCAGACCAAACTGGGCAGTCAGGCCACGCCCTCAAATTGATGAACAATTAGGTCCCATTCAAAATAAATTTAAGATTCGATTGACAAAAATGGTGTTGTATGTGTTGTTAGCAGCAAATGTTGCACCATTTAGCATGATCCATCTATCATATTGATGAGATTGTGTCTGTAGCCTGCTGCCGTACAACCTACACCGGAGGTGGCCAAGCTGTGTGTGCAGTACAAGACTAACATGGTCACCGCCAGCTACCGCTCCCCAGCCATGTTCGACTTACACCAGGCGTAAGTAGGAGTCGGGTGAGAGAGCCTCACCTCGTCTTTCTTTGGATTATGTTTAGCTGAAACTTCTCTTACTCAGTGATACTATTCGCTGAATGAAACTTCAGAAAGGATATCAGATTGTCAGTTTGTTTATGACCTCTCTTTATCTTTCTCGGTGTCAAAATGTAATTTATCCTCAATTACTGCTGACTTTGATGGCCTTTACATTGTAAGTGTGAAAACAACCAGCTGGCAAAATATATATAAATGGCAAGATGCTAGTTTGCCAGTGCTAATTTCAATATCGTGGGCGGCTGAAAAGCCTTTTCACTTGGTGTTTAACTTTGTGTTGTAAGAGCTGAGGACGCTGGCATCACCATTATGAATGAGGTGGGCGTCGACCGGCATTGACCATCTGCTCGCCATGGAGTGCTTCGACAACATCAAGGATCCACGGCGGAAGGTTGGTATTGATAGTCAATTCTAATATCTCGGCCATAAGTTTTGTATTTTTTGTTCAATAATAATTTTCAACATTTGTTGGATTTATTGTCTTTATATCTGAATTTGTAGCGTTTACATCTTGAAAGTCTCGATTGACTGTTGCTGTTTGATTGCGAACTTTTTTGTGACTAATGACTAGTTTAAAAACTGTACAAATAGAATCCACCTGACTAATATCAGCCTGTGCTGCCCCTGCTCTGTGCTTCAGGTGGCGTCGTTTGTGTCATACTGCGGCAAGTTCCCCGCACCAGTTTTCCTCCAACCCACTGAGGGTACAAGTTCAGCTGGAGTCCACGCGGTGCTGCTCAAACGTGCTCAGCGGTGCCAGGTAAGTGGAGTTGCAGAAAAAACTAACGCTGATGGTGTTACTGATATAGCATTGTCCAGCTGTTCTCCATCGAATGTCCGTGCTGTGTAGGGCGCCTGTCAATAGGCCTTGATATACCAAGTCATCGGAGACATCTATATAGAGAGTTATTAGCTCTTTTCAAAATTAAAAAGGGGCACTGAGATGCTGTCTATAGTGATAACACAGTTTCAAACTGGAGTGTAGAATGTCACATAATTTCGGAGAAGTTTTTGTGATGTGAATTATCATGACCAAAGATGTATCCAATTCTGCTGGCTATCTAAAAATGTGAGTTACCAAAGCTCAAGATAAACTCCTCCATCTGTACTTACTTGCAGATTCCTGCAGAACGGCAAGGTGGTTGACATCCCGGCTGGTGGGCAGCTGCTTGACTCGGCTGTCAACCTCGACTTACTACCCGGTTTTAACCTGGAGGGCTTTGCCAACCGCGACTCCACCATCTACTCTGAGCTGCACGGCATCGAGGTCAGCCCATACAATCCTCAGAGGCACACCACGCTTCAAGGTGGGTGACTGAGTGAGCCGAATCAAATCTTTCCACCTTTTCATCTAGGTTGGATGCTGCAGGTCTGTGATTATGCTTATCAAAACAGGTATTTGAAAAATCGATCAAATCCTAACTTTTTATTTGAGCAGGTTGTTCCTCGCCCAAGTTGAGTCTCGAGGACAGAACAGGTTAAAATGAGCAATGCATTGATAGTTTGTGGAACTGATTACACTGTTGATTATGAATTGCACTCATACTATTGAAAACAATTTTTCATGAATTTTATGAATAGCCTATAGTTTTGTGTATGTGTTTTCAGGGATTCAGCGAAGCAATGAAGGGTTTGTGAAACTGGGCCTCATCAGTGAGCAGAAGTCGCCCATACTGCACCACAGCGGCCCTGACCTCACATGGGTATGCTCATTTCTTCCAGTGTATCCAGTATAAATTACAGATTAGTTGGATTTGCTAATGAGCGTTGGAAATATTGGCATGCTTACATGTTTCTATCATAAAGCTGGAGTTAAGTGTAGAGGGGTTAAGATCTTCATTGATTGTAACTGACCTTTAGGATCTTCTTTTTTTTGTGACTATTTCTAAACCTTCAATATGATTTAATGAAATGTACTCTTCTAAATAGTGTGCTTTAAAATTCAAACAGAACACACTAGAATATAAATTAATAAAAAGTTTA
>CM032663.1:38087868-38194591 GCA_019095985.1 Streblospio benedicti | reverse complement strand
TGCAAAATCTGTGATAATTTGTATTTGTGAGTCTTGTTAAATCTTAAAGTGTCAAAAGATGGATGTGGATGGAAGTTTTAACCACACTTCTCAGAATTTTGAGAAGGGGTTAGTGGTTTAAACAAGTTAATTCATCGGAGGACACTGCTCACCTGCGTATCTAAAATATGATCATGTATTTCAAAACTTATTTTCAATTTATTTTTAGAAATATACTTTGTTGTACTGAAAGCATTATTGTTTACAACACCTGTCAATTTGTTTGAACATCTCTTCTTCCTAATTTTGCAAATTTGTGAAATTTTGCGCTGCTGCTCTCTGAAATCTATTATGAAAATAAATACCTGCACATTTTGTCTGATAATTTTCTCTGCACATACCTTTCAATGTAAAGAAAATTTCATATTTGCCACTGTACAATATATCCAATGCCTTTATACCATGCTGTAAGAAAACCATATACCATGCAGATCGAGACCACTCTATACCCCTGCAATGTTATTTTAAGATCGGGGTTTTGGCAGTATTTTACGTTAGTCGTTACACAGTTACGCCCGCAGCAGTGTGTGATCTCTTTGAAGTTCGGTCCATTCCTGGAAGTGGCAGGTGCGCTCGGCTTGTTATCTCTCGCAAAATGCACATTTTAGCCCAAGTTTGTTGCCAAAATACGATGCTTGCGCACTCGAATCTTAATATTCTGAAATGCCATCCTACATGAAAAAACGTTTTTAAAGAGCTATCTTGTACTAACAAAATGTGTCCACGTCGATTAAGTTTGTTATTCATGCGACTAGTACCGGAAGTTATCTAGGTCAAATTTTTTACAATGTGTTTAAATGGGGAAAGCTGTTAGAAATAGCCAAAGTTACGAAATATACTTGCTTTTTTCGGACCATGCGCACCGACCAAAAAGATTAATATTTTGATATGTTGTAGACAAGAGGTTAAACTTACGATTAAGACCCTTTCCAAGATGTGTCTCGATGGACGCATTTTTGCAATTTAACACCAAACATTGAGAATGTTCGGGAGAGTGATTTTTAATGGTGTCTAAGTTCGCAGAATCATGAGTTGTTGGTACTTAAGAATAATCAATATTTGAAACCAGATTCTGAAAGTGCAAACGTTGACGTTTCCAACAGTATATAATATGTAGGGGCAGTATCAAAATGTAAGAGTGTATTTTAAGAAACAATGGGACTGTATCAGTTTTTTGTGGCGTTTTTCTCGCATGATATTTTGTTCATTTTAGACTTATTGATTTTTCATAGAGTACTGTGTTTTTGCGGCTGTGGCCTCCGAGTGCATGAATTTAAGAAAAACATGTAGTCCGGCAGATAAACCCTGAATTATAGCTGAACCTGGAAGTGTGAGTTGCATTTTTTTTCTCTGCTGATTATTCATGGTTAGACCCCTATAATGATATTCAGGTGGGTGGCACTCTGCCACCCTTGAGCATTTTTCATAAAATTGGAAAATCCAATATGGCCACCATCTCGCTATACTACATAAAAGTGGCATATCTCCTTTAATATTCAACCTAGAAACCTGATTTAATATGTGTCTGACATCAAGAGATCCATTTTCAGCACTGAAGAAGAGGTAACTACTCAGCAATTTACGTAAAATCCAATATGGCTGCCATTTCGCTATACTAGTAAAAGTAGCATAATTAATAATCAACATAGAAACCTGATTTTGGTGTGGAATAGTATGTTTCTGACATCAAGAAATCCATTTTCAGCACTTAAAAAGCTTAACAGGTAACAACTCCGTAATCTATATAAGATCCAATATGGCCGCCATCTATGTACCATAATACGCCATTTATGTACCATAAATTGTAGGATTTAATTAGTGTCAATCAAAATTGAGCATGCTGACGTCCGATTTACCCGGAATAGTAGGTAAATCTGACATCAGCAATCCAATTTCACGATTGCACTTAAAAAAAGCTTAAGTGGTAAAATACCATTCTATCATGACTAAAATCCAAAATGAAGTTTATGATTCATTTTTATTTTAAAATAAATCATATTATAACGTTCTCATTGCCATTTTGACCATGCAACGCCAGCGGCTGTATAGAAAATCTGGACGGTACTAGTCTAGTTTAGCCTAGTGCCGTGGTGTAGGTAAATAACGTGCAGTCATTGTGGATTTCTAAAGCGTGCAGTAAATTTTCGGTGATGTGTGATTGACACGTTTTGATGGTCAATCACACATCACCGCAAATAATGACCCGACAATCGAGTGGTCAAAACCATTCTATCATGACTAAAAAATCCACTTTAAATGAGTTTATGATTCATTTTTATTTTTAAAATAAATCATATTATAATTCAAACATTCTCATTGCCATTTTGACCATGCAACTACTATGGCTGTAGTCTAAACTTATTATCTGGACGGTACTCAGTCTGGATATTTAGATTAGACTAATATGGCTTTCCATCGCAAAAATTGAGCACGGAGATTAAATCACCGGTGATTTTTGCAGGAAATAGAATAATTGATCACGCTGGTCGACCAATCAGCGTGGGTTATTGGCGGAGATTTTCACACGGAATGATAGAATGAAGATTTATAGACTGAAGATCTTACATAGAGAACTAACTATGTATGTTTGTATGTCTCTGGACAAGCTATAGAGCACTTAATTATCAATGAAACAATTTGATTCAAACTTAACTCAACTATATGGTGTGACGCATCACCAAAGTGATTTGATTTGGGGTACTTTGCCAATTAGGTTGTGCTTTCCACAGACCTATTTATGGTCAATTTTGGACATTTTCTGCAATATCTTAAATACTGCATGAAAGAACACATTGGAACTTGGTACAATGCTTACATGTCTAGAGGCCATCGCATGTTTTGAATTTTAGCACTTTGTCAATTTAAGTGTGATTTCCAGAAGGCCATTTTAAGTATTTTTTTCCATTTTCTTCAATAGTTTCAATACAGCTTGAACCATGAGCTCCAATTTTGATACACTGCTTACATACCTAGTGATCATCATCAGTGTTCAATTTTGACCCTTAGCCAATTAAAGTGTTATTTCCAGAAGGCCATTAGCAGTCAATTTTGGTATTTTACATAGTAGTTTCAATACAGCTTGAAACAACCTCCGTATTTGATACAATATTTATGCGAGTGGTGACCATCCCCCACATAGAACTTAAGCCCTTAAAAAGTGCTCAGAAAGCACAGCATTGCATTGCAGCTTATAGTACTAGTGCGATTTTGGATTGTAAGTGCCTTCTAAACATGGTAAAAGTAATATCATTCTTTTTCATGTAATGTCATTGGTTATCATAATCCAGAAGTACCAGATAACCCGGAGCGGGTTATCACCCCTCTTCGAAGAGGGTTGATACCATGGTTATTATCATGCTTGTTCTGAGCCAGACTGCTTTTTCACATTTTTAGGTCACCTGAGTAATTACTCTGGTGACCTATTGCTATGGGTTGGCGTCCGTCGTCCGTCGTTAACATCTTCTTCTCAAAAACTACTTAACCAAATTTGGTATGTAGCATCTGTAGGGTAAGGAGACAAGAAATTGTAAATTTCATGACCCCCCACCCCAAGGGAAGGTAGTAATGGGGTAAAAAGTGTAAAATTGCTGTATTCCTTAAAAAATCTTCTCTACTCCCAGGCATTAATCAGACAAACCAAGTATGTAGTAATAATAACCATTGAAGGGTCTACCAAAATTGTAAATTTCATGACCCCCCACCCCAAGGGAAGGTAGTAAAAGTGTAAAATTGCTGTATTTCTTAAAAAATCTTCTCTACTCCCAGGCATTGATCAGACAAACCAAGAATATAGTAATAACAACCAAGGAAGGGTCTACCAAAATTGTAAATTTCATGACCCGCCACCCCAAGGGAAGGTAGTAAAAGTGTAAAATTGCTGTATTTCTTAAAAAACCCAGGCATTAATCAGACAAACCAAGTATGTAGTAATAATAACCAATTAAGGGTCTACCAAAATTGTTAAGTTCATGACCCCCCACCACCACCACCACCACCACCACCACCCACCACCACCCACCACCACCCACCCAAAGGGAAGGTAGTAATGGGGTAAAAAGTGTAAAATTGCTGTATTTCTTAAAAAATCTTCTTCTCTACTCCCAGGCATTGAATCAGACAAACCAAGTATGTAGTAATAATAACCAAGGAAGGGTCTACCAAAATTGTAAATTTCATGACCCCCCACCCCAAGGGAAGGTAGTAAAAATGTAAAATTGCTGTATTTCTTAAAAAAAAAACAGGCATTGATCAGACAAACCAAGTATGTAGTACATAATGCATGAACTGATGCTGATAAAATGAGACCTACTTGAACCATATATGGATTAAGGTTTGTTGCGATGCATCTTTAAATTAAATTTATGATGGAGATGAGATCATGATAGCTCGTGAATAACCGTTAAAGGTTATGCTCAGTGGCCAAACAAAGATGTGTGCATAGAAGCAATATATGTTCTGTGTATTGTGAAAGTTTCATTCATTTAAACAGCATATTAAAGTATTTAGAGTAATTCATTACTATGCAATAAGAGGAGATATAAACACATCAAAACACGCAACAAATGTCAACAGAATGATTTTCGTCAGACATAGCTCTCATGGTGCACGTAAAAGGCCGCCTATGTCTCCCATGTTAATTGCTACGTCTGCCGTCAGAAATCCACGGTACGTCTAGCGAAAATCATTCGATTGTGCAACATCACGTGACCTTGTGTTTTAGTTAATAGCAAGACAGCATGGTATTTTTAAACGTGATAAATATTGTAAATGTGGGGGATATAAATATTCTTCTTCTTACATTTGCAATGCAAAAGGCATTGTTCATTGATACTGGTCTTTTCAGAACAAATATCATTTTGGCTGACATTATCTTTAAACATCAATGAGAAATTTAATTTTTACCAAATGCAATGCGCAAATTAACAACCAACAAGAATACGTGCATTAGTCCAAACGCATAAGTATAAAATGAAACTACTTGTTAATGTAAAATTGCTGCCATAAATGTTTAAAACATGATTTTATGCTCCATTGGGTATATTTTTTTGTACATGTTTACTAGCATTTTCCATTGTTTCTTTTGAAACAGATGTTCATCAGAATCTATGATTTAAAACACGGCCTTGAATGCAGGTGTATTCCTGCTGTGGGTGTTGCGTTTGTGTTCACACCTTTGTTGTATATTGGCAACAGTAATTGCAATGGTGTAAGTAACCCAAAGGATTTGTATTAATATGTAAGCGAAGCATTAAGTCACATAATGCAATTCAGTTTCAATTGATATAAGATCTAAGAACCTCCAACGTCTGACCCAGATTTCCCTTACCTCGGTTGCGCCTTGGTTCAAGACATCTAGGTCAGACGGCTGCAGGTTCCTTGCTTTTAATAGCAACCTCAACTTCATGCATTATCTATATATAGCATATTTTGCCATAACATTGTTTGAAAAAAGCTGTGGCTAAAAAATTTACTTGAAAAATAAAAATGTTACTATGTACTTAGAAAGTCATTGAATTCCATTGTACAAAGCCTGTGGGAACATTTGTTTACTCATTTGTATCTGACGTGTAGGTTTGGAATGAAACAAAAATACTTGTTTTTCTAACCATTTATTACATCACAGTACATGTTTGTTCCAAGCACTTGTATTTTTTACTTGTAAAGTCTTTCTACAAATTCAATCCTCAAACTCAAGCACCAGCTAAAAATTTGCAATTCAATTGTCCAACCAACTTTTAAGAACTAAGATCTAGACATTTTTCATGACAGAAATGATTTCAACAATTCACTTTTATTAACTTAACTTGTATTAACTTACTGCTATTGAGTTAATCTGAGATAATCAACATTCTGCATCTTAACCAACCAGTGATACACGTAATAAATACTTGTTTTCACCCAAAGGCAAAAAACTATTATCGTCTACTCAGAATCTTGGACTTGACTTTACAAAATTTTAATCGTAAATGGAACATTTGACTTACAGTTGGAGAAAATGGACTGTTTGGATTAATCTTGTATAAAACTTTTAATGCAAACCATTTTTAGATAAAATACTAAATGAATCCTGTTTTTGTTAAAAACCTTCTGCTTGATTTAAAAACATTGAATAAATATCTTGTTTTTTACAATGTACAAATGTGATGACTGAACGTAAATACTGTGAAATTGCAATTCATGAACATAATAATTTTGCAAAATTTTGCTAAAACTACAAGTAAAGGTATGCTTCACGAGTACCTGCATTACGCCTGTATTTTTTTAATATTAGACACGTGTTATATAAGTTCATAGTTTACAATACTGGTCTTGTGGAATAAGTGTACATGGAACAAGTTTAAATGGCTCCTCTTTAATCAATGCACATTCCAATGATAAAATTATTTTACGTAGATTGCACTTTCTTTCCAGATTTATCATTTGCCTAACCCAGGAAATACTGTGGCATTATATACCATATGCAACCATCCTAACACCCATGGTTTTTCGGATTAAAATGTAATTTGAGGTGAGCTTTTGCTGTACATGACTGCCTTTACACTGCCATTTTAAACGTCCATATTTTGATATGCTCCACTTTGAGCGGTGGGCCTTTATACACGGTTGTGGGTCATTGGATGGTTGTTCACCGTATCAATACCTAGTTTAAATGCTGGGGATGATGCTAAATATAATAACATACTTTCCAATACATGGAATGTAAATGGAGATTACGTGGGAACCATTCAGTCATTGATTACATCATATATAAATAATGCTATAGCATAATATGCAAATTGAACACTCCCTATTACATTGTGGGAAATATAATGCTTCTTAGTCTAAATATTATCTTAAAAGTAATGTTGTCTATAAATAGTCTCTGCACATTGCAATAAAAGAACAGGACAAAGCTTGGGAAAAAATAGTATGAAAAAAATCGAGTTGATTTCTTTTGTTCAAGAGTCCAATGTATTGCTACAGAGGTCACATGAAAATTACAGTTTTCACAAATATATATAGATATAACACCTAATTCAAACAATCAATTTAATACGGTCGCATAACAATTTCATTAGATCAAAAATAATTTTCCTATCAGCACACCATAACTAAATATTGGAAAAGCAATATAGCATGTGTACTAGAAAAAATATAAAACAAAAGATAATTTGAAACAAACCTTACCACTAAAGCAAGCTTTCATAAATAAATAAACATTTCAATTTAAACTTATTTGGTTTCAAACCAATACAAAACATGATTTAATTCCTTTACATTGACATAATAACATGACTAGTAGATGCAGACATCAAATCAGAAGCACAATTTTAAATTCATTCAATCTAGATTATTCTGCATTTCAAGGTCAAATAAAATAACGGCAAGCAATAACTTCTAATTATACCACTTATAACTAAATAGAATCTATTAATGCTGCAGAAATAGAATAAGGGGGTCAACAATGAGAAACAGCTTAAGAGTCTGAAAGATACAGCACCTTTACGATTTGACAGCTTTTTCACCAATAAAAATTGACTTTTTAAACTGTGTCAGCATCTCCAATACAACATTGCTTCATTAATGACTATAAGACAAACAAGAATAATCAAATTATGCAAGATTTCATTGCTTTTAGTAACACTGACCTGAAAAGTCTATTGTAAATGCCATCATCCTTGGTGATCAAGGTGATAAATTTAGACCAACCAAGGTCAGATCATGAACAACAAATGCTGTAAGTATTTGCACTGGTAATTTTCAACTTCTAGTAGCCTTTTATCAAAAGAAGTTTTCTGATATTTCAGAAAATAACTTAATATTTTCATAACTAGCTCACAAAAGAATTAATGCACATACATTAATGCAATGATGCATATTCAAACCATTATAATACTAAATGAAATAATCTATTTATGCATGATTTTCATGAAAACAATTTGGGGCATTGACATACATTTTGCACATTGATGCTTTGAAACTTAGACACAAAGTGGGTTCACATTTAGTAACATTTATAGTTTAAGTATTAACTTCTCGGAAATATTTGCCCACATATACAGTACTAGAACAAAAATAAATCACCAAAATGTAAGATTATTGACCATCATCCCTCTGATATGAGTCACTTGGTGGGCAGAGTATTTAAACACAAAATATATATGCATAGAGTCATATGTTGTCAGGGTTAAACTAATATCACAATAATACTATCCTTGTTACAGTTCTTTTTAAAATTGACATCAACAACTTTGAATATCTGAATATGCATGTAATATTATGCTTGAAAGCATAAACATAAAACATAGACAATAATTCTCCTTGAATTTGAATCTTACAACTGGCATAAAATTTCGAATTCTTGATTCAATCGCAGTTTAAACTGATCAGAGACATTGACTGAGACAAAATCATCTCAGGTGAAGAGTTTTGTCAACAAAATTTCTTTACATAATATTAAATCAAATATGTTGTCAAATAATTTAGAGAGAACTGCAACAAGGCATTTTAAATGCCGTCAACATCTCTGGAATTCCACGTGGCCAACATGACTAGATACTAGATATGAACCTAAAAGCATAGTTGCACTTCTAAAAATTCCCATTGAAAAAAAACTTAATACAAGTCCAGATCTATCGGAATAATATTTGATGAGAATATTTTACCTTATCAAAATGACTTCTTTTACCAAATAGTTTACAAATAACCGAAAATATATCACAATGAAAACTATTTCAGCAGTAGTTTCTTGTAAATATCAATTTCATTTTACACCAACAATTGAGCCAAATCGAAAGTACAAAAGTTATTAAAAAAAGGATGACACCAACCAACAAAATCTCTGAAGACCCTGACAACATATTACTCTGTAAAATACATTACTTCACAACTTCAAACGTACATACCATATTTACTGCTGATAATCACAAACAAAGTTTGCTCGTTTACTTTTAGTCATACATCACATCATGAAAATTTTAATATCTTACCTAAAATACACAATTACTTTTTTCATATTAGACATTAAGGCTCTTTTTAAATCACCTTTTCAAGTATTGAAAATAATGTGTGAATTTTACCATAGAATCCACAACTGAATTTGAAATTAAAATTCTGGTATTCTAGACCACATTCTGAAATCAACTAATAGTTCAGAGAAATAATGAAGTTCTTATCAAGTATCATTCACAATCAATCATAGCCTAAAACTCAATCCCTTCGTGCATGTACGTCATTCGTGGTGTGCATGTATTCATATGATCACAGCTCCGACCCATAAACATGGTAGACGTCAACCAGGTCATGGATCTATTGCTACAGTCTTAACAGGCTTGTAAACTCAACCCTTAAAACTGCCCTCAAATGCTGAATGGGTTTGAAATGCTACAAAATACAAAAGATGAATATTTAAAATTAACTTTCAAAGTCTATGTTCATCAAGATAAAACATACAGATAAATTCATATGAACTAACACTGAAGATATTGCAGAAATTATTGTTGCACGCTAAGTGTGACTATATCAGAAATTTCTACATACAGATAAATTCATATGAACCAACACTGAAGATATTGCAGAAATTATTGCTGCACACTTTATCAGAAATTTCTTCAAAATAACCAATTGATAAAGAACTTAAAACAAGAACAGCATATTGCCAAAAATTCCATATTAATCGTAATTGAAAACACTCTGTACGTGGCACATATTAAAAGACATACCTTTGTAAAATATTGCTGAGAAGTTGACATCAGGTAATAATTCCTTAATTTTCTCAATGATTGTTGAATCCTTTTCTTTTTCTTTATCTGTATTCCAGATCTGGATGATGTCATCACGATCACGCACAGAGACACTCAGGCCACCAACTTGATCACCTGAACAATAAAGAATGTGTCAATTGCCAATTATTTCCAAACAAAAGTCAATACTCAAAACAGGGTTAACTAGCAAATATACTTTGGATGGGCGTAAAATCAAATAATACATGCCCTCCCGTCTACACAATGACCCATCACACACATGCATGGAGGTTTGCTTTGGAACCACTAAACCAATCTCCCTCATGCTTCAATTGAGTCTCTACAGACATAGTTTTTTCTGACACAGAGCTTACTTTTGAAATAAAAGTTGCAAGTCAGTCACTGCAAGGTACCATTGAGACGTTCGTTTGCCACAGCCCGGAATATTTTTAACACTATCAAGTATGCATATAAAGACTGGACTTTCTACTTTAATTTACACTACTAAAGAACTAAGTAACTTAATTTCGTGAAGATATTTGAAAAGCTAATACTGTGACCGAGGAGTATGGTCTACTGAGCAACATTAATTCATTAAGTGTAGATTATCAAAAATTGTGCAAATGAAAAAGAAATAGTTACCTGGTGCCATACATTCTGACAACTGTTCCCCAATAGCACCTAGTAATAGCTCCTTCCAAACACGAGACTGCAGCGATAAGAAAATTGTAAGAATGAAATAAGTTTATCTGTTTATATTCATGTGTTAGATGTGCGTTATAAAAAAAATTTCAACTACAATGTACATAATCAAATCAATAATAAACTATGAAACAGTTACATCAATACTTACAGAGTCACTTTTGCTAACTTTTAACCGCCAGTTACCTCCATTGGCATTGTATGCTTCTTCCCTACATTAATTAGAAATCAAACATAAGGAACCAAAGCATTAAAAACTAGAGCCATATACATGTTCACCCTATCATAGCTGGAAACAGATCTACATCATACACAGGATGGGATGAGTGGGTATAAACTGCAGAGTAGAAAAAACTGGGAATAAACTGCACAGTAGAAAAAACTGGGAATAAACTGCAGAGTAGAAAAAAACTTATTTGTACTGCACATTGTACTGTGAAAAAATGTTACCACTTCAAATAAACATATTGCTCTTATTTAAAGAGCATCGCATGAGTGACTGCCCCATAGGTAATACTGAGAGCGGGCCCGGTATGGAAAGGATTTAGTTTATTCCTACAGAGAAAGACAAAGTACAAACCTACTCAGATTCAGGTGTGCTGCTTCTTTATGAATCATAATGAATCCAGACGCTAAGAAAATACTTATGATTTAGTTGGTAACTCCTTATAAATTCTACTTCACACAATAACATATTCCTAGTTTTTCTACAGTATGTAACAGCTGAGTTGCAACATTGTAAATGTAAATGTGGTGGTTTATAGTCGTGATTCTAATGTGCTCTCATGACTATATTCTACACCAGGTCATTGGCACATACAATGATCAGCAATTGATCATTACTTGCATCGGCAGCCCATTCAGCGCACATTGCTAATCACTCAAACAGACTCTCACACACTCTTTCAACCCAATGACCTGTACATAATTAATGTGTAGGTGCCACGGAGCAGTGTGCAACTATTTAGGGATGAGTTTGCTCAACACCCACCACCAGACCCGAACAGGAATTGAACCCACTACCTTCTGGTCATGAGTCCAACTCCCTATCCACTCTGACACTGAAGCAACATTATCTAGACAGCGTGCTCAAGTTATTGGCTGTGGTCAAGTTATTGACAACATCCAAACATACGTCTATCTCCAAAGTGAGTGACATGCACGACGCGGCCACACATCTTACGTAAAGGGCAAAACTGTATCACAGAGTCAATATCTGTTAAGTGGTGCCAATAACTTGAGCATGATGACTACCTTACTTTACAAGCAAATACTCACCAAATAGGCTTGTTTTCATATCTCATCAGATGATAGCTGTACCTGTTGCTAAGCTGATTCACATCAGGTATGTTATTATAGACACTCCAAAATCCCTGCAACCAAAATAAAATATTCTATTTTTATACACTGTCACTATTACGATGATGAATGTCACTGTTTCGGAGTGTTTCCCCATATAAAGATAATTTCTACTTTGGATTTCAAAGATACGCTTGAAGTTAAAAAAATACAAACCTGGACAGTGTTCACTGTGTAGAGTTTCCGCAATAACTGCTCATATTCCGCTGCCGAGGTTCCACGTACAGACCTAAGTAAACCAAGTTCAATATTAATACGCACCTAGTATCAAAACAGCTATACATGTTTGCAGCTGCATGTTTGGTTCTAAATTTAAAATGACAACATACATTTTGAATTATAGATAAAAAAAACTTCCATGTATTACTGACTATACAGTTGGCTAGGACACAAACTTGTATATATATATACGTAGCCTTGTTACATTGATGCTTCATGCATGGAGTCTTAAGCTAGAACCTACTAATCTTATGTTGTCATTTTCAAGTTATGGAGAGAATCAGAATTAGGGGATTATCTCCAAAAGTATTGAATGTATTTGAATGAAGCTTTGTCAGTTTAAAAGTATATGTCTAGAAACCTGTACTAATATCTGTAAATGTTGCAAAAATATCCTATACAGGCATTAATTTCATGATTTTACTGTGACTAGTAGAAATTGGGGAGGACTAGAGGATCAATCACACTGTTCAGCAATGCACAATACGTGAGTTTATGTGTGACGTAAGCTCTCCCATTATAGAGGTCACCAAATTTCACGTCAGACGTAAAATTCACGGTTTATGTGAATGGCTGGTTTTAGCGATTGGTAATCGAGTGCTGAATTCGTCCTGCTCATGAGTATAGCTGCTTGGTCAAAGCATCTTCGGCAACATGTCAAGACGAGTAGATTTTGGGTAAAACTAATACCTTTTTAAAGTTACTAGTCCTGCTGAATATTAACTATGGAAAGCTTAACACGGAAACTGCCATCCAAACATGAATTTAATTTGATAAGGTAGTTTAACACACAGGAACAATTTAGACAATCACTTATGCTTGTTCGACTGATGCGAAGCCCAAGCATCAGAGATCTCTGATGCTTGGGCTTCGCATCAGTCGAACAAGCATAATTGTCTAAATTGTTCCTGTGGTTTAACACACAGATATTAGGAGAGGTTTCTTACGGTCTTACTAGTACCCCATATTGACAAAATCTCATTCATGAGCATGACATATTATTGACTGTTGACGATAATTTCTTAATTTATATTCTGTTTGAGCCTGTTATATTATTAGACTACCTGAAAACAATACCCAAATCCAGTGCCAGCTAGTGGGAAGTAATAACCACTCGACTGCTCTCAAAGTTTCTAAGAGTAAACCTACATATATTATATGCTCGTTACTTTCTCATATAGTGACGGTGTTTACTTATCATCACCTTATTTATGTTCTTTTTCAAATTTGTAGATCTATCTGATAGATCATAATAAAATCGACGTCACAAAAATATCCAACGTCATCGAAATTGGGTGATATGAAACAATTTACCGATCAAGCCAGAATGTCCACGGCGTATTTAATGGCACTCCTTTGATCTCTGTTTTCTCAATTGTGTCTATAGCTGATCTGGAAAGTTGAGGGCTATTTGGAGCCTTATGGTTTTCAGATATCGAAAGCTTCGATTCAACAAACGCCGCCATGTTTACAAATTTTGACATTTGTGTCACGTGATAATAACATTTGGCAAGGACGAGTCTATTATTGTGCACCTGTCTGGCGCACCTCTACCACAAGTTTAACATCACTTTTGCTTCTGTATCATAGACATAAACAGTTGGAACTGAGTTAATGAGTTGATTTTCAGTTTTTCTTGTACTGGTTTCAGTCAAGTATTGTTGGCGAAGTAAAGACGTAGAACCACTCTCAGAGTAGAAGAATCCATTGGACTGTTTTAGCTGACTGTTCTGAATTCATAATGTACTCTTATTCTATATCTTTTAGTAATGTTTTTTTACTCACTTTTAGTCTCTCATGATAGTCTGTGTGTGTGTGGGGGGGGGGAGAAATTCATTAGAATGAAATGATTAAATGATTAAACCTTACATAGACCGTTTTGAATATGATTCAGTAGTAGTCTAGTAACCTCATTTGCTTTCTTTATTGTGGTTTATCAGATGCAGCTGATCTAGATCATTTTCAGACACCAATATCTACTTGTACAGAGCAACGGTCACAAGAAGTATATGACCTGTCCCATCAATGAAGGTTCTCTGTAAGATAGACAGACCACTTACTCATAAACCTCATACAAAAAAAAACTGGAACCAAGTTGTAGACTTTTCTATAAAACTAAAATATACAACCAAAATACGAATTATCCATGCTTGAAGAAAAAAACAAAAAAACAGCATTAGAGTTTGGCATCTATATTTTCTATTGGAAAAAATAAAATTGAAAAGAAAAACAAAGAAGAATCATAAAGATAATCAAACTTTATTATTCAATCTCTTACAAAACCTAGCATGGACCATTTCTTATAGAATGAATCATTGCATTGAGAACATTAATCTTTTTAACATTTACAAGTTCCTAACATAATGTTCTATTAACACTTGTTTTTCAAAACAAAATAAAAAGTCAAAATAAAACGAGATTCTGATAAAGAGATATACAAATATTATATACATAATACAAAAGGTATCACTAGGAACATTTTAATCCATAAATTATATACTAATGAATATTTATTTCATTTAGCTGCTCATATAATCAATAGTGAGATCTTAATCAAGTATAGCAATAACATTTATTATACAATACCACTCTTTTTGTAAATATGTGCAGGTACATTTTCAATTTACTAGCGCCTTCGACAAATTAATTAAATTTTACTTTTTACATTATATGGATATGGATTAAACTATTATCAAGCAAGAGTATATTATTGCAGTCGATATAACATTGAATTTTTAATAGCTTCAAACTAGAAATTGACAGCGAATGTTGAATTACACACAATGAAATGTATGGATTACAATTTTGAAAAATTACACTTGGAAAAAACAATTTTAGATCACGATTTAAATACTTTAAGGTATTTACCTGCTTTCATCCAAAAAATAGCTCTAAAATCAAAATTTTTAATATAACTTCAATCGATTTCGAACTCTACAGGTTCCTTTCAACCAAACCAAGTAATTAATTTTGAAAAGGAACCTGTAGAGTTTAAAATCGATTAAAATTATATTGAAAATTTGGATTTAGAGCGATTTATTGAAAGCAAAATACCTTAAAGTAATTAAATCGTGAGACCCACTGCTTTATACCACATAACAAAAATTAACTGGACACAAATTTTAGAAGAATATCATCAATAAACACAAGGAATATGTTTCGATTATGTATGATTTCAAAATATGAAAGTTTTGTACAAAGTTAACAAAATTGCATATACTTCTTATTGCAATAGTATTTGTTGTTAACTGAAAACACCTACAAAAGCATCAAAATTGCTACTAATCTTTATGTGGAGTTTCTTATCTCAAGGTGTGTTGCATTTTAGACATTTGTTTCTGTAATTAACATGTCAGAAAGCAACAAGTTGGAGAAAAATGTTAAAATACACGCGAGATAACATCCTCTATAAGACTATTTTTATACATTAAAGAATATTTTGCTTGACAGCTTACGCACATTTAGACTATTATAAGTATGTATGATTAGAAATAAACTATTTTACATTCAAGATTATATAATTTAGGGTTCAATAATAGACACACTGCAAACTTTGAATTTACATGTAAATGTACTTAAAAGTAGTTTTCTGGAATGACACTAACACCTACTCCACCAAATAAACATTGTAAATTACTAAGCTAAGATAAATAACATAGCAGTGCTTTTTATCACATAACTTTTCTAAAAATAGTAAATAAACATTGTATGGTGGATGTAACTGCCTACAAAATTGGTACTACAAGTCAGCTGCCGAAGAAATTGATCAAATTATTTCAAACACACCATATTATGGTAATATTGACAATTTCAAAATAAACGTAATAACAATGATATGTCACTTACTCCTCAAGTAAAATTCATAATATTGGTAGATTACTTAACTCTGTCAGGAGATGGAATTAAGATTGTTTAACTATTCATTATTTATTAAAAAACAATAGCTAAACTTAAATTTTCACATTATTTGAAAAGAAATATTCTCCTGACATAATTAAATGACTAAAAAAAATAAATCCAGGAATTTCTAATCAAAACATCATAAAAATGGATGGAAAATAAAAATGGTATGGGACAAAAAGTGCCACAAAAACAGTTATATCTATGGTATATTGCTATGTTAAATGCAAACATAAAAACATTCTGAACAATGTCATGTCAATTGAAAATGTATTTTCATTGAACACTGCTATACAATATTTAACCTTTGTAGGGTTAGTTGTTTTTGACTATTTTCCTTTCTCAAATTTACGATTTAATAAATGGAAAACCACTTAGTTCAAAACTAAAAGGAATACTCATAGCAAGGAATATTATATGAAAGATGTTCAATGAATTTACATATAAATCACAGAAATTCAACACATAATTTTGGACCTTTCCAATTTGGAGACATTCTAAGACTACAGTTTAGAATAGTTGGACAGTTTTATACTTTCAATACAAACATGCAAAACATTTTTTCAAGACTTTTTTCTAACACATCAAATTTTCTCTCTTAACACGACACTAGTTAAGCTATATTCTAATAAACAATTGCCTATTTCTATCAACATGCATCATTTTGATGAATAAAATGCATATGATTGAGTGCATGATAGTAAATAATTATACTCCAAAACAAATATTCCATAGATGTTCCATAGAACAGTTCATATCAAATCCAGATCTGCATTTTTATAAACTGTGTTGCTCTTTTGATTGCAAAACAAATTAGTCCCAAAACAAACAAAAAATAATTTTTGTTTCACAAATTTTGACTCAACAAAACAACATGGTGGTGTTTCAAATACCGCTACTGTTTCATGACGCATCATCATGTATGTTTAACTGGATGACATTGTGAATGGCATGAGAACTTTTTCACCAAGCACAACTGTTCCTACTCAATGGGAACTGACCAGGGATGTGGGGTACGTCCATACTGCAAAAAATATACATAAAGATGATGATACATGTACAGATCATGCTTTGTTCAATAATGATTTAGCTAAATACAAAATACATTTAGGTGTATTTAGGTACATAACAAATGTTTTCACCTGTATGTCGGTGAGCTCTTTGTAGAGCCTCATTGTGATAGGAGCTCCATCGTCCATTGTCGGAATATGCACCTGCAACAAAACACCATTTTCTAAACAGATGCCTGGTACATTTGAAATACATTGCATTGAGTATGGACCACTTCTTCTGCACTAATGGAACAGAAATGTAAATCAAGAATTTCGTGACGTTATGTCAACTTTGATGACTTTTAAATGCTCTCAAGCCCACTGACTAATCTTTGCCATCATAGTTGATTTTATAGCTATAATTGCTATAGATTACAAAATAACTGGTACCTAAATTTCATAAACTTGATTTACCATCATTTACCATCATTTACAAGCATGCATAAATCAGTGATTCAACGGCAAATGTTGATTAGTTTGGTTTGTTACCTTCTCTCCCTTGAAGACAATTGACTCCACTGGGCTGACAACACAGGCCGTGCCAGCACCAAACAGCTCCTTCATGCGGTCCTCCTTCAGGGCCTTCAGCACATCTTTCATCGTGAAATTACGCTCAGTCACTTTGAACTCACCCTAATTATCAAAAAGAAATATACTAATGTTAGAACGATTAAGCATTTCGGATTTCACATTCTTGAGTAGGAAATCTAATAGATATTTGCAATATCCTAACAAGGAAGCAAAAATGTGTACATTTCATAATTATTCTCCATTAAATATTATATAATGGAATCACAGATATTCCTCAATATGCATCAGCATCAAAGAAAATATGCGAGACACAACATACCCAGCTTTTGGTGAGTTCCAGCAAACTCCTCCTGGTGACACCAGGCAGAATGAGCCCAGACGACAACGGCGGCGTCACAAGCTCTCTTTCTGTAGCACAACGTAACAATAGTCAATAAACGTATCACGAGATGTAATAAATATCTAATAATGTATACTAGTAAAAGTGTATGCTACGCAATATTGAAAACTGCCATACAGAGCTCTTCAATAGTTGATCATGACTTCTCACACAAATTGCTTGAAACACAGACTGGTGACAGTTACAAGTGACTTCAAATTTGCATACCCAGTATAATTGTGTGACATTGCATAATATTATAATGTACTCTTGTTTTAACCAGTTCTTGAGTGAATAAGCTGCACATGCTCACCTCCCTGCTCATTGACCCAGAACATGAAGATGTTCATGGTGCCAACCTCCGTGAGCATGTGATCTGGCCCGTACAGCCAGAGCACCTGCTGACAGTCGTGCTTCTTTAGAGCCTCGATCTGGATCTGAATCGTAGGCGCGTAGTTGCTAACAACAAAAATATGATGGTTAATAAATTACACTGACATATAAACAGTTTCGACATTTTCTCTTAAACGCGTGCACCTCATATTTATCGATAACTCAAGATAGTAATACTAATAAAACATGCTTATATTTTCAATATTATTAGTGAATAAGTTTTTGAATTTTATCGGTGCAGTTGCCACCAACAAATACATGTATACCACTTTATGTACTGATATTAGTTGATTTAGATAAGAATCTGGAGAGCATATTTGCTAACAATAAGTACATACTATCTTGATGTTAACCTAAAACTGGCATCATATTAGCAGTAGTTATTTTCTATCAGAATAAATTTAATTGATGTCATTTTTCAAATACGTAAAGCACACTCACCTGCCCATTTTGTAGGCACCACAGCCTCCCTCCCAGGCTCTCACATATTGAGGATCGGCCAAGAGTGAGACAGGCTTGAAGCCGGTGGGGTAATATGGACCCACAGGGCCAGTTAGCACAAACAACTTGGCTGTGTTGGATTTTTGTACTCCAAGACTTGGCTGAAAATATGCACACAAAAATTTAAAAAGTGTGTGATAAAAAATACAGCACTGCATCAATGGATTTAATTTATTAATTCATGTCAAGTTTTCAACATTTGAATTTCACTATTGACAAGCTTAATTAAGATATATGATAAAATCCCACCTCTGTTCCAATCATAGTCGGACGGAGATATAGTGATGATGTGGTCGAATAAGGAACCCACTCGGCATCAATCTGCAGGAGTTTCTTCAGTAGTTCAATCAGCTCTGCACCATCAAAAGTCTGAAAAACACAATGAAGAAATATGAATGAGAGTAATAAATGAGCTCATGGACTATAGGTTTGACTATAGATTATAGCGAAAGATAACGAAAGTTGACAGGGGGGAGTGGGAGGGTGGCGGCGGCTGTCTAGCACTTGGGTGATGTCACCTTTTGAAATTTTTTTTAGCTATTTTATTAATAACAGTATTTGAACATACTTTCTGACATGTTAAGTGATGTGATATATCTACTAGTTGAAATCACATTGCCATGTTTGTTTTATATCCTAAATAGATTTTAAAAAGTTGTCTAAATTATGGACATGCATATCTAAACGTATTTATATAACAGCACAGTTAAATCAATGTTAAATGTCATCGGAAAACCATGTCGGGGGGGGGGGGGAATTGGCAAAGATAACATCACTTACAAGGAGGAGCGGGGGGTGCTTCAAAGATGACAGGGGGGGGGAGGGGGGGAAAAAAGGCCAAATATGAGGAGTCCCCAAAGAAGGATGGTTCAAAATGGCAAGGACTGAAAAATACCATTTTCATGTGTTGATTATTTTGTAAAGAAATTAGAATTCTAAAAATTTCTATATAGGTGCGGCAAAGAAATAGCATATCAGTCCTAGAATTTTTCGTCAAATCTCACGACTATATACACAGTAGTGTATATAGGCCTATATATCCGTGATACAACCGGTTCAATATCTGTGGAACTTGCACTCAAAATTAACTTTTCTACATAAAAGTTATGACTGGGTCCACAGGTTGGTATGAACAAGGACTTGTAAAGGCAGTGTGAGTGATCAAGCTGTGAATACCGACTGTGAGAATTTTTATAATGATATTCAATACAATTTTCTAGTTATAATAGAAAATAAATGTTACTCAATGAAGTATCTGTTAGCACATTAGTAGTCATATCCATTCATGTAACTATGGTAATTATGGTTGAAAACTTAGTTTTATAGGCAAGATACCGATATACTGCTCATGTGACTACACAAACCATGTTCATTTCATTAAAAAAAAAAAGCATGTTCGAAATAACTTAGATCTAGAATCATTAGAGATAATGCTGATTATGTACATGTAACATCAAGTGTATAGGTATCTATAGCAGACAATTTCTTTAAGAAAAAAAACACAAACAAAAATCATCCACATGAACAAAGGATTTATTGGTACATTCTACATTTCATTAAATAACACAACTCTAGATACAACACTTGAACAGTCAATACTAGTACTGCACATTACAGTAAGATGAAACAAAACTTTAAAGTAATCAAATTGTTTCCAAGAAAATCTCCCTAATACATATACATAACTTCAAAATTTCTGCTTCTTTTTTCCCCCATGTCCCATTCAAAAAGTTTCCACTGATTCTCTTTGAAGATGAATGGCAACTGTGGTAAATGATGGCTAATCACTCTCCTCTTCAGATTCTTCTTCATCCTCTGGCTCTTCAGGCTCTTCCTCATCTTCATCGACCTCCATAACCTTCTTTGCCTTCTTGGAAGAGGCAGAATCCCCTGCAGCAGAATATTTGGCCATAGCAGCTTCATATTTCGCCTTCTCAACCTCATTCTTTTTCTGGTAAGGTGCTTTCTCTTCATCAGACATCTTGTTCCACTCTTTTCCAGCAGCCTTTATCAACTCTTTACTGCCTCCTTCATGCAGAAAATCCTCCTTCCTCCTGACTCGGAAATCAGCAAGAAAAAGGAAGTATGCTGACTGAGCCTTCTTTGGCTTATTGGGGTCTTTTGCAGGGCGCTTCGTTGCCTTTACAGTAGTCTCCTTTGAAGGAACATAATCAGCCATTTGGCTAGTATAACGCTCTTTATCTTTAGCTGCTTGTGCTTCAAATGGCTTTTTCTCAGAATCACTAAGACTTTTCCACTTTTCTGAGACAGTTTTGGTGAACTCTGCAATCTTTGACATGTTTTCTCCCCTTTCCTTGCCTTTTTCTCTTTCAGCAGCCAAATAAAAAAAGAAAGCTGAGATAGCTCTCTTTGGTTTAGTAGGATCCTTTTTTGTAGCTCTAGGCATGGTGGCTTTTGTGAAAGGCTTTTGTGAAATGTGCAGTTCATGCAATTTGTGATTGATATTGTAACATGAACAATAAACTAAGCTTTTTATCAAAATAATTTACAAAAATAAAAACTTTAAGAGTTGTCATGGTCTTTACAAGCACGATTTCTCATTGCTCCTGATAGGGTCAGAATATTTTATTAACCTCTGTATCTATTTAAGACAACTTTAGATAACCAAAAGTTATTATTTACTGCAGAAATAAAATTAGACATAATGCTCCCCATAAACATAATGCGATCTTATATTCTACGAGAATATGAATATGAATCTTATATTCATAATGCAACGATTGCCACACTATTTTGATATGCAAAAAGAATATATCTTGCATATACCAGCATATAATTTTAATAAGTTTTGAGAACATATATGACTACTTATAAAAATCACAATTTTGTACACGTCTCTTAATTAAATATATACATGATTTATGCTTATAAAAAGGCAAAACTTTGATGCTTGGGTTATAAAAAGACAAAACTTTGGTGTTTGGGTTATCAAAAAAGATACAAATTAATAATGAAAGAGATATGTAATGTGTTGACACCAAGTTCATTTTCTATCATATTTTCATGCAACTGTTGATTATTATGTAAACCAATAAGAATGATAACAATTACAATGTAGATGGGGCAAAAAAATATTGTATCATTCCTATAATTTTCATTTTGATATTCAGTAGATGAGCGTGCCAGCACTCCATCAGACGTTAGCAGTCTGTCATTTTTGTAATTCTATCATTACATACTCATGACTCCCAATGTGTTGTTTTTTGGCATTTTATTACTTCTCTGGGTTTTATTTACAATTAGTAACAGTTGCCTTGAAAGGTGTGGTGAAATTTTAAAGCCAAACCCGAGCTAACAAAAAGTGACGGAGTGCTAACGTCTGACGGAGTGCTGGCAAGAGCATCTACCATTCTTAAGTAAGGAAAGAAAATGTTACTCAATGAACTTGCTGTCCGCACATCAAAGGTAGATGCAGTAGTTGCTCCTTAACAAAAAAGTGAAATAGCTCGCTATCTCAAAGAATTACTTGGAAAATTAGATGAAAGATTTCACCCTTTACATTGCACTGAAACTGTTCTTTAGTACATACATGTATACTTCAAACCAATGACACTGAGTAATGTTATTTCTATATCTGATATGGCTGACACTGAGGACTTGACACTTGGTTTAAACATTAATATTTACCATATATGCAAAGTATGAAAACAGGATTGGGTGACAGCTAAACATGTGATTAATGCCATCTCTCGTAAAAAATTGCCAAAACAAAACATGAACAAATAAATTTGATAAAAATTAAGCTTAACACACATATCCCCCAAATTGAAATAAATAAATAAATTGTTCTAAATCACCATTTTAAATCCTAGTCTGTACAACAATCACTTACCGGTAATGCAGACCTTGCAGCTGTGTTAATCATACGTTCCACATTACAGTCAGGTCGGAACATTCGAACCTTATTGTCTACACCACGAAACGCCTTCATCCCTTCAAACAGCTACCAGAAAAAATCCAAATAAGAAGGATAAGATCAAGAAACATGATTCTAGGTTAAGTTTAATAAATTTGCAGGTTGATCAGTTGGGTTGGAAACGAGTGATATTGCCTGTAAATTTGCATACATAATGATTTTGCTTGATAAACTGTAAATTCCATATAACAGTCCATATAAAAGATTATGTCGTTTAGAGTTGAATTTTGAATTTGAAATTTATCAAATAAGCAAGATGATGATGATAAATGTTACTGATATCATAAGAAAATTTTGGCAAGTATAGTTTCTGATGCTTATTTTCTATGGATACAATCTTTTTATCCATATCAGATTGAATATCAATGGACTGGGATTTTAGATGAAGTTTACAGTTCACAAGATGATTGATCAGACAAGAAAACCATAGCCACGTACAAAGAAAAAATATGAGTCCAGGTAGTGCTGCCACCAAGCTGCTAATAAGGGCACAAATCAGGGTAAAAATGAGCAAGTGGTGCCCTCTGGTTGTGGAGTTGGAAACTCACGGGCAGTGCTGCTCTTTCAGCTGTATTCAACATTCGCTGCAGGTTTAATTCTGGGCGGAAAATGCGGATCTTGTTATCGGCACCTCGATAGGCTTTGAGGCCTTCATACAGCTGAAATATTTGAAGAATCAACAGACTGCTCTTTCAAAATGCTCATTGTATGTTCCTTTTTTATTAAAATTTGTCTTAATCAAATCTAAAAATGATATGCATACACAAAATAGGATATTACTATTAGTTTTGGTTCTAAAAAAGGAACAAACTAATTGTGTAGATGTAGCAAGGCCTGTAGAAATTCTTCAAGATGAAGCTATTTATTCTACTATCTATCAAATGGGTTTTAATGTCACACAATCTATGGGTCTGTAGACTAACTTACTTATAAAGAGATACGGATAATTCAATAGCTGAAAAATCAGAATGTGGTATACACAATGTACTTGAGGTTTAAAAAATGCTCGCTGTGATTGCGCTTTTCATCTATATTTTGACATTCTTAGCCATAATGGAAGTAACACTTTGAGTGCATCATATATATTCATAAGCAAAAATATGAATATTCATGAAAATCTATCATAAATAGCTGAATAATCACCTATCATGTTTGAATAAAAGCATGGTAGGGAATGATTTGAGAAAGAAGTTAATTTCCTCAAGAGGTTCTTGAATAATCACTATTAGCTTCTTGATCACCAACATGACTTGGAAGCAATGTGAACGCAAGCACACCCTAAATCCAAGTATGAATGGTATTTTAGAGCCCTAATTGCGCTGTCACTCAGGACAGTCATGGTTAAGTCAGTGTTTTGTGAGCAATAATAGACTCCATATCTATCATTTTTAATAAGTACTCTCAATTAATTACCCTCTCTGCTCTTACACCACTATGGGTACATGTATCTAAATAATCGCCAGCTGGTTTATTTTCAAGCTTACAGTACTTTTATATCTATATTTACTACTTTGATATATTTTAAGCATAGGTCTATTTTGAAATGATGGATGCACTATTATGTAACTCTTAAATGTTGTTTTAGCTCACCTCAACTGCATAGTGATACACCTTTGCAGCAGGATGCAAGGAGAAATTGCGCAGAGGTGTAATCTGTGGTGCTGTCCATCCAGATTTCTCCGACCAGTCAATCTCTAACATGTGGTCAGAAAACTCCTGCCAGGATAACACAATTAAATATAAAATTCAAAAGCTCGAAGCTGCACCTCCAAAGTTGATTCTCAGATAATTATTCAAATTCTTAAAAAGAGACTAGGAAGTTATTGACATATGGTATAACAGTAGATATCATTCATCTTTCAATTATTTTATACTAAAAAAACTAAATGTATTGAACAAAATGTATTAAACAAACGTAAATAAAATAATGGATAAATTTGACACCTATGAATAACCAATTATATTCATTATCTCAGAGTATATTGTAGAAATTATAGAATATATGAAGTAAAAAATGCACACATGCCTTGCCAAAAACAAGGTTGTCTGGGTCAGGTTTTGGCTTCTTTTGAGCTTCTGTACATAGCTCAATCTGAAGGTCAGATGCCTGAAAAATAATACAACACATATACCATATATATTACATACATGTAATGAGATTGATATACAACAAGGTGCTGCTTAAATTTTGAATGGAATAAAATCAAAATCATCATTTATCGTCCCTAAAGTATCTAATAAAAAAATTTATGATAGCTATAGAAAGCCATGGAAGAATCACTCTTTTGTTTGTGCCCTATCTAAGCCCTCCTTCTTTTCACCAAATTAACCCCAAGTAAAACCAAAACTCACTTCTCAGTAAGAATCTTCACCCATATTCAACAAAATTCAAATGCAACTGCTCTGGGTGCTTCTATGAAATTATGTAATTTTGAAACAAAGTGAACTAAATTCTAGAATAAATAAAGAACTGATAGCAGGTGGAGTGTAGGACATGTGAATACAGGATTGAATTAGTCCCCTCACATCTACATGTAAGTGGTAATTATACTTATATTTTCACTCCCTACTACAAAAGTAAGTAGCCAACAACAGTGACCTTTACATGTTTACGTATAATACAATTTAGTTCAGGTAGGATATGCAAGAATTCTAGACCAATATACATCAGATAAAAACATGTCCCAAAACTAGTACAATGTAACACGTCAGATAAAAATATGTCCCAAAACTAGTAACAGGAAAACACTTCTTAGGTTTGCACTATGTCCTATGTGTGATCAAAGGATAAGAGTGGCATCATTGGCCAGCACTAATTCAACTATTTCGGGTAAACTATTAAAGTAAAATCCCATCAATCAATTGAACATCCAACGAATCCTTATCTAGTTTAAAATCATTTACATTGATGCATGCCCAGACTCATTATAACAAATGAAATCATATCATATAGTATAATATCAATCTCTGAGGTATCAATGATGAAGAAAAAGAAGAATGCTTGTAACATTTTTATAGCAATTTTGAAGGCAATAAATCACAACAACGATTGTCCATTGCACATTCTTTCCCCTATCTGGTTCAGTAATGTGTAGACACAAACATCTGATTTATACAGCAGTCGATGACCTGGTATATTTAGTCTAGTTTTTGTATGTCAAATTAGACATCAAAAGTGTGTACTTTATACCAAGTTCTATTCAAATGTTCATACACTATCTTTCTACGGTATGCCATCTAACTTCAAATTATTTATCTTTAACTAATTTATTTGATGAAGATAAATATGTGATAATTTTCTGACTCAAATGTATGATTTGTCAATAGCATGTCCTGATCCATCTACAGTTACATCCTTTTGGGTTAATCCAGCTAATGTCATTAGTCACAGTGATTATGACCAAATGTATAAATATAACGAGACTATTTATATAATAAAAACTAAGTCAAGACATGACACAGACTTATTGATATTGCAGGGCACAGCATTCTCTGACGTGGTACATTATAGAGCGTGCCTGTGGACAGGACTTAAACCAGAACATCATTTTGGAAGAATTTGTAGTTACTTAACATGTATTAAAATTAAACACATAAAAATCTGAAGATCACTTGAATGGCTATTTCGGTAGCTTCACAAGCTTGAAACATCAGATCACTGACAAGGCACCACTTTACACTATACTATTCATACGAGTGTCACAAATGGCTTTGATAGTGAGAAATGATCCTCACAAAAATGGTCCTTGTAAGAAAACTTTTAAGTTATCAAGTGTGAAACTCGAGAAGTTGCATTTTCATTGTAGGTTGAAAATTATAGCGTCATAATAATAATATTGACTCCATGATAAATTAGCTTTCAATGACACATGTACTTATATCGTATGGTTCTTGCTTACCTATAAATAAGTGAATTGGTTACAAAATTAGATTTTGTGCAATTGCAACAAATGATGCTACTATCACATGAAGGCACAGTTTAAGACCATTCAATTTGTATTTATTTCAATTTGCACATTTCTACATGGATTTTGAAGATAGTGTAAACGTGTTTATTATACCATTGGCATTCATAGAAAATGTTGCCGTGTCATTACTCATTTAAACAACTTGCGGTAAATGCACATAAATTGTTACTAAATCTCTTACTGGGTAGATAAATAAAAAATGTCTTGCATATATAAATCTAATAAAGCAATCAAAGGAAACAAGATAGTCAACATGAGTCAAGAACACTCATAACGACAATCTGTGCACATGTACATTGTCATTATACATTGTATCTGCAAATCAGAAGTATCCACGAAGCACCCATTGTGGAAATTTACAACCTACTGCTATATTGATATTGTGATCCTGAATTAGGTGGACGACGGCACCGTTTGATAGGTGCATTGTGCACTGATTTGGGTTATGGCTAACGTGGACTTGTTGAGTAATTAATGAAGACGCCATTACAGCGCAGTGAAGGTCATTATGCATTGTAAGGTCAACATGATGTAACTGCCTCAATGACCCATTGTGAAGATATATAGACATCATTGTAAGCTGCATTTAGACAGGGGGATTAACAGTTTGTGATGAAGCCCCCATTGGTTAGTGGCAGCCTTTTGTATCCAGATACACGATTGGCTGTATTTTCTAACCAATGGACTGAGGTAATGAGAAAATTGCAGTTTTATCGGCAATCTGTTCAATTTATATATTTTGATATGGTCAAGTGAATATCAACAAATATTACACACCTGATATTTCATATACATAAAATGACAATGACAATAATATGAACAAAATTCAAATGCAGTTCCCAACAAGCTGTAGTCAGTATTCAACATTTGGATTAAGAAATAATTTTTTCAATATAAAATTTAAGAGTTCAGTCTATGCAGCTGTAATAATGGTGAAAGACTGGTGACAGATTCTGTCCATGAAACTAAAATGAGAAATCTTAACACAAAATAAGTTTTTTTCAAAAGGATTTCTCGCCGTCATAGGGAGCTTTGGGAACACTGGCCATTGATGGCCCTTAACCTTTGTGTCTTGTTCATTTCCCGCAAGAGGATAAGGGGATTAGGCGCACACCTTCCCACAATCCCCCAGTAATGGCCCTGGAACCAGCCTCGTAAATCACCAGCATGGAGCATAATGGGGAGTAATGCACACAATAAATCAGCACCTCTTGTCGTCTGCCAGGCGGCTAGTTTGTCACCTGCTAGGTGTCACTGCAGTATTGTGAGGGATCAGCTATTAATGCACCATCAATTGATGATTAACTGTTTCTGTTCAGTGTGACAAATTAATGGCCTTCTTATTTCCTTTCTGCAATGAATATTAATTTACAATTGTGAACTATGAGCAAGTTATTATTACAGCTTATTCAAAGTTAAAATAATAAAAAAAAAAAAAATCTGAATTTTTGCACATCAACATTGAAAATAACAAAGTATTTGATAAATATAAAAAGGTGTAATCATGAAACTGGAATCATACACGCAGTGCAGGCCCTAAATTTAGCATCTGCATTGGGTTTGTATCTTTTTGAGAGCAAATATATTTATCTTTTTGAGAGCAAATATATGCTTACAAATTCTAGGAATACACCATAATGATTTCCATTCTTTTTATGAAATCTAAATGGGCGCTTTTCCATAAGTAATTTCCATCCACTGAAAATTCCTTTACAGAAGTCATAATGAGCTGTTGATCAAGCACCGTTATCTAGTCACATGACAGACACAGAAATCAGCCAAGACGAATGTCTTCTGTCACTTAATAAATACCCCATAATGCAACGTTAATCACACCTCACACAATGCATGAATGGGCCGTGAGCAGACAGATGCGTTTTGAAGCCATGCGACGATTCAATCCACGAAATGAATGTCTCTGCGATACAAGATAAATGTCATTTTAAGCGGTGAATACAAGATTTATGTCCGCACCGAGCCGTAACCTCATCGGTTAAGTCACCGAAGGGTTAAATAAAGCCGGTGGTTTGAGATTTGTTTTACTTCTGTCTCTTACTCATTAATCTGTCATTACACATACGGAGATAAGCAGAGGTTGTGTAATTGAAGAAATTCGGCTGTTGAATGTGCTGTGAAAATGGAGTGTCATGCATTGGGACGCTAGAACTGTATTGGGGGAAATGGATGACGGTATTTATCTTTTAATTGCAGGAATTAAACCTTTGCACAATTGAGTAGTTTCACTTCTATAGAATAGCAAAGATTATCATTAATTTCAATATTAAATAAAAAGAAAGAAGGATCCATTGCATTTGTGTTTTCTAAAGAATATAAATTTAATGTAACTACCAGGTAAAAATAAAGACCACTTTAGACACAAATAAAATGACATGGGATTGTACATACTGTAAATCGCCATGTATGTAAGGCCCCATGTATGTAAGGGCCATCTTTCTATATAGTATTACCATCAAATTAGCTATGTTCAAGTTGCCTACTGAAAAGTCATTTACATGTAATAACACAATAGAAATTTGAATTGAGGCACTGAGTGCTTTGATGATCATCATAATCACAAGATGCATCCTATCAAGTAGTTGCTTCATCACAGAAATCACCGTAGATGACTTCTGGGTGCCAAATGTGAACATGGTGCATAAAAAAAATATAATTACACTTGCCAGACCAATAGAATCGCATACAGCTGATCGCATAATAAATTTGAACTGCGGGATTTATTTGTGATTTATCAAAAGAGCTTAACAGGATGGCACCATAGGAAATGTACATCTATGTACCACAATTAGCTTTCATAAAAGTCCATTCAAGCATCCTATTTCCATTCAGAATTGAGCGAAGACCTCAGGCAATAACAGCACTATATCTATGATAAAACATACTAATTTTGAGCATCCCTGTAGTCTGAATAGGGCTTTGAGCTGACAGTTGTGGTAATTCGCTAACCCATGGTACCACAATCCTGAGAATGGATATATGACCTTTGGCCAGATATATCCCAACCGTCTTTTTGCCAAGTCATTTATTACAAGATGTTAAGCCATGGCCGAACAGTTATGACAATGATGAGCCTGACCATGCAGTCCGTCCCCTGCTCACAAACACTGTTCACATCTATTGTAAAGACACCATTTATTATCATTAGCTTTACGCAAGCATTTGCTGTCTACAAAATGTTTATGAATAGCGCATGTTAATAAGAAACAATGAGTCTCACATTAAATTAGTCAAATAATCATCAGGTTTTAACTTACGGAAAAAGGTCATCAACTTCAAGATATATTTAGTTGAAGTTTCAGTTTGTTTGATCTTGAACAACCCAAACATGGTACAGCATCAAACATCAAAGTAAGTAACTGATAAGACAGTGGAATTTAATCAGGTCAGGCATATCACAGTAAAAAAATGGCAGACGTCCAATTTATTCTTATCATCTTAAACCTGTTACATTTATTACAACTTGAGAGCTGTCTAATTCCTGCTATGATAAAAACACAAACTAATTCAGGGGAATCTCACGTGCGGTCAGATCGATGACGTCTAACATGTGTCACATGTCACGCGATCAAGGCTGATGCACAGAAAGCGTATGCATTATCTTATATAAAAATATAAATCTCTGTAAATTCATGATTGCTTTGTATATCAAATATCCGTTGGCCTTATTCCAAATCAAAGCCACAAGTACATTCATGTACTTCCTATCTTACTCAGAATTTTTCAAACTAAGCTTATAATCAAATCCAAATACATGTAGATCTCTAATTTGTAAACGCAAATTTCAAAATACAGATTACGGTCACAAATATACTTAGGGCATATTAAATAGTGCAGTATAAATCCATTTAAAATGCCTGCATCTAATAGTTCTTGTTTGTAAACATTGAAGTAAGACAAAAATTATCATTTTGATATCTGTAACAGATATCAATGACTACTATCACATGATGGTCAGGCCACACACATCAGTACAAACCACTCTATAATAATGAAAACGTCATACCAAATATTGGGACTTAACCAGTAAATCAATTGCAAAGTATAATAAATAACATTGTATGTACAAAACGTAGAAAATTTGCTAAACTATCCTATCATGCTACATTCAGAAGTTATCATTAATTAAAAATGATTACGCTAGACCACACATCAAAACAAAATTGAGGAGGATCTAAAACACAATCAAGCATACTTGAATCTATAATATGACAATATGTCACACTCTTATGATGATACTGAAGATGAAAACTTTCCCTTGAAGTAATAAATTTATAGCATGTGCATGTGGAAAGTCGCCAGCTAAATGCAAGACAAGTACATGTAAAAAATTAAGCAACGCACATTAATTTTTTTAAATAGCATCATTCCACAACAAGTGCATATGCACTCACGTTGATTTATTAGTTTTGACAGAAGCACACACAAAGCGTACACAACTACGAAAATGCAAATGAATTTTCAAGTTATATTGTTGAATGTGTTCATTGTGTTGGTGTAAAATATTTTGGTTCATCTTTCTTTATTCACAACACTATATTTTTTCATACATAACACAGTTTCGCCAAACAACTGTTGGCATCATCAGAATGCTCTTCCAGCGCAATGTCAGGAGGTCAAATATTCCGATCATGACCGAGGATAGAATCATACACCCCTATTGAAAAAGCTCTGCAAATAATAAGGGACCGTTTAAACAATGACAGAACTCTAAAGAAGCGTATGTTATTAAATCCAAATGAGATCATGGACCTTTGTGAATTCATATTCACAACGACGTATTTTCAGTTTAGAGGATCAATCTACCAACAGAAGTTTGGCAGAGCTATGGGGAGCCCAGTGTCACCAATAGTAGCAAACCTGTATATGGAATGGTTAGAGACCAAAGCAACAGCCACTGCCCCAGTGACTTGTAAACCACAACTATGGAAGCGGTATGTGGATGATGTGTTAGAGAAGAAAAAAGAGAGGAGAGACCCAGAACCTCACAGACCATCTCAACACAGTGGATGAGACTGCTAGCATCAAGTTTACGCATGAAGAAAGACACGGATGCATTCCATTTCTAGACACACTGATCGTGCGAAAACCTGACAGGAGTGTGAAATTACTAGTTTACAGAAAGAAGACACGCTCTGACCAGTACCTACACTGCTCCTCCCACCACCATTTGCAACAAAAGCTAGGTGTTATACACACCCTCTTAGATAGAGGGAATGACATAGTGACAGAAGAAGTTGATAGGCAGAAAGAGGAACAACACATAGTTGAAGCTTTGACAAGATGTGACTATCCTGAATGGTCATTCCGGCGAGTAAAACACCAGATAGAAACCAAAGTTGAACGGAAGAGTGAAAAGAACAAGAAAAGAAAAGAAGCAGAAAGATGAAAAGGCCAGGTTATCCTACCATATGTGAAAGGTGTTACAGAAGGGATCTCCAGAATTCTGAACAAACATTTAGTAACTACGGCGATGAAGACAATGCAGACTATCAGGAACATCCTAGTACACCCGAAAGATAAAGTGGATAAGACGGAATATGTGAAATTGTATATAACATTCCATGCAAGTCGTGATAAAGTGTACGTCGGGGAAAAGGCAGAAAGTTTGGTACCAGACTGAAGGAAAATCAGAAGGACTTGGAAGCTAACCAGAAGGGAGCATACACCAGATCCACGAAAAAAGAGTCTCAAACGGAAATACACAAGAATGCTATCACAGACCATGTGAACCAGCAGAACCATGAAATAGACTGGGAGGGAGCTAGAGTGATAGGCAGAGAGAGCGAATGGATGGCCAGAACCATCAAAGAATCAGTACACATCCGAACCTGTTAGCAGGTTATGAACAGAGACGAGGGGGGCACCAACTCTCGCGAGTGTATGATTCTATCCTCGGTCAGGATCGGAATATTTGACGTCCTGACATTGCGCGGGAAGAGCATTCTGATGATCCCAACAGTTGTTTGGCAAAACTGTTAATGTATGAAAAATATAGTGTTGTGAATAAAGAAAGATGAACCAAAAAAAGTTTTCAAGTTGCTAAAAAATCAGAAATTTGTAGATGGTCCTTCCGGTTATCTATATATATAAAAAAAGAGGCGATTTTTTGTGTCACAAAAGGCTTTTTAACCACAAGACGTACACACTCCACATTATGTATGTACAATCAGGACAACTTGGTGGTCGTTATAACGTCACATTTCAAACCAAATAGGTTGGTTTTAATGATAAAAACAGCAAAAAAGAATCTTTAAGAAATGTTCGTTAAACTCTCTGATGCGGCTTACAGCACCATGTTTTTTAAACGTACGTTAAACGTTTGTGTAAGTCAAACGTACGTTGCACGTCATACGTACTGTTACCTATATGTGCTGTGTGTGTTCATGAAGTGGTGGTCGTCTTTTTTTTTTTGGGGGGGTGTTGTTGGTTGTGAGGAAATGTGAGGTGAAGGGAGGAGCATTTAATCTGCTCCAGATCTAATTGGTTGCAAGCCGAGCAGTAGCTGAGGAGAGGGGGTTTAGACGGATCAATCATTGCCATATTCATGTCTGTAGTGTGTAGGGCTGTCACATATGACTATGGAAGGAAGATGATTGAGGCGTATTTAATCTGTCCCAGACCTGTATACTGACGGGAGCTGTTGTGAGGGATGGGGGACAGAGAGATGTCTGTTCCAGCCAAGATTTGTTGAGGGGCGGTGGCAGATGATATGTTGGTGAGAAAGAGAGGGGAATGGAAGAGCACTTAATCTGTTCCAGATTTCATGTTTCAACCCGAGCAGTTGGAAGGGGGTGATGGAGATGCATTTAGACTGATCTGGACCTGTCTATATGGGGATGGCGTAGAGAGGGTTGGGGAGAGAAGAGGGGGTGGCGGCCGAAGGAAGGGTAGAGAAGGGTGGAACATTTAATCTGTTCCACAAGTGTTTACCCGGGGTAGCAGATGCTGGTGGGAGAGATATTAGACTCGGGATCAATAATTGCAATATATATGTAGTGTGTATATGGCCATGACATATGCCGATGGGAAGAAGGTGATGGAGGTGTATTCTATCCGTCACAGACCTGTATTCTGAAGGGAGCTGGTGTGAGGGAATGGGTACAGAGGGAAGGATTGGGGGGGGGGACTTAATGTGTTCCAAATCTCTTCTGTTTCAACCCGAGCAGCGCCGGGTATACAGCTAGTATTCATATAATGCTTGTTTATCAGTGGTTCTTAGATGGATATTTGCAGTATAGATTTTTCTTATAATTAAGAATTGTGTCTTCAGAAATATTATACAGAAGTTCAACCGAAGTCTAAAATCCTATAACATGCAAGAATCATTCTGACATATAAACGCATACATGTACATGCATTACAAAAGGAACATAGAAATCTGTTAAGAAAAACAGAAAAGCAGTTTTACGAGCCATAAACTAGCCTGATGATGTCAAAATAAAATAAAATTGTCTCACCTTGAATGTTCCATCTGACGAGGCGAGTCGTGTACAGGAAAGTCTGGTCGTCTGGTACCTGTGCTGGAAGAGAGTACCGCGAACCAGCCCTAGAACTCCAGACCGCATCTGTAATCAACAAAAGACCACTTCAATGTTTCTTCTTCATAATTATCACTCATACAGTTATTCATCCATTTTGGGCTGATTATTTAATGGACAAGTTATTGAAAATAACGGTAAACTGCACATACAAACAGCCTGCTATATTTGGAACATTTCTGAAGGCCTTCAGAACATCAAGATAATTTAAGTTCAGTGTCAACCGTAAGTTCTGTTGCATCCAAAATAAAACAAATGGTTTTTGATTTTGCTTATGATGTAAGGTTACTGATCAAAGCTTTTCTAGCTTAAAGAGACCATTTAACCGACAGAGAGGTATTGTAAACACTGGAAATATGTACAGTGTAAAAGAGATTCCCGTATACCAACGATGATTATCATTCTAATGTAAATGTTTTGTTCACAACATTCAATGCAAATCAATATTTAAAAAAATGTATGTTTGATGATTTATGATGCATACAATGTATATGGCTGCAGCATTCCTCTTCACGAAAACGTAAACTATAACCCAGTAAATACAGAATTGAAAAACTGCCCTCATAATACAGTTTACCAACAAGATTAACCCCTGGTCTATGAGATAGCCCTATAAAGTGATATTTTGATGCGAAAATAAATCTTTTTTTCAACCAACTTTTTATCAAAAACAAATAAGATGATTCGAGGGGGCGTAAGTGAGGCAATCTATGAGAGACATCATCAACCTTTCTTAAACAGAAAAGGGGGACTTAGAGTGGAACTCTCTTCAGCATGGGACCAAGCCCTGGCAGAGCAGCATCCAAGTTTCATGGTACATAGATGTATAGAATAAATATAATATAATATATATTAACCTGGATGTCTAATCTTCACGTTATTACTAAACTACAGCTATCAAAATGACATCGTTAGATACCGGTAGTCATTTCAAATCGATGGCGATACAAGGTCAATGTTTGGAAGGTATTCTAGATAAATAAATCCATAATCCTATTACTAAATTGACAATGCAATTCTGAACACACATGTCAACTTCTGTTTAGAAATATACAAATTTATAAATGCTACAGGAAAAGTTTTATCTTGGACGTTAAATCGTAAAAATGGCAATCTTCATGGACAATTTTTTTCTGTTAAACCAATGAAATGGCTTGTACACGCAAAGGGTTCAACCCAATTGTGATCCTAGAACCTTCAATCATATATCTTTCAAAAGACAAAACCACTATTACTAAATTATGTATAATTTTTTGCATCTCACATCGATAAGTGACCTAATAATGACCACCATGCCACCAAAGATCAGGTCAACATACTTGTAACATACATAACATGTGAAAACTGCTTTATGAACATCGGGACCAAAGTTCATGTAAACAAGTACATGTAAAGCCATATCTCCATATCTATAGGGTTATTTGTACATTTGAAACATACTATGAAACATAATAATCCAGATATATTTCATTAATCAAATACCTGTGCATTGTGTCATTTTAATTAGTTTTTCAAATTAAAACCTGTTTGTTTCTAAAAATGTGACTTCATCAATAAAATATCTAATACTTAAATATACTCACAATGAAATCAAATGGAATCCAGGTATTGAAATTCATACAAATAATTAACATACAATAATTCCTTATTTGTTGTTCCCACTAATAACATACGAATAATACATTAGAAGTCTGTGAAAACCTGTGTAAACATGAGTGAATTGAATGATAGGATAAGTCTCAAGTCTTTTTCATCAGAATCCACTGACGGCCCATGCCCCTACCATGTCCAGGCATCATGATTGACATTGCATCATTATTTACTTTGTACACAACAAACATATATATGATTTGCAGCTCTTAAATTCTCAAAGATCCCTTTCCAATTACATAATCCAGGATCTAAAGCATTTATCAAAGCTCACAGGTATATATACCGGGTACTACAATAATTTATCAAGAAAAGCAAAATGACATAAACGCCTCTTACAAAAAAATACAAACCAAAACTGTAGCACATGTAAATGAAACATGTTATTATATCAAGTATCACGAATATAGTAAAAATTGTAACATAATTTGAATTTGAAATAACTTGAGGAAACCAGAGATTGATAGCAATTTTATCAGACAGGTCCATTCTTTAATACAACAATATTGGTGAAATTCTCCCTTGTTTTAAAGTTAATAAATATTAAACATAATAATCTTCATTACAACTTTCAAACAAATTTTAAATCTATCCCTCATAAAACTTAAATATACTTGTATTTAAAGAAATTATAGAAACACATACTATCATAGGTATATAGATACATTATTTGTTTGGGTAAGCATAGAAGTATAGGTTATTGATCTTAGGCTAATCAATGAGAATAACAATAGATGTTCCAGCAATAGCATTCAATACTGGCGACTTATTATTAGAATGTTACTTTTTCATTATACTAATAAATATTCAAACACAATTAGTTTGATTTTTATTTCAACCTGTCTTCACCACTGATAAGATTATCAAAAATCACTTCCATTACCAATCAAGATTTAATTTTCAAGTCATAAATGAAAAGAACATTTACGTGATCACAATCGATTTTCTCAAATTTTCATTGCTATGTCATATCATAAAGTTCAATTGTAATTTTATTTATCTATATAATCAAGGTATTCATTTCACGTCATATAATGAATAATTAAAAAATTTACAAACATAGCCAATAGCAAATAATTTATTTACTTTACCTTTCTTCCTTTTCCACCTAAAATATAATTTCCAATATATTTTAAAATACAAGCACTTCTACAATATTGGTAAAATTACTGAGCAACTTTTTGCATCAAAGCATGTATTGTAATGCAATCAGAATACTTCCACTGTCATTCAAAATGTTTACAATTTAAGAAAAAAACACATGTACAATCAACATATATACCAGTCTGCTACACTCAGCTTGTTTGTTGGCACATTTCCAACAGTCATTTCAAGGACAACACCTCATTCTGACTACCAATCATTAAACTCTTAACAAGACACACCTCCAGCTCCACCAATCACAACAATGGTATCTATGCACACCTCCACAGTGACCTTAACCTTACATTCTTGAATGAAATATGAATGGAAAATTATGAATGACGCAAGCATTTCATTGCCAATATAAACAATCTTGGACAATACATTATTTGAAATAGAGAATTCATATGAATTCCATGGGTCAGAGGCTCTACCTACCTAAATATTCCAGGATCAAACTATATAAATTTTACATACATATATGATTATTTATTTTTAAACAGGATAATAGTCCAATTAACAACAGAAAAACTGAAGCCATCCCTGAACAGGGATGGCGGGAGACATAGACTACCGGACATATCTGGGCCAACGTGCTGACCCATGGGGAGGGGGGGCCGCAGCTGGGGATTTTCCCGCCCGTACAGAGACGACTTGTGACGTCATTGTGATCAAGACAGTCAAGACAGGAGTTCCTGTTGAAAGCTCGATGTAATTAATTGGACTATTATCCTGTTTAAAAATAAATAATTATGTATGCATGTCTATCAAATTCAGGATACATTAACCTCCATCAAACTATATAAATTTTATAGAATTTTACAGGCCACATTTCAGTATTATATAATAGACAACTGAAAGACAAATTGAGCTCGCCAAACAATATGATGATATATATATGTCATGATATATAAATATATATATTGCTGTAGAATTTACTCACACAATCAAGTGTGGGAAATTTGCATATTATTATTATTATTATTAATAAACAATATCTTGTGAACAATCTCCTCTAAATGTATTTTTCAACACCCATTGTCACCATTGATAATGTTTGGTTTGAATATTTCATATTCAACTGTTTTCTTATCAATAAAATAGAATTGTATATGCCATTCACGGGCTCAGTGTGCACTAAAAAAACTAGACTGTTACACTGACCCCTCTTTCTGCGCCGCACGCTTGCTGAAAGGGGGACAGTGATCACATAACTATTGTTCTGGATATTTTTTTTGGTTCAGCAGATTTATGTTTTAGACTTATTACATTCAAAAGCATACATGCATCATTATGATTAAGATAACCCATGCATATTAAAAATATAATAACATTCTAAATCTACCTTTAAACCTCAGTAAAGTTTAGAGTTAGCAAAGTGGACGTTATATTTGCATTGTGGACGTGTCAAAGCATACGTCGAACGCATTGTGTTCTACGCTAGTCGTCCTGAAACTCAACCTCTGTTGTGGGTATTTCCCCAAAATGACGTCACGCCTCGCCCAGTTAAATCATGTGAACACTGTCTCTTACTTGTGGAGGGGAGCAAAGCGAGATAGAGGCAGTGTAACAGCAAATTCCCTACTTTGCCAAGAGCTGCATGGTTTTTGTTGTGGTAGGAGTACCGTCACAAATTTGCTTAAAGCCCTGAACGTCTGGACAGAAGCCCTTGTGCATGGCATACCAGTAGACGTCATTTATCTGGATTATGCCAAAGCCTTTGATACGGTACCACACCAACGCCTTATACGTCAAGTCTCCAGTTTTGGCATAAAGGACAAGGCTTTAGCATGGATTGAATCATTCCTGACAGGCCGACAACAACATGTTAGATTGAATGACGCCACCTCATCCTGGAGCCCAGTAAATAGTGGAGTGCCACAAGGATCAGTTCTAGGGCCTACACTCTTCACTCTATTTGTATCAGATATACCTGCTGCAGTGGAAAGTGTAATATCAATGTTTACAGACGACACCAAGCTCTTTACTGCTATATTGAACACTAACTCAGTCGAGACCCTAGGCGAGGACCTTCGTAGACTCAAAGACTGGTCAAATCTAATGCAGATGCGATTCCATCCACAAAAGTGTAAGGTCATGCACCTCGGAACAGCAAATCCATCTTCGACCTATGGTATGTCGACATCTGACGGAACACAGCATGAATTAGAGTCAGTGACAACGGAAGAGGATCTAGGAGTCACCGTAGACAATAAGTTACAATTCTCTGACCATGTACGCCAAATTGTGAATAAATAATATAAATCACTTGTCAGGCCTTTATTAGAATACGCCTCATGTGTCTGGTCACCTTACCTCAAGAGCGATAAGGACTTGTTAGAGAATGTACAGCGACGGGTCACCAGAATGGTTCCAGAATTGAAAAAACTTTCATACTCTGAGCGACTCCAAAGTCTGAAACTGCCAACCCTAATCTTCCGAAGAAAACGTGCTGACATCATTCAAACCTACAAGATTCTTTCCGGCAAGGACACATTGAATATGGACACTAGGTGCTCCAAGTGTATCAACAAATCCATGTTCCAGAGTACACTTAGTCATAAAACCAGAGGACATGACCTAAAACCACAGAAACCTGAAGCAACTGGTGTTTGCCACAGATTCTTGGCCACTAGAGTGGTTGATGACTGGAACCACTTGTCCAGTGAAACAGTCCATGCCGAAACCATAAACCAGTTTAAGGCTGGTCTCGCGAGAGACTGCTCAGACCTCCCAGACCTATACGAGTACCGATTCTCCTAGTAGCAACTCGGGAGAAAACCGACTGGTAACAATCTCCAGAAGTGTTAAACACATGTACAGTATTGAGCACTGGAGATAAAGATCCTACCTCTGCCGGTCTCAATACTCATATATGGGTAGATCTAACTACTGACTGTGTACGAGGTGAATATATCAAAAAAAAAGAAAAAAAATCGCGGGATGTGTCTGTCGCTCTAATAATATAACTAAAAAGTACTATGTGAACTCTGCGAACAACTATCTCCCTCTGCATAATATAACATAAAATACGGTAAAACCAAATGTAGCATGCGTATTGCATTCCGATGTACTTATCATTAGTCTTATTGCAAACCGTGCTGGTCCGCGCCGTGGTGTGGGACTATACTATGGGCATATTAGACCTAGTTTCTCTCAAAATCAAATTTTTGTTGACAGATTCAGGTATTTCTCCTTATAACAGGGCTTGGGTGTAATCAACGCTTATAAAAATCGTACATATTTATAAATAACTTTATTCTATAGAACTTGGTTAATTATTAGAGAAAACAAGTAGCTATAGACATCGTAATTAGTAAATGAGCAATTAAAAAAACTCAAAACCTGAGTAAAAGCCGCCATGACACCGGAAGTCCCTATTCTGCTATTCGCACGTGTGAGGTCGGAATACTAGGTTGAAACGCTAGGTCTACAAATTTTCAGTTAATGATGCAGGCCCAACACTGCAAGTGCCCTGACGATACCAAAGACAAAGATGACCCTAAGAAACTGTGTGGGCTGATGAATGACACCTACCCTTCATGAGAAGAGTCATACATTAAAAAAATTTGCAGGAATTTAGAGACAACCCAGTGGGCAAAAAATGAGTTTTCACCCCCATTATCGTGAAAATTAGGTTGATTTCAAGTGTGGATAGACACCATTTTTACTCCCCCTAAAATCCACGTGTAAAAATGAATCAATATCTATGTTGATTTCATAGGTCTTTTCTCGCCTTCAAATCCACCTGACGCACATGCATGCACTTGTTTATATATACCTCACCTCCGCACCGATTGTCTGAACTACATTTGAACCGATGAGAGCGCAGCTTACTCAAATGCAAAGATGGCGTAGGTAGAAAGCTTGCCAGAGTGAAATATTTTTGTTATTAATTGATTTTCGTGGATATATTAAGCTAACCAACACAAATTCACACAGCGGATACCACATGGACCGATTTTATAAGGATCTACCGAAGCACATGCAGTTATGTCTACACCATGTATTACGCAATATTCTACACTGAAATGTGCCAAGTCAGTTTGATAACACATTTTGGACGTTTCTGGATGGCAAGCTGGTTACAAATTGGATATTGGATATCATTGGATGTAAGAATTATAAAATATATTTTTGTTTGATTTATGTTATTTTCTAATTGCCTGATGCTATGGTATTATTGTAGGATGGCGGGAAGTGACAGAAAAACATCTTGCAAAATGACATCTATGACCATTTCGAACCAATGGTGAAAATAAAGTGGATAATCTACGTAGAAATACCCCCATATTTCCACCATCCTATCCACGTAGAAAGGACTAGTAAAATATGCATCGCATATCCATGTAGAAGGGACCAGAAATACCCCTGTATTTCCACCACCAATTCACGTGTAAAAATGATGCTGGCTTCACCCTTTTTTCCACCAAATATCCATGTGGATAAGGATGCTTCGTTTCTATGTGGATTCCACCATAAATTGCCCACTGGGAAGACTCCAGGAGCATATGGACCCTCATAGCATTCAGTCTGCCATTCAGATGCATACATCTAACTCAGGGCATAGATTCTACAGTAACACTGCCAAAGTCATTAGCAGAGAAGACCAGACCTTCCGCCAAAAGATTGTATGTAGAAGCCATCAAGATGCACCAGCACCATCCGAAGCTCAACCTCAACCAGGGCAAGAACATCCCCCTGAACCTCCGCCATCTGCTTTCTGCCAGGAACTCCACCTGGCGGAATTAAATTTTTGCCAATGTGACGTCACCACGTCACTTAAATTTGGTCAAAGGCTCCGTGATGGAAGCTGGAACGTCAGTGTTTGTTGAATTAGTGAGTAGTAGCGTGGTTTAGTTTAACCTCTATTGCCCCATGTAGTTACAATTTAAGCCTTCGAAATCATAGCTTCCGATACTGCAGATGATCACGAAAAGCAAGCAGATGGTCCAGAATGTCACTTCTATGCTGGTTAATGGGAACGGCACTTATAGTATTGATCAGTCAACCATACAGCCTTCCGAAGAAACCAGACAAGGCCAGCTTAATGAAAAAGAACTTGAGATTTTCCACATCAGGTTTTGATTATCTGGATAGCCCTCCTGGTAATCCACAAATGCAAGCAGAAATTTCACAATCAGCCATATAGTACATATGTGTATATGTATATTTATGCACTTGCTTAATCACCAACCTGCTAGTGATAAGCACATTCTAGTCAGATTATCTATTGTTCATGTGCTGAAAAATGCATAAAAGAGATAGAATGTAATTCACCATAATGAGATGTGCATATTGATATTTTTTACATTACTCTTGTGCTGATTAGTTCTCTACAACATGAATAGAGTCGGTTTTATGGTCACATAATTCAGATTTTCTATAGATTTATATGGTTGAGATAAACGCCCTGGGGGTGGGGGGTTGCCAATCTCCCATCTCCCAATCAACACAATTGAGAACCAAGTGGCACTGTAATATGGTTTCAACAGACTGGAGCCTTGATGCACATGGTGTACAAAACTGAATTAGTAGCAAGAGCAACACAATGACCATCAACCATGGAAAGCTAAGATGTATACATATAATATGTATAAAATGAACTTCTACATACGTGAGGAATTCAAAATTGATAAAATCAAATACCTTGGTATCATTATTAATAACAGCTTTGACTTGTTGAACAATATTTCAGCCACCACCAAAAAGACAAACAGCAAAATGTCCAAAATAGGCTTGTGTATAGGAACTTGAATTACTGGTCCAAGATCCAAGAAGCTTTTAAAGAACAGAGGCATTTCCCCCTTGTGCAATCAGTGATCAAATATAGTGCTCCCGTGTGGGATCTGCACATGAAGAAGGAAATTCTTGGAGAACGTCTAATGCCACACAACCCATTTTGTCACTGAAGGCTTCTCCAGAACCAGTAATGTTTTACTATGCTACATAACGTAGGGTAGAGGTGCGGTAGCACAACATAAGGCTCACCTTGTTTCATAAGGCAGTACACAGATTGACATCATTTACAAATAGCAATCTCCTATAGAAGCAGATACCAGAATGAGCAGCAATCATTCTTTCAAGTTCCGCCATATACCAACCCGCACTGAAGTTTATAGAAACGATGAGCGGTTGTGGTTCTAACTCCAAGTTGGGTCTGGAGGTGGGTGCTGAGCAAACTCATTCCTAAAACAGCTGTACACTGTTCCGTGGTGTCTCCATGTTAGGTAGGTACAGGGCAGGTGTATGAATGATAATGTGAATGATAAGCACGCCTGTACTACGCTTATGATGTGTTGCATGCTTCTCAAGAAATTTAGTGCCACAAATATACTACTGACCGTTGTAAAGCTTTAAAAAGAGACAGAAACATGCAGGCTTCTGTGTGGGCTCTAGCTCTGTTAATGATTGTTAGCCTGAAAAGAGCGCAAAGTGCGTCAATTTTTTGATGATTAGATTCTGCATCCGTAAATGTGGGAATTGCGGATTTCCGAACCCAGACTAACCCAGGCAGGGCTCTGCTCTGCACCATGCAGATATTATACTAAATAATGCATTAAGATACGCCTTCATTGATTCATAGATATATTTAATTAAATCATATTGATATTGTGATTTATGTTACCAATGCCATTAATTTACTACTCATTTTTATATGTTTGTATTTGTGTATGAGAACGTTTATTTTCGAAACATTAAAATGAAGCAAAAACAGTTATCATTTAAATTGGAAATTGAATTTATGAATTTATTAAATTTCAAAAAATGGAGTGCAGTCTACCTTTTCAATTAGATTCAAGGGGGTGGTGGCAATTTCTGTCACTGAAATATATGAGCCCCCCCCCCACACGTTTATAATAAACCATTTTGTGGTGTGTTTTTGAATTAAAATAGATAATATATAATAAACGAGAAAAGAAAAAAAAGTATAAAACAGAAGAGAAAAAACTTTAAAATTATGGATTCAGTGGCGTAGGAAGCAAATAAAAGTGTGTGTGTGTGTGGGGGGGGGGCTTTTTTTTCATGAAAAAGGGCTTTAAGTAAGTCGATATGAGGAATCGAACTACGTTTGATTATCTAATTATAATATTTAAAGTTTACTAACTTCATAAACTTTTAAGTTTATTTAGCAACAAATAACAAAACAATGTCTTAAGTACTGTTCAAGGGCAGAAGAAGCTTTTTGTAAGGGGGGGAGGGGGTGTCACATCTGCGAGGGAGCAAGAACGGGTGGAGGTTATAGTAGGGCGGTAAAGCATCCCCCCCCCTATGGTAAATTTTCTTTTGAAAATGAAGGGCGAAATGGTTGGATTTCCTGATACTTGAAATGTTGCGGTCTTCCATCATTCTCTTCATACCACATTCCATATAAAAAAAATTAACCTATACAAAGCACATAGACCTAGAAATTTCGCTTTTATTCAATATATTATTATCAGTGTAATCATATGGTATGTAGATGAACAATGCATAGTTCAGCTTTCAGCCAATGTATAGGTCATGGTATAAAAAAAACATGGATTTTGCTTCATTTGAAGTGACATAATTGATCTTTGTAAATCCCTGTTCCGTTCCATATTATGGGTATGTAGACTAAAATTATAACGTCAACAATTTTGCCAATGTCCATTTATGGGGTCTATCCTGGTTGCTGGGTAGGGGGAGGGTTAAGAAGAGCAAACAATGGTGATAAATGTGCTATGCTTTGGGGGGGGCGATCTGGAGGCATGCTCCCCCCGGGCAAGTTTGAAATTTTGTGTGCTCACATGTGCAATCTGAGCCATTCTGTGCACCAATTTTCATCATATAAAATTTCAAACATATAAGATTTTCTCTATTTACAATACATTTAGGGTGGGTTTGAACCTTCAAATTAAGCCTTATCCTACCACCCATCCCAGATCATTTGTGGAAAGCCATAATAAATATGGATATAAGCCCAGATACTCTGAAATTGGCCTATTAAACCTCTGGGTTACGGGTGCAGCTGTCTAAGTGCACTTATTGAGTGTCAGCACACGCAGGACTGGAGTGTATACGTGCCAGCTTGAACTGTGAAAAAATGTTGAGGAAAAGGTAACTTTTGCAAACCTTTAGAGGTTATAGTCAATTAGATGTAAATGTGGTGGATCCTAGTCGTGATCCATGTCCTGCTCTGACAACTTTACATTTTCATTTTACACCAGGTTATTGGCACACTTATGCTGATTGCTCACACAATCACTCACTCACTCTTTCATCCCAATGACCTGTATCTAATTAACGTATGTTTATTCTGTGTACTATGTACGTGGCAGTAGGTCTCATTTGATTTCATGTACAGTCTTTTCCTACCACATTAGTTTTATAACATGCAATATGTAAAATTTAAAATTTATTATTTCACAAAAGCTTTTCATCTCTTTAGAGACCTTTTCAATTTCTTATAAATTTACTATATGTACACTATTCCTTCAAAAATAAAAATCCAAATGATATTGATTCATAATATAAAAACAAAACAATACTTCTAAGGCTAAGGTACACACTGTCTAAATTATACTCAGCATTAACAATGCATAACAGGAATCACAAAGCTGGTGAACAAACATTTAAGTGGTGTTGGGATTACTTGTTACATATATTACCACCCTGCCAACTCAACAGCTGGCTGGTAGTGGTCCAACTTGCTAATTAACGTGTAGGTGCCACAAGGCAGTGTGCAACTATTTAGGTATGAGTTTGCTCAACAACCACAAACATAGCCCACCGAAAAATTAGCTTTGCTGTACCGGAAAAATATTGCTAGTTTATTAAACTTGTCCCCTACTCCTGCATAAGTAATCAAGACGACCATAACAGCTTGGTGTGAATGGTTGAATATAATATAGTTATTTTTCAGTGCGATATTTACCATTTAGGGTCAGGTCATTTACAATTTGCTGTGGGGGTCAGGCAGATTTTTGAAAGATCCGATAAAGAAAGTCCGACCCCCCAACATATTACAAAATGAAAGTCCGACCCCCCAGTAATTGAGAAATGAAAAGTATGACCCCCCCCCCGATCCCCCCCGATCCCGATCCCCGCCCCCACCCACAATCCGTTCAAGTGAAAGTCATAGAAATTCATATTTTTTGAAGATACAGGAAAAGTCATTGAATTCTGTAAAGAGTCATTAGAAAAATTAAATTTAGTAAAGAGTCATTGAATTTTGGTTATAATCAAAATATAAGATTAAGTCTTGAAAAAACATTGAATTTTCCTGGGATTCATAAATATGAATTTTGGAATGACTGTAACTCTAATTCAGATTCAGAGTCTGAGATTCTACCATGTCTACCACTTCCCATTTTGTCATCATTATCATACTCTTTTTTTAATAATACTTTGCGTATTCCTCCTGCAGGTAGTCTGCCATATAGTCCATTATTAAACATTTAGATTTGTGTTTGATTTTAGTTGTCTGAAAGGCACAAAATAGTGCTGGAATATCAATATAGGTTATCATTTCAAATAATATATGTCAAAGCATTACTTGTATGGTGGCATAGCCAGGATTGCAAAAAGGTCAGAGGCAAAATATGTTGAACGAGGAAATGTACAGCTTTTCTAGGGGGGTTTGGGGGCATCCTCCCCCAAAGAAAATTTCAGAATTTAGACCCTTTTTTATAGTGTCTGAGGCTATACAGAAAAATAAACTTAAAGCCAATCTGTCATAGCTCAGTTTCATTCAGGGTTTCATCGACCAACAATCCCTTCAATACTTTGGAAGCAGTTGCCTCACATGGCTCATATGTAGCTATGGCCCTGTTATAGCATTATCATAAGTGACTTTATGTCTGATTATGATCGTTAGTAATGCTGGTATAATAAACAAAGTAGAAATAAGTATTATATATTTGGAATGAATAGCACTTAAATTTGTCAATTGACATTTGTCAATAAAACCTGTCTTGGCCTGTCTTTGCTTTACAAGTTTCATGCGATTATGCTTGCGCTTCTTCTTTCATTTTCACCTCAAAACCAAAAGTATGACCCCCCCCCCCCCCAATATCTGCCTGACCCCTCAGCATATTGTAAATGATCGCGCCCTTACCTTTGAAACTAAAACAATTCCTTTTTTTAATTTTAACATAACACACTCGACTGTGATGTCCCATTTACAGTGAAAGTAGTTATTTTGTAGCTTACAGTAGGTTAGTCAGTGCTCATGGGAAGTGTGTATGTGTGTGTGTGTGTGTGTGTGTGTGTGTGTGTGTGTGTGTGTGTGTGTGTGTGTGTGTGTGTGTGTGTGTGTGTGTGTGTGTGTGTGTGTGTGTGTGTGTGTGTGTGTGTGTGTGTGTGTGTGTGTGTGTGTGTGTGTGTGGTGGGTGGGGGGTAATAAAAACAAGTATCCCAGAATAGTGTGGGGGTGGGGGCAAAGTATGTATCATTTAATCACAAAAATTACCCCTGAAAAGTGTGTGTGTGTGTGTGTGGGGGGGGCAAATGATATGTTGCCCCCCAAGAATAAAAGTGTGTGTGTGTGAGGAAGGGGGGGCATGGCCCCCCTGCCGCCCCCCCCCCCACTTCCTACGCCACTGTGGATCATGTGTGAGGTCGGTTAATTTACTTGCGAATAGCAATTTCTCGCATGAACGCGCGTTGCGGAGTTTCGTTTTCAATACACGCTTGGGTAAATATAAATCCTAATATCATGATAGTAAATCTTCATTTTAATGAGTTAGGGAGTGAACTAAAAGCCCAAGCAATAGGTAGTTAACACATAATATATATGACAGTATTTGATACTATATTTTTACATGAAATAGTTACATGAAAATGACGTGCGTAACATATTTGAGCAGACGATTTCAAGTCTTACAGTGGAACCTGGGCATGTGTCCACGCTTAGCCGTACAATATACAGCGTATGTTCGTTCCTGGGTCTCTCTCTGATATCTCCCTGAGATATACAGGGTATTAACTCAGCTCTACGTGCAGGGCTAGTCCACATCATGAAGGACTTATATAGACAATTTCACTTCTACCTTTCCAGATATACCATTTGATACATTCTGAAGGGATCGCAATATTAGCAATATTAAATGGACCGTGTGATTAAGAGAATATTTTTTTATCCAACATTATTTTGCACCTTTGGGGATTGAGAAAATTTGAATCCCGCTATTTTTCTCTGGCTTGGGACCTAACTAAGCAAGATGAACATTAAAATCAATTTTGGCATGCAATTTAATTTTTGGCAAGAATAGTGACAGATGGGACCAGACTACTACTAGCAACATGTTGCCATGCGTGGCGAATGATAAAACGAACAAACAAAAAAACTTGATATCTTTATGTAGACTATTACTAGTAGTAGGACTATTCATCTAGATTATATTTAACTACACTACACTACTACTTACTATTTACAACACACTAACGTTGCGGCGACCATCGCGGTGCCTTCAACAGAGTGACTGTTTTGGTGCGATGACGTCACAATGGCGCGAACTGGGTTTCCGCCAAACGAGACTGAAGGAACACCTGGACCCACATAGTACCCAGTCTGCCATACAGATCCATACAGAGAATACTGGACATCTATTCAGTAGGGAGTCAGCCAGAGTCATAAGCAGAGAAGATCAGCCCTTCCGACGTAAGATCTTGGAAGCCATCAAGATCTACACGCACCGCCCGAAGCTCAACCTCAACCAAGGCAGGAGCATCCCCCCGAACCTCCTCCATCTGCTTTCCGCCAGGAACTCCACCTGGCGGAAACCCAGTTCGCGCCATTGTGACGTCATCGCACCAAAACAGTCACTCTGTTGAAGGCACCGCGATGGTCGCCGCAACGTTAGTGTGTTGTAAATAGTAAGTAGTAGTGTAGTGTAGTTAAATATAATCTAGAAAAAAACTTGATGTCAAAAGCAAAGTCAATACTCGGTTTTCTTACTTGGCATTGTAAAATCGTATGTCTGACGTTTGATATCGTGGCTGAATATTTTGCCAGTGGGGCGGGCTTCTGATTGGTGGGATTTGGTTAGCAAGTTCCACGATATTAATGGTAGTTGTATCATGGCTATATGCTAAATATATAGATACGAACATGCTTTGGGAGGTATTAGAAGCTCTGACACATTTCACTACTTTCCGTCAATGATTCAGAATGAACATCGATATAAACCTTTGCCGGAAGCTTGAATCACATATATACAGGATTTCTTCAGGTATATTGTATTGTTTTCACGTGTCTTTGGTCACTTTTGGGGGTTCAGGGTGCACGTAACTATCAATATTTTGGCAAGGAAAATGATTTTTATTCTCACTTAATGACCCATGGGCTTATATTCAAACACTAAGCCCATCTTTGATGTTAGGCCCATGGGCTTTTATGCGCGGGGATATGGCATGTTAATTTTCAAATCTCAGATATGGTATGGCCATCCAACGACACGAAGTAAGCCTATGGCCTTATTATGGCCACATTGCATAGATGGACTTGGTAGTCGTGACCTTCACAACCTGCAAAACGTATTGTCCTGACAGTAAAATAAACTCAATACACCACACTGCACCACACAATGTCAGCATTGGTGTAGGATAATTAACCACAGGCATCTAATGAGCTCTGCAAAGTTGTCAATTGAAGGAATAGTGTTTCCAAGGAACTCAGGGTATGTGACTCGGCTAGATTAGAACTTGCCAAGTGTGGCGAGTGACTTTCAATTTACACTCGCCATACTGAATTCACACTCGTCAAAAATGTCAAATTTAAGGACTCTTTTATCATAATTGATGGTATGAACTCGGATTAAATATATCCCAGGTATGAATAAACACTAGTAGGATCTGGATCTGGCTATTAGTCGGCAGGGCCCCAGATTGAGGCATCACACTCTTTTATCATAATTGATGGTATGAATAAAAACTAGTAGGATCTGGATCTGGCTATTAGTCGGCAGGGCCCCAGATTGAGGCATCACACCAAGAGGCACGGTGATTTCACCAAACGTCACTTTCCCGGGCGTATATGTCATTACATATGGTTTATTATGAAAGAAAGTTCAATCACGTGTATACTAGATCTGCATCATCGCTAAGTCGTGCACATGTTGCCGTGATTCTGGGTGTCAAATCGATTGAACATTGCATTTGTTGGTTGTCATTCTCAAATATAACGATGTATGATCTATTAGTAACGTTATTCAATCAATCTATTACGAATGCTTGCCAGAAAATAGAAATAACTTACTTATTTTGCAATGTGAAAAATATACACATCCATGTTTCCGGGCGTCAATGAGCATGCTCAGTAGTTCAAATGTAGAGCCCGCGCAACGAGAAAACGAAAGTAAGTTCGCACCCATAGTTAATGCATCTTATTGTGTAATGTGGTTGCGCCGATTACAGCTCCTATGACATGCAGACCATTAAAAGACACAATGCCCATGGCGGCGCTTTGTACCAAAGTACATTTAGAAATGGCCACGTCCATGTACAAACAATAACACGACCTCAATCAATCAATATCGAGTAATTTTGTGTGATAAAACTCATAAAAAGATAGAAAAATACACTCGCTAGTCCTGGCGAGTAGCTTTGAAGTCATACTCGCGAGTGGGAATTTACACTGGCCTGTGGCGAGTAGCGAGTGTCTAAACTACACGCTGGGAACTTATATACTTATAAAATCATTAGCGTTTCCCCAAGATTTAGCAGCATGAGAAGAAATGCAAGTTTCTTTGTTTCAAACAATGTGATTGAGTTTGATAAATATTTTTTTATCTTTGACGCAGGATAGGTAAATAATTGTCTAGTATATTTTTTAAGTTTTTACCATATATTTAGAGTAGAGATTTTTGTTTTTGCAAAGTATCTACATTATTTTCTATCAAAAAATGATGTTCTTATATTAGCCATGACCCGAACCAGCAAATGTTATTCTAGTTGATTATTTATGTTTCCAAACCATTATAATCCCAATTTCAAGAACTCACATTAATTATAACATGTTTTCCTTCAAATGGTATCTAGATGTATAAAACACGAATTTATCATAACCACATACATGTATGTACAATAATTATGTATGGCAATTACTTATCGCATGCATTGAATGAATAAATTAGATGATTTTGGAATATTTATTGCATGGTAAGAAAGATTATTAAACTATTCTATGTTCAATTACTTTACTTGAGATTGATTGAGAATTGCTGGGTGCATTATGAACTGTTGTCATGGCTTGTTAGAGAGTAGGTATAATGCATAGCAAAATGACTATTTGTATACAGCAATGCAGTGAAGGGAAAGGAACTATATTTTTTTCTTCAAAAAAGAAATATATATATATTTTTTCTACAATGTTATACTTGAATTACATTCACCATTTATATATCACTTGGTTTGTCAACTCGTCAGTATCCCTTTAAACATTGAATAGTTTCTACAAAATAATTCTAAAATAATTGTTAAGTGCATTCATTACACATATTTTCTTTATTTATCGGGTACAAATTATTTTAATACAGAACAAGATAACTAACTTTTAATATGAGCATTTAAATCGGCTTGATCGTGCCTACCAGGGCTGAATTTTAAGAATATCCCAGTAGTCCTGGGCAACTAGGACCTAAGTTCGGGTCAATTATTATTTTGTGTCAGTTGCCCAAATTCTGTATGGTGTTCAATGTGGATAAGACTATTTTTTCTCAGGATTTAACAGTGATATATATCCTGGCCACCTGAGCTGTCAAATCTTAGAGCTCAGCCATGCCTATAATAAACAATTCTTTGGAAAACATTTATTTGACATTGTTAGTTGGACTCGTGACCAGAAGGTCATGGGCTCAATTCCTGGTCGGGTCTGGTGGTGGGTCTTGAGCAAACTTCCTTTAACAGGTTGCGCATTGCTCTGTGTTACCTACAAGTGTAGTAGCTACAGGTCACACCAGTGAATGCTAATGTGAGTAATTAGCATGTATGCGCTACAGCAGTAAATGCTGTATTAAGCTAGTGCTGTATGCTACCCAAGCAGGCGAGAAAGGTAAAAATTGAGTGCTAAAGACACCAATAACCTGGTGTGAATGAGTCGAATGAGCAATCCTGGATAGTAGACTGTAAACTCCAGCATTTACATTTATATTTACTTTGTTGTAAAACTTGGAAGATTTTAGTTCCATCCCATGAAATATTTGATAAGCATGGCATATATTATGAGTTTGAATCATAAATATAGTCTCGTGTCAATCTAAGAGGCATTAATTGAGCACTGGCTAAAATATTAATAACAGCTAACTGTTTAATTCTTGCAGCAGTATTTTAATCTGTGCAAAAGTTTTGTCAAAAATCTAGTGGCAAAGTTAAGCTACATGTATCAATTGGTCTATAGTAAGGACTATATTTGCTGAAATATAAAACTAACTGGCAATTGCAAATTCGCCAGTGACAGTTGATAGCACTAATTGCATCAAATAAAAATGCATGCATACATGTATATTATAAACCTTCTTTGATCAGATCTGACTATTGACATTTTGGGTGTATCTATAGATTCACATTTTCAACAATGGTCTTTTTACCATCCAGCTTACTTTGTCACCTGTACCATTTGCTCTTGGATTAGCGCTTACACAGGAATAATGAAAATAGCGTTGATGTTTGTGTTTTGAGGACAACAATAGAAAGTCATGAGTTGCCCAAAAAAGATACTGGATCTATATATAATATATGATATAATGATAAGAGGAGACCAGCTAAGTGTGCTTGTGTAGATTATAATATAAAGGTAGTTCTTGCTTCAAATGTCAATATAAGCAGTGTGACTTTCCTTTTGTTTTGTAGTATATGCACACAGTGATCTGTGTGGCCGACATAAATTACTCAAACCCCACATTATTCTCGCAATGTTTCCATACTTCAGTCTCATGGCCACAATGCGCTTTGATATTTTTCTGCAATGGTTTGACTTATAATGGCTTGCTGTTCAATTTTATCAAAGTTTCATATCATTTTTGACTTGAAAGCTTTTGCATCTTTTACAGATGTGCTGCTGTAATTGGCAGAGCAGATAAAAGGTTAGACTCTTAACCAGATGATCATGGGTTTGATTCCAGTCAGAACCGTGTTGAGCAAACTCATCTCTTAAGTCACTGTCACATAGAAAAAACGGATGAAACACGTATGTAGGACGTACAAATGTTTTGGTGTTTTCTTGATACGCGGTCGGGGCTCTGAGGAAAAAAATAACAAAAACTTTATGCAGATTTAACACGAATGATACACAGACAATACACTTACAAAACACAGATGATACACGGATTGTCCACGTACACTTCACGTACACTAACGCAAACATGATATTTTGGTTGCAAAGTACTGAAAACCCTCAGCACAGATGAACATCGGATAAATAGCGTATTGTGCGGACGTTTTACGGACAATGTACGTTTGTATCACGGTAATATCGCGTACAGTCCACGTATGATATGAAAATCTATCCGTGCAAATACTTTTGAACATTCCAAAAGTATTAGCACGAACATCTCGACCCGTGAAATCACTCCACGTAGTTCAACGTATAAAAACGGACGAGGCACTGATGGTCAGCGTATCTCCACGGATTAACCACGGATGAACCACGTACGACAAAAATCTATCCGTGGTACATACGTGTTTCATCCGTTTTTTCTATGTGACAGTGACTTTAATAAGCAATTGCTCCATTGGCACTGACACATTAATTAGGTTCAGGTAATTGGGTTTAAAGATTTTATGAGGGATTAACACAATTGACTGAATGTGCTGTTGGTGCAAATAATTGAGAAATGTTCAATGAATTGACAAGTGTGCCTATGACCTGGTGTAAATGTTAAGTCATAAGAGCATGCTATAACCTTGTAAATCACGCCTCGAAGCCATTGCTTTCCCATTCATTCATTACAGCATGTATGAAATGTTTTAGACATGAATATAATTCATGATCAACTAACCCTTTTTACATAGAATATATAGAAAATAGGTGCACATGTACAGATGTGGGTATGTATAATTTGTAAAATGTTTAGACATCTTTGCATCGCATATTTTGAAACCATGCATGAAACATGTATATCTTTCCTTCACAATGTAAACCATACAGCATTAACATAACTTTTATATACCTATTAATGGAACAAAATTGGTTTTCACAAAAATACATGAAATATAATGATCTTATTCATTAGTGAAAGTTACAATTTATAGAACATATTGATGCAGACTACAAGGTTTATAATATAATTTGCTGTAATTTCATGCTAAAATACAAACCATTTTTGATGTGTTCAAATGGAGATATTTGATTAAATCTTAGCATATATAGGGTTGAACACGCTAACATTGTTCCACCTTACATATCCATTAAGATAAAAACATTCACAAACCCTATTTAAACTAAACGCCAGTAACCCTCATAACCTACAGTAAAACTATATAAAATGATTTGTATTCAGTGATGTCATTATATAAACTATGGGCAGTCTATTGCTCTGAACTAGCCATGTTTAACCAAGAAATATTTGAGGAAAAAGGATTCTGTGTGCGCACAAGTTGTCACATTTTGCAGAGTAGCAATTCAGAAGGTTCCCCCTGTATGTTTAAAAAAAGGTCTCCGTCTTTTTCTATTGTGCATGTGTTTAGTTTGTGGTAGAAGCTGCATTGTTTGTCACTTTCCATGCGACTGGGTTTTCTTGTTTACCTCCAACCCTATTGTTGTCTATGCTATTATGAAACTTTACTTTTATGCTGCGTAACTTTCAGCTGATAGTTAGATTTAGCTATATTTTAAAACATGGATGACGACAATCGGATAATTTAACAGGAGTGATAGTATGTTCATTTTCTGTGAGTTAAATTGTTTCGGTTTTTAAATTAGATATTTGTATACGCTTTCTTCGTACTTCTAGATAATTTTAACAAGTTTTCAGTTTTTTTTTATTGAAATTCACATTATGAAAGATATTTTCCTCTTACATGTATATGAAAAAATGCATTCCATTTTAAATGTGATTTTTTGGTGATTCATTTTTGGGTCTTGGAGTATGGTAAATGGTTATTGCGAAAGGGCGCATATATCATCTTGTCCATAATGTTATGTTAAAACAATTCTTTAACAAGATTATTGTTCTAGCTTCATGTTCTGTTTGCTTTGAAGAGAAATGTCATAAAATATGATAATTGTTTTCCATGGATGGAATTTTCAATCTCAGGTACAAAGTCCAGTACCTTAAGTAGCAAACCAGCTAGAGCAAATGTAATTATAACTATACAAATCTTAACCCTGACATATTTAATAATTGTGAGATTTGATGCACACAAGATGTAAAATTGGCAATGGATTAATCTTAGTTTCCATTATAATACAAATAATTCTAATGTGTTTTCCCAAGTTTGTTTGTGGATTCAATTTTGATGGTATCATTCTGGTCTCACAACCTTGGGGTAGTGAGTTTGAGTCCCATCAGGGCCACTTGATATAGCCAAATGGAAGCTTAGGGATGTAAAACCTGTCTTCAGACATAGATGTCAATACAGTGTTAAGAGCTTGCTTCCCATAGAAAACAAAGAGAGAGAAGAATAAAATTAAATACAAATAATGGATCAAGGCAAATAACTACTCAGGTACTCTTGGTGATTACTACATTTTGGAAATGTGCTTGCATCACTGGATGTTGTTGGTGCAGTAAGTTTTTGGTGGTCAGTCACTTGATGTGGAGTTGCCGTGCATGCATAGCAGTCAGGTCAACAGGTCAGTGTGGTGCAATCAGGTCTGACTTGTTGGTGAAATTGCATCCCCACGTAAATTTTGAATGTGCTCAAAATTCAGATTGTGGTCATAGACTGGTGCAGGCATTGATTTTTAAACTGTTACATCACACAAGTGTTCGAGAACATTGTATGCACTTGCATGATTTCACGTGAGTGGTAGACAATATTTTTAAGGTTGCATGGATTCGTGATTTGCAATTGTATTTAGCGATTATGAGAATGTTGCTCTACTATTGTGCGTCTAATGTGTGTCTGTTGTACGACCCACACTTCATGCACCTTTAGTGTGAACCGGGTGGCTGATGTGATACATGCTCTACAAACCACCCTCCTTGCAATCATTTTGGTGTCACCTCTTGAAGATACTATGTCATACGACATTCTAGTTCATTTATTTGCAAAAAAAGTGAAAAGCATTTAAAAGACTTAAATGCTTTAATGAGGCTATTGCATTACATGTTTTTTTTTACATGCTTTGTGGATTTTGCACAAATCATATATTTTCACCTCACAGCAATTGCTCAAAAACCAATTGGATAAATGACCCATAGTACTAACAATATTGCTAGCATCAATTTAAGTTTTATCTTAAATAGAATAAATCATTTATTTTACATATGAATATCATATAAAGTAAGATTAGTTATTAAAATTTCTCTTTTCAATTATATTATATTTAATATTTAAAATGCGGGAGTTGATATTTTAAGTACAGTATGCATATTTAAAACGGTGTGTTCCTTTTCTTTACACAAATTGCCCAAGCATCTTTGTTATCATCTGTTCCATCAATTTCAAAACCACATCAGCTTTACTTCAAAGTGAGATCATGATTTTGATATTTGGAGATTTATATCTTAAAAAGCAATAGTATAATCAAATTACGTCAAACAGGACAGCAATTATTCAAACAAAAGCTTTGATAGACTTAAAATTAATATTGGGGGTATTATCCTTTACAAGTAGAGAGTGCAGTGAAAGAAAAGAGAACTCTATAAAATGTGGAAAACTGAACGCAGCAGAGAGCTGTACAATGCTGTGAAGCACATTGCAAGGCATACTGTGTATGTAGCCCGATCCAAAAAGGATAACATTTACAAGTTATCCTAACAGCTGAGTCATAAAAGGCAGGGAGTTGTAGGGGAGAAGCCAGTGAAAAATGATGATGGTGTCTTGTCAATGGGTGAAGAGGTCAAAGAAGTGTAGGGAGCCTTGGTGTAGTGGTTAGCATGTACGACTACGAAACGTGATTTGCCTGCGTCATGAGTTCGCAGCCTGTCCATGGCAGACTCAGTGTGGCCAAAACCGTTATGTCATACGTATGCCGCTGTATTGCCGATCTTCACACAGTGTGTCACCTCTGTCGATTATATTTACTAAACGGTGGCGACACCAAGCCCGAAATACGGAAGCCTTGTTAAAAGGCATGTCCCGTGTAGAGGATAGCCACCCCTCTGCACGCAAAAAAACTCACCTAGCTTGAAAACAATAGTTAGTGTGATCCCTCCACACCTCGGAGGCTCAGTTGGTTACCTAACCTGCCACCGAACAAACAGAACGACATGGTAAATATGCAATACTATATGTACACTTTCATGTGTTATCCTAGGAACATCAATTCCTGAATAAACTAACTAACTAACTAACTAAATAACTAACTAACTAACTAATGAACGAACGAACAAACAAACTTACAAATGAACTTACAAATGAACAAACAAACGTGCGTATGTATATAGCTTGGAAGCAACATTATTTTGTGAGTGACTGCTTAGTGTTGAATTTCCTTGGAACAACCCCAGCATTGAAAGTCCCAGTATCCAAATCACATAAGAGATGACTTCCAAAACCATTTCGAAAGATAGCAACTGGTAAAGCAGTTGGTCTCTCGGGTGTAGTAGCAGAAATGCTGAAACCTGCTGGGAGATTGGTGTCAAATTTGTTTGTGGTTTGAATGAAGAGATAATTTGTGAAAGTTGCATCCCATCTGAGTGGAAGGAAAGCTATGTAGTTAGCCTGTACAAAAACTAAGGTGATGCACCAGAGAGAGGAAATTACCTGAGGGTCAAGTAGATCCTCTTTCTGATCAGTTGTTCAGAGATTCTATCAAGAACTTTCATTATCAAGTTATGAAAGTTCTTGAGAAAATCTCTGAACAACTGATCAGAAAGAGGATTGAGATATGATGACATGTAGTTTATCTTCATTCCAGGAAAAGTAAAGGGACAACAGATGCAATCATCATTAGCTGGTCTCCTTTTATCATTATATCATATATTATATACTAGCTGTTTACCCGGCGTTGCTCGGGTTGAAACAGATGAGATCCGGAACACATTAAATGCTCCCCCCCTCCACATACTTCCTCCTGTCCCACATCCCTCGAACCAGTTCTCGTCAGTATACAGGTCTGTGACAAATTAAATACACCTCCATCACCATCCTCCCATTGCCATGTGTCTAAGCAATTTACACACTAAATGTACTAAATATGGCAATGATTGATCCCTCTAATATCCCTCCCCCAGCAACTGCTACCTATGGTAAACACGTGCGGAGCAGATTAAATGTCCCACTCATCCCTACCCTTCCTTCCAACCTGCCGCCCCCTCTTCTCTCCCCAACCCTCTCTACCCCATCCCCATCTAAACAGGTCCATAATTAATGCACCCCCTTCCTGCTGCTGCTCTGGTTGAAACGGATGAGATCAAAAACACATTGAATGCTCCTCCCTTCCCATTCTTTCCCCTGTCCCACATCCCTCACACCAACTCCCGTCACTATACAGGTCCGGGAAAGATTAAATACACTTCCATCACCTACTTCCCACAGTCATATGTGACAGCCACACACACACTACATGTATGTGGAAATGCTTGATCAGTCAAATATCCCTCCTTCCAGCTATTCCTACGCCTGGTAAACACGTGAGGACCATTAAATGTACATCTCAATCACCCCCTTTCTGCTGCTGCTCCGGTTGAAATTGATGAGCTCTGGAACAGATTAAATGCTCCTCCCTGCCTCACCACCAGCCATACACCCACCCCATATGGACACCAGCCATGTCTGCCTCCCGCCCCGCCATATGGACACACACACCATTTCTGCCAACACCCCTCCTCAAAACAGGTCCGGAGCATATAAAATGCATTTCCATCCCCATCACCACCCTCCCCACAATGCCCAGCTCCCACCAATTTATTTGGTTTTGAAATGTGATATTATAACGACCACCAAGTTGTCCTGATATTACATACTTAGTTTGAAGTGTGACACCTGTTGTGGTTAAAAGCCTTTTGTGATTGTGCATATATATATATATATATATATAAATATATATATATATATATATCGGTATATATATATATATATAATAATATTCCACAAATATATTCCCAAAAATTAAATATGTATTTTTAATCTAAATCCTCCTTCCAGTATTCAACGTTGTTTCTGTTTTTTAAATCAGTACAAAGTAAAGAACTTTTATGCATATGAACTTTTGACAATGAGATCAAAAACAGAGGTTGAAATTATACTTTGCTATAAAGTCTATCCATAAGAGGTGTTTCTTCCGTGTCTGCAGCTGGACACACACACCATTTCTGCTGTTCAACACTCAAAATATTTCTGGGCAAAATATGAAATATTTCTCAGTTTCTGGTTTAAAAAGTATGAAATTCTCAGTCTGGTTTGAATGAGTATGAAATACTCAGTTTCTGGTTTAGTATGAAAACAAATAAACACCTCTTATGCAACTATAATCAAAGACTTTATAAAAATGTTTTGTATACCCTTGTTTTTGTATAATTTCATTTTGAGCATTATCATTCAATAAGTAAACGATGTTTAAAAAGACATGCAAACAATTTGGATGCCTTGTATGATACATATGTCATAGTTATGTTCAGATGACTATATATATATATATATATATACAGTAAAAGTCCTGGGCCAAAAAATACTAGCAACGGAAGGAATTGCTGTGCATTAGCATTTTCACATATAGAGATAAGTAATATTTGGAGTGATCAACGGAATGTCATTAGCAACGGACAATTTATTTTTTAGACTGAAAACAAGTGTGAGCAGAACGTGGTTTCGTTATGCTGGCGTAAACAACGGAGTGGGGCATTTGAATTAGTTTCGTTTTTGTAGGCACTTCTTCAAGCCAATAAGTGGTCACCTCGACATCTAACCGGCCCATCACAGCATTTGCCTACTTAAATGACACCTGGCATTTTGTGCATGCGCTGTGTATACCTGAAAGTCCATATCAGAAAAAACAAAGTCAAAATTAAATAATAATCTAAGATTATGGCGATATATATGTCTTTAGTGCTAACGGATACATTTTCACACTTCTCTCTCTCTCATGTCTTTTTTAGCAAGCATATTTCTACCAACGATAGATATAGCTGAAGACAGGTTTTTACAACCCTAAGCTTCCATTTGACTATATCAAGTGGCCCTATGCAGACTCGAACTCACAACCCCAAGGTTGTGAGACCAGAATGATACTATCATCCCAAGCAGCGAGCTAAAAAGGTGACACGGCTGAACCGTTGTCTCCGTACCAAACATACATACTTGGTCAGTTATCATCTCAACCCAGAGGGTGGGTTGAATCCCACATGACGAAATTTTGGGAAGGTCTTATTAGTAAACCTGTAAAACCTGTCTTCAGCTATATCTATCGTTGGTAGAAATATGCTTTAAAAAGACGTGAGAGAGAGAGAGAAGTGTGAAAATGTATCTGCAAGCACTGGGAAGCACATATATATCATTCAATAGCACTAAAAATGCTAATGCTCATGGGAGTTCCGCACAGGGTCCCCTTGGGAACTGCTGTATGCTGATGACCTCATCATTATGGCTAACTCTGTTGAAGTCAGTTATCAGAAAAGATGCACACCTGGAAGATGAGGATGGAAGCCAAACGACTGCATGTAAACATGGGTAAAACCAAATGTCTGTTCTATGAGTCACACCTAGACAAACTACTCAAAAGTCGAGAATACCCATGTGCTGTATGCTTGCAGGGGGTAGCAAGAAACTGCATTTAATGTGGCAAGTGTCTATGCTGGGTAAACAAACCGTGTAGTGGAATTGAGGGTGCAGTTCTCAAACGTGATTCTGACTACATATGTCCAAAGAGTAAAGCACTAGCAGGCCAATTGATTGCAGGCCAATCAAGGAGGTCCCAGTACGTGAACACAAGTTATAAGTTATAACAGAGTTGTTACTTAGGTGACATGTTGTCGAGTTGTGAAGACTGTGAATTAGCTGCAACTGTCAAATGCAACATCGCATGGGGCAAGTTTTGTGAGCTCTTGCAAATACTAACCAACAAGCACATTCTAGTGTGTATTCCATCTGTGTATGCATGGCTATGCTTAATGGGTCTGAGACGTGGGCTCCACTGTATATCGCCTGACAAAGCTTTGATCCGCTGGATGTGTATTGTGAAGCCTCATGATGATACCAGTACAGACAGCTTTCTTGAGAAATTGTGTATCACAGATATTGATAGTGAGCTTCGTAAAAGGAGACTGAGATGGCTAGGTCATGTTGAGCGCAGCTCTGGCTGAATTAGCAAAGTAAGAAAACTAGAGAACTAGAAGGAAACAAAGGAAAGGGAAGACGGAAATAGACTTTGTATGTTGTTGTACAGAAAGATCAGGCACGTTTGGGCATGGGTCTGACAGATGTTGGTCACCGAAAGGCTTGGAGATGACGGTTGAGATGTAGACTGGGCAGCCAGGCCACACCCTCTGAATAAGGAATGATTAGGGCCTGCGCAAGTGAACTCTTATTTATTATTTTATTGGCTGATTGATTGAGGCAAAGTGAATATTTAAAAACAATCATGATCCCAGTATATTATACTTCAACAATCTTGAATTTAATTGTATCCAGAATATAAAATCTCCCAAAAAGTTCTTCTACAAGGCTTCTCTGTCGTTCAGCTTTGCTGATGATTACTTAACTTCAAACTATACAGCAAATCAGAAATACATGACATTTTTAATGTACTCATACTGAAACACCACACTTATTTTATGATTCAGATCTCATGTCGCTTTGTTGGTAATGTTTTGATTACTCAATCATTATTTAATAGTTATTGGTTGAAGGATGTTTGCTGGGTGTGGGAGGCTGTTTGTCTTGTAATGATAATTATATAGCACATTTCGTACCATGTCTGTCCAATGACAATAGTTAATGAACTCCAGCCTAACAAGAAGAAGTAAGAAGTAAGGGAATCTTGTGTTTCTGTTTATATTAATGTCAGAATATAATAAGCTTTGAGATGAGAGAGCTAAAATGTAACAATATAATAAAGAAGCTGCAATTTTCTAATATCTAATTATTCAATTTTACGATGAAATCATTACTTGATGTTTTCTTGGAAACAAAACCAACATTCTTAAACAAATTACGACCTGTAAAAACCACATAACAATGTGCTGTGAACAGATGATGGTTTTACAACTAGAACACACAACCGAGGCACAGGGAACTGATTAACCAAATAATAATGCTATTATATGGTTAAAGTTGATTCTACTATACTAAGCACTTCAGTTTGGTACAAGTTGAAATCAATTTGACATTGCATTCATGTATATAAGTGTAGTAATAATCCATCCACCACAAAAAGAACTATATGTACCATGAGGTAAATGTGTGAATCTAATCTGGCTATTTGTGTGGCCTAATGGCTGTTTTAAGGAACACACCCGCTATTGTAAGTAACAATGTAGCTCAGCGAAGCGCAGATGTCGCATTGTGTGCTCTGTATCGAGGGATGCATCACCCCATGTTAAAACTTGCTGGTGTGAACATTTTATGTAATATAATATTGTTAAACTTTTGGTGTGCAAACATTTATTATGCATGTTAATATGAATTGACTTTAATTTTCAAGCTCTGATTATATCTGAATCAAATTACTCAGGCAAGATGTTGATACTAATGCTCTACAATAATAGTATACTGGCTTCTAGAATGCAATATGACTCCCGGTTTTCCTATGTTAGTCAATTCATGATAATTACGTATAATATGCACACATTGTTCCTTTTCTATGAATGATCATTATTACTTCAAATGAAGTTGCAACTGTTTTCACAGATGTCAGATATATTAAAAATAGTTCTATTTCAAAGCATGCATAAAAAAGCTCATGTCATAAGATGAATTGACCGTCAATGAATTTTAGTTCAGTGCCGTTAAAAAGCAGCCACTAATCAAGTAATATATTTAATAATTAGTGTTTTTTTTCATCAATTACAGTGTAGTTAAGCATCAGGTACATGTACATATGCATGTATGTGTTAATATCTTCAAATTAGTGAAAGTTACATATAACGCTCTCATGATGTCATTTCATAATAATGGCGTCAACGCAAAAGAATGCGTTTTTTGTTTTCCATTGATGTTTTATATGAGGCTACTTTACAATGATGTAGTCATAAAAAGATGGCTCGGTTTTGGGCCCTATTGTTTGATCTAACGTTAGGCAGCATATATTACTGATTTGTTTCGAGAGAATGTCTAGTATACTGGATTCATTAGGTAATTGAAAGTAATGAATGCTTTTGTGAAGTAAGTTAAACAACCTTCTTAATGCTACATGTATGTGTTGCTATAAAGATGTGTGAGAGAGAGAAGTTTGAAAACCTTTTTAATGATTGAGACTTGTGCTGCGTTTGATTTGTTGTGTGAAGACAATACCTGAAGTACATAAATGAGATGAGGCATCCAGTTTATAAGCTATCAAAATGATGACCAAATCAGAATCCATGATCAAAACAACCAATCAGCTGTCTCCTTTCATCTGCCATCCTTGGCATTGTAATCTGACAGCGGAGGACTCTGAAAAGGTGACAGGAATTCCAAGAAACTGACATCTATGCAATTCTGAGAATAAAAGCATAGATAAAGCGGTGGTCATGTGACACAATGATCCTGTCATGTGACACAATCGAGGCATCCTGTTACACAAAGAGCCTTGTCGTAAGTCACAATCGAGTTAGGATGCCGTTTTATTCACCGGGTAAAAAGGATGAGATTACGATTTTGAGGTGAATAAACAGCAGGGTTAGGTAGAGGAGGAAACATCTGGGGAAAATGTGAAAAAATAACTGAAATAATAAGTATAGGAATATGGGTGGACTATTATTCCCGGGCTAATATTTCTTTCACTATTTATGAAAATGCTCTATTCTCATTCAGGGTGGCTACTAATAGATAAACTTGCCGAGCATTCTTATGAAAATGTAAAGTAGCTAACGAAGACTGATGTTGTCATTACGTTTTTAATAGGTCAGTCAGGATTTATGAAAATATTTCATCGCATGTAAAAATGAGAGCAGTTTTGTCACTCGCTCTCTTAACAGAATCCAAGCTTTGATATATTTTCTTATATCATATGTACTATAACGTAAATCAGTAACGGATCTAAAAAATGGGGGTTTATAAGATCTATGTATGCCCTGCTCTCCATGTACTCAAGACTAAGTCAGTAACTGACAAGCCACCTATCTACCTAGTGATATTTTTAAGATAATGTTTTGATTTTGATACTTTTTGTTTCTAATCCACACATAATTGCTAATAATTACTCAGAATCCAATGAATAAGATTATTTTCATAAATTTTAATCTTGTCTCTCTTTAACAAACACATTTGTATTACTATATTGACATAACTGAATACATACTTTCATTTGAATACATCAAGTGACCCAGACAGGATTCAAATTCACAACCTTTTGGTTGGGAGGACACAATGATACCATTATCCCAAGAGGCAAGCCTTTGAACATTGTCATATCTCACGGCTATATACGCAGTATATATGATCAAGGACTTGTAAAGGCAGTGTGAATGATCAACCCTTGAAAGCCGACGATGGCCTTTGAAAGGTTACACTGATTCCAGAAAACTATTGTCTCTGTAGCTCTCCAGCTTACATACTTGGTTAATCATCATATCCAACCAGAGGTTTCAGGTTTGAATCCCACTTGATAGTTTTTAGAGATTTATTGCTATGCTTTAACTTATCAGCAAATGATCATGAAAAAGTTAATCTAGTTATGATATAATACTATGTTTTTTTAAACATGTAGACGTTCTCAACAAGGTTCTCATGTATAATGAGGTTTTGTGAATTATTTCAAAATGAGTAAAATCTTAAGAATTGAATGAAAAGTTTGTTTTAGTTGATTTCTCTTATTGCAGGCATCAAGTACACCCTATTACCCAGATTTGACGACTTCATATTGAAGAAAACCAATCGTTGGCAAAAAAAGCCATATTGAATCCATGTTTCAGGAAAAAAGGTAGAAAAACAGCACATACAAAACTAACAATGAAGAAAATAAAGAAATGATATGAGAACAATTTCAAATACAAAGACATAATTAAAATTTTTTATCTGATGGACGAAAAAGCTTGTTAGAAATAAAAGGAAACAAGTTTATAACAACGAAAAATTAGTAAATACTTGGATGGTTCTAGTTTGATGGATTTTTTTTATTTTATTTTATTGGAGAAGAGTGTTTTGGAGAAAAAAGTGAACTTGTGAAAGCAATCGACTTGGATATGTTTGTTTTGTACAAAAACGCTAGATAACCATAACCTTTATCATCATTGAAGAACTGTATATATAAATCTACTTAACATTCAACGAAGATTCTCACCTTGAGAATTGGATACTTTTTTGACCATAAGTCTAACTTAGGACTTGCTTCATCAAGACATCCGCACATCGTGAGTAGTTTTATTTTATCATTATGCAGAGAACATGTGTGAGTGATTGTTAAGACAATTATTACATAGGTCTAGAGTTGTAGGCATGGTTGCTTGAACCTTCCAGTAATACTAACCCCATCATGGATATAAGTTCATAAGTTGCTACAGTGATGGTCAATTGTACGTGTGTATCACATTTTTATTGTTTTTCCTTTCTCCCTCCTTTTAAATGATGTATTTGCTTTTTCTTGCGGACTGTCATCTATGAATTGAAGTCTCTGACTATTCTATCATCGCCTCTTAGTTGGCACACATGACACACTCAGTTTCCTTCCCCTTTAGCATTATCCACTACAAAGCAGAATAGCTGTTTATCAATGTCTCGTATTGGGAGCACAGAGTGTACACATTTTCCTTCGTCCTTTGTAGGAGCCTGGATGTGTTTGTGTTTACTGTCTTGTCACAATGATGCATGATCCACGAATTCAGTTTTTTCACTATGAATAATGGCACACAAAGGTGTTAGGAATATTAATGACCCCATTTAAGCTGAGTTGTTAAGTAGCCGCTGTCAGGGTGACCACCACTCAGGAACAATCGGAGATTAAATCAGGAAATTTTGCTAAAACACCTTCCCTGTAGGAAATTTTCAGGGAATTTGACTTTGGGCTCCAAATTAGGGTAATTTCAGTAAATTTTATGAATAACTGTACATATATTTTTCCCACGTTTGCTTGTGAATTCAATTCTACTCCCACTGTTCTGTCAAGCAAGCTCCTACCACTGGTCTCACAACCTTGGGGTCGTGAGTTAGAGTCCTGTCAGGGCCACTTGATATATTAAAATGGAAGATGTCTCTTCAGCTATGTCAATACAGTGGCAGGAGCTTGCTTGGCAGAACAGTGAGAGTAGAATTGAATTCAGTGAATTTTGGTTTTAGTGTTTTTTCAATTTAAGATTTTATGCAATTTGTGAGAAAGAATTTGATGACAAGGGGCTACATGTAACGTACAATTGTTTTGTATGCTTTTAAAAGTCTACAAAGTGCATTTTTTCTAAAAATATGCAATATTGCAGTTGGAGGGTTTGTTGTTCTTAAATTTGAAAAAAAAGTATTTATACCACCTATAAAGTATAAACTTTGAAAAAAGAAATGTTTCTCCTCATGTCCTTTGGAGGATTTTCCTCGCAGAAACTACTAAAAATGGTTAATTAGGCTATTGGAGTATTAATTGTAGTCAGGCAATTGCACAGTGTAATTCCTTTTTTTTAAACATAAAATAACATCTATGCAGTAATTGTTTCTTATCACCTGCCATCTCCTATAGCTCAAAAATGTTTTTTTAGTATCAGATTGTGTGTAAAATTTTATTTACAATGCAAGCAAATTCTGTCTGGACATCATAGTTCAGGATCAGAGCACTTAATATTCATTTTGATGGTTACTACAATGATAATGAATACCAACATGACCAAGTACCCTAGTAATATTGTCTCTGACCTGTGTACCAACCCATATTTAATAAATTTATAAGTTTTTAATAAACATGACAGATTGCCCAAACACCTAAATAAACGATGTCACTCAAGTAGTTCAGCATTTGTTGAAGCTGCACATGAAATCTTATATTGGCCATTGTTATCTATGACCCTAATGCATATAAATGTGACTGTTAATAATTGTTGTAAGATGCTCCCATGCTGCGCAAAAATGTACACCTGTGCAAAGCAATGGCATTCATTTGTGGGACAGGGTAAAGGGTTCTCAGGGAGGTAAAGGTATAAATAATCATCAAATAAAAACTTTTGACATCACGTTTTGTTGTTACTATGTGTTACAAAGTGTGCTTTTATAATGTAGTAAAATAGATAATTTTTAATGTTTTCATCAAACAAATCCCTTTTTATTTGTATTTAAAACACGCCCAGTGACAAATCAATGGCGTACATGTATTTGATTTATGCCCCGAATAGACAGATATCTCAGCCTCTAGTCAACTCCTCACCCTCAGCAATACCCCCAAATCGGCCAATCCGTCATTGCTGGGTTAACTTTCCATTTGGTCTGGATCTCCCATCATCACAATGCACTCATTCTTCAAGCAGCTGTGGCAGAGATTTGTTACCCACAGAATTGGAAATGCAGGATTCTTAGCTTTTTGTATTCATTCTTGTCCATACAAGAGCTCCTAAGATTCAAACATCAGCTTGTTTTTGATTTGAGATGTAAAAATTAAAGAAGATTATGTGTACATTTCCATTAAAGGGATTCTGCAAATATTTGTGTACAATTGAATCAATTGAAATTCATTCATCTCAATTAAGCATTGAATAGAATTGTAGTTCTATTAAAACTGCAATGTACCGGTAATATCTCTGGACCGTGTCAGTTCAATCTACATCAAAGACACCGGAAAACTAGAAGTGTCTCCCAATTCTCCTTTTCCTAACAAAGCGGCAAACGTCAATTGGAGTGCAAATTGTGTTTCTGATCCCTCTTTCTTACGTGAGATCCTGGCTGAGATACATACTGATCCCTTTGGGCGACCAATTGCGAGGCATTACAAGGGCGGTTACCAAAGTAATGGGGGTTGAATGGCAACAGACGTATTGTGAGACAGCCACAGACGACATTTTGAATGATAGTCTTACAAGCAAATATTATTGTATTGTTTTACAAGGTATATGCCCTTCTCATACATATATTATTAATTGAAATAATATATGAATATTACAGCTTTGGTATGAAATTATTCCTTGTGATACTTATCTTCTTAGTTACTTTATTTGAAAATTGTTTTTTCTTTTTCTTTAGTTATTTATTGCAAGAAAACTTAAAGAGCTTGGTAATTGGTAAAATTATTGTAGCTTGTGGTAACTGTTTTTTTTCTGTAACAAGTTTTACCCATCCAACATCCTACTATCCATCACCTGACAACTAAACAAACCCCTACTTCCATCATTTTGTCATTCTTCTCTGTCCAAGTTAAGCCTCTGAACCTCAGTGCAGGTTATTCATACAACACATGCAAATGCAGCAGCCCTCGATCACAAAGGTTACCATATCGGATTAGTTGTCCAAACATCAGAGATACAAACAGCATTATAATGGTTAGAATAGGATGATAGGGCAAGTCACTGAAGAAGTTGATAGATAGCTATATAATGAAATGATGGGTTTTAGTGTTAACTTCTGATTTTACGAGACCTGGGTTATGAATAACTAATTAGCTGTTCAAATATTGTTGATAGGTTGTTAGATAGTGGCATCGTTTTTAGTATGGGCTGAAGGGAAAGCATGATGAATTGTTAGAGTTAATTTGAATGATAAGTTATACGTTGGATTGTTATTTTCTTGTTACATTTTGGCAATGGATACCTAAGAAGTTCATAGTATCATGTAGACTGGCACAAAAATATGTTGGCCTGAGCATAATGTGAGTTGTGAGAGACTGAACTATTTTTTAATTTATTGATTTATATTTTTTAAAGCACCATATATAGATATTGGAATATCTGTGGTATATAATAACAACAAAACAAAATGTAGCTAGTCTACAAAAAAGAAAAAAATGTAAATAGTCAAAGAAAAACCAACATGCCCCATCTTCATTTATCACTTACATTCCTATCTGCTTATGTGATCATCAAAGCGTGTAATAACGGGAATCCTGCGCCTGGTGTTAACAGACATTGTTCCACCCCTCATCACCTCCATTTATCCCTCACAGCCAGAAAATAGTCCTCAGCTCTTGAAACTAGTCCCCTGACGACAGGGAAATCCCCCTACTTTGTCAATTTGACAGTGAAATGGCCATTTTACATTATGATATTTCATATAAAGATGGATCCTGGAAGAAAAGGGCTTTCTTTATGCATTGATAATGCAAATATGGCTACTGATTGTTCCCAGAATGCCTCGCTCAATCGTCCGTCTGCTTTCGCCAGGATTAGGTTTTTGGCGGGAAGTCACTCCTGTGATTACTAATGACCAGATGAAGGGTTCACAGGGTGATTGTTGATTCGGCGAACAAGTTCCTGATTCTTTTTATCCTAACTTGTTCTGAAGAATTTGTAATTGTTCATTTGGGAGGAGATTTTCTGTTCTCTTAAGTCTATCAGATGAAAATGTTCAGGAAACGTGTCCATTTATTTTTATGGGGATGATGTATAGGTTTACGGGTTTTAAGTTTATCAATATTGAATTGAGCTGTTCAGTGACAGTGGAATAGTTGTTTTGAAATGTTATGTCAGTGCAATATATGTAGTTAAGATTACAGGATTATTTTAAAATCGAATTCCTCAGTGTCTTCCATGCCTTGTTAAATGTAAAGTGCTGGTGCTGATGCTGGTGAAGCGTAAGACTGATCAAACCATATAGCTGTAAATCTTGTCTTGTTTGTTTAACTTTGTTTTACAAGAAGAAAGACACGATCATTTATCACCAGCCTTGATTGGGCATCATCGTTTACTCTTCTCATTGCTTCTCGCATTACAGTGGATGCACCGCTGCGTTTAACCGATTACCTCACTGATTGCCACAGCGAATGACAATTGACGGCGAGAATTGGACATAAGACGTGCGTTATTATCATATGTAGATTTGGTTCTGCTTGATCCGGAGGGGGTGCAGGCCATTAGTCGGGGGAATCCCATGGGGGTGGGACCATTACTGGTATGGCAGTGATCTATGGTGGAATGATAATGATCGGACGGATCTATTTGTTATACGTAACACTTGCAAGATTTATCTGTTGTCAACTTTTATAAAAGGGGATCGGGGAAAAAGTTTAGGAAGTTGCGGAATCGCTATTTTAGTGATCTGCAATGGGCGGTCAAATCTACTGTGTAGTCCTTAATTGTCCAATGATGTATATATAATATATGGTTTGTTCATTAGCTTAAAGAAAAGGAACATTGGCTAGAATAGATATATGGTCTTTCCAGAAGGGCCACAGATTATCAGCTTAGATTGGTTAAAATACTCAAAACAGGTATAAGTGAAAATTTCAAAATTTTATGAAACAATCTTTTTATTTACCTTGCTGCCTAAATGATAGATGTTTTAAACAAATAAGCCCTCAGATTATGAAAAATAAATCTCTAAAAATAAAAACTTTAAATCGGGACACCACAATCCTCAGGATCAACACCTTACATTAAGACTCCAGGGCTTGACCACTGGATAAGCCGCAACACTTAATCACTGGTGGGACCCCTCCTATCAATTACCACCTAGTCTCCACAGACGACAATGCACCACACACGTCGTAAATCGCTGCCACTTAGCCTATCAAAGAGTCGAGTTCCAAGGCACATTCCTATTCATTTCTGCTGCCATTGGCTAATATGATAATGCATAATGGTGTGAATACAGTTAACCATACAAAATGGGCAAGGCTGGCTGTGTACTGTGTAGCAACGTATCCAGACTGGACAGTCAAAATCTAGTGCATTGTTATAATTATTGATTATTACCTGATAATTGGCATACTCTTCATAATCATGTTGAGATATCTCTCTTGGAAATCTTAATGGGGATTTTGGAAAATACTTACTGTTATGTAGAAACAAGGTGTAGGGCTGATAACGTTTCTTGGCTGGGTTGGTGGCTGACTGACTGGCTGGTTGACTGGCTGACAAGGCCCTTTCTCATTTGTCAGCTGACAGGAATTAGAATGATCTAGTTTCAGCCTAATTGTCAAAATAGTATGGGATTTTGTTACAAATAGTAATAAGTAACTATTCAGCAAGTGGGCTGTAACATATCAATAGTGTAACCCTTAAAACATGAAAAATTCTGATTTTTACTTGATGTGTACGAAAGTCATTAGACATAATGATTTTATTAATATTAATTGGTAAATGTGCATGCTCATAACTCAGTGCTACAGCAGAGATAAAGTTTAAGCATTCTTTTATAATACTAAGTAAATAAAATTCATTAGATGAATTGCATTGTCAATGCATTTAAAATTTAAACTAATTTCAGCATGTGTTAACTTATTTCTTATGCTCCAACTTTGCACCCTATGATCATGGAAAAAAGGCTTAAAAAGAAGCTTTTTGGCTCTGTGGACATCAGTGCATTAATCTCAAAGTCATTCCCCCCCCACCCCTTGCTAAGCCAAGTGCATCCAAAGGAAGTCATTTGTTTCTGAAAACACATTTATCGCTCAATAATGGCCAACCAGTGTTATAAGGGGATAAATGTGTGGTTCCGGTGTTGAGTGAAATTGCCGATTTAACAGCGACAAATGTCAGTTTGATGGAGTTGGGCTTTTCATATTCGTCATGTTCATTGTAATTTATAGTGACAATTAATTGAATAGAAGCTTTATTTGAGGTTGTTCCATTTTTGAAAGATGATATTGAATGAAGTGTTTGACAAATGTGTTTGGTAGAAGTCTTATAGTCACATTCAAGAGTAATTCATTAATATTCTTGTCATTATTTTATAAAATAATATTGTTAACGATGATTTCAATAGTGGTATATATTATCATCATTCAAATGGACTGAAATGATGATTATACATGTAGGTGGATACTTTTAGTGAAATTTCATGAGATGGCTGAAGTATTTCTTGTACCTACCCAATAAATATTCATGTAACATGCATAATGTAAGATTTTCAAAAGGAAAACATCCAATAGTGTAGATAGGAAAATGTGAATACTTTCAAAGTGTTATTTATTATGAAAATCCAATGTATTTTGTCAGACCAAGCTTCGTTGCTAAAAATATTTCTAGCATCTGAAATTTCGTTGTAATTATGTCATTAGACATATGAATAGATAAATAAATAATAACAACTTATCTTGTGAATAGTAAGTCGGGTAAAAACAATATCTCACTGTAGTCTAAAAGATGTTAGTCCCTACCTGACTTGAAGTCGTACACGTACGTTTAATGACAGCATAATACAAGTCAGATGTTACAGTCCCGATGATACAGCAATTGTCACGATGACATTCATATACAACTTTTGAACAATGTACAGGTTAATTCAGTTCTTTTGTCATTTTTTTCTATTAGACTATATATTCTCATGAAACACAGTGAGGTATTGTTAAAAAGTTTTATACCATTATTTCAATCCAAATAGATACGTACACAAACAAATGTAAATCTTAACTGTTTGCCTTTAGGACACAAGGTACAGTATACATGTACATGCAGCTTCGATGTTCCTAACTTCAAAATCTCAAATCTACTAGATACTCATTAATGGTAACATGCTAGACTGTTCTCAGCTAGAATATTGTTATAGATGTGTAAATTCATAACTTAAATTTCTGTTTGTCTTGTACATAGCAAATGGTTTCATGGTTCTTTGTTTATCTCTGTTTGCTATTTTATAACCTATAATTGTAGATTTGATATTTATGAGTGAACAGAAAGAAACGAGGAATCATGTAAAATCATGTATTAGTGAAAACATTTAAATACAATAAAAGGACTACAATATCATGACTTGCTTGATCAGTATGTCAGACATACATGTTGTAGCCTTTAATATGTGGAAAATGTATATTTTGAAATGACCATGTTTTAGAGGTGCTGCTACTAAGAGGGGTATGCTTGTACTCTAACTATCATATGAAAGTATGAACATGAGCAAAGGAATGTGCTAAAAAGCTATGATCAAATGTTTACACATTGTGAATGTGAAGTGATTTAAGTACATAAACCTGGACAATGGCTGGTTTGTGTAAGGCAGGTCTTTTGTGGTGCTTTGCTGATCTAATTTGAATGCTTCGTATCTTATACAAAATGGAAATGCTCAATTTGAATACATTTTTTGAAGGTGTTTTTTACTCTTTCTTTTTAATTAATTACACAACAAGCACATATATTGAAAAAAAAGTTTAGACAATGAATTTGGTTACCTAAGTATACTTTTGAGGGCAAGTACAAGAAATTCTGGGTGGGCTTTTAGTTGTATGCTGCTCAAGTTGTAGTAGAAAAACAAAGGAAAGACAATGTTAATTGGTAATAGGCATACAGTACTGACCCTGTCAGAAGGACACAGAAGCAAAATGTTAAGAATTACGCTATGATTCCTTACGTTTCCTCCCATTTCTTCTCATTGCTGCGACTGTTACGAACAAAAAAAGGTTCTGTTGCTTCCACAAGTCAAGGCTGTCTTCATAACTTGCCTGAAGTTACGTTTATTCTTTTTTACCCTTGTATTACGCATTTTACGGAGAACTTCCTGTAATATAAAGATTATTTCTAAAAGTTCATGACCACGCCGGCCATTTTGACAGATTTTCGTTTCATTTGGGTGTGTGTATGGTGCACTTTTTAATCAATCGATGTTGTAGCTGTGGTGGAAATAAATGAGAAAAACTGAAGAAATCTGAATATTTATGAGCAAAAAAGTATCAAAGATGGACACCAATGTAAGGAAGAATGCGAAAGCGAATGTTTTGAATTTTACCTTTTCTGTTTATTTTGATAATTGTAAGTATCGTGATTTCAGCAATTGAGCAGTTCCAAGAAACCCTTGATGGCCGTAACTTTGTTTTGAATTGTTACGAATTATTGCGTTTTCTTATGCAGATTCTTCTAATTTGGTTAAGGTTCTGTAGTCTTTTGACGTAGTCCAGGGAATTCCTCTCATTTCAAACACCTCTAGCCAATGCGGCCAGTGCTATAACAGGAGCAGTAGCCAAATATTATTGACACCTGCTAAAATTTGGCTGGTGATATTGAAAGGGCACTGGCCAAAATCTGAAGTTCCTGAAAAGGGGAGTGCCGAAGGTGGGGTTACGAGCGCCGTAAGCGCGAAGTATAGCTAGGGGAGTTTTTGAAATTGGTGTCTCTAGCTTAGCTCTCTGGTGCATTCCTTTTCTGAGAAAGTAGTTTTTTTATTTTGATGAAGTGGAGGTATTTTGTTTTGTTTTTCAATGATTTTACAAGTCAGTACGGTTAACTTTAACATACATGTATTTGATAAAAAAAATCTTGATAGAAAAGGCAATCGCCAAAGTGGCAGGTGTAAATTGAAGCCCACTCGCCAAATGGATTAAGCACTAGGTTTTGGCTAGTGGCGAGTGTGAAAGATATTCCCTGTAGTAGTCAGTACTGTATAATGCCCTTACATCCAGAAACAAACTACATGTATACAGTTTACAAGAAATTTGAACTTATTATATATTTAATGGTAAAAGAGGCATACATGTACGTCTATTAAGCCTCATTCATTGACATACATGTGGGTCCACTTGTAATGATAAGTATAGTGCATGGGATAACCCTAGGCACTGACCATGCCATCATAGATGGTCATCAATCAGGCACTGACAGGTCCAAGCTTCATGTGGTCATCTATGATACCTGATTTAACACATTTTTAGCATCAAGATGTCCATTCATTGATGTCTATTTCGACAGTAACCAAGCATTTATTTCAGTTAATGGTTGAAATATTTAGATTGAAGTGCATGTATTTGTGTCTGTAGATTTGCTATGTCCTAACATTTAATAGACCTGATTGCATGGAAAGGGTGGAAATATTGTCTAATACCTCATTTTTGTTCAAGTGACCATCAGAATAAGTTCATGTGATGTAAGGAAATATTACCGTTACCATGCGCCTATATTAGAATGACTTCACTGTAAAGTGTTTCCTAATCATAGCATTTTTGCTAATTTTGTTCTAGTGAAGTGATTGACATGTCTGATTCATGCTAAGCTGTGATAAATGACCACCTGCAGGTGCAATGATGACTGGTGTAATGACAAATAATGATGGGTGCAGAGGTGACATGGGTCTGGGTGGGATAACCAGTAGGTCGAGTTGACAAACACATTCCTATATTAGGCCTGATTAGATAATTGTAATTATGGTTTATAGGTTTGTGGGGCTTACATGTATATGTGTATATACAATATTTTAATGGTAAAATAACCCATATTCCATATATATTAAAGTATCACAGTTACTGAACCAAATATCTAGACTTTCCAAGATCTACCTGTTGTTTTACTTATTTTTACTGATCTGTGGTTTGAACTTACAATTTTGACATTGTATTTTCTGGTTTATCATAACATATTACCCTGCATATGATCATTTATATATTTTTGGTAGCAAAACGTAACCACATGGTTGCATTTATGTTATAGTTTGAATGAAATTCAAGATTGAACCCTGGATATCTTTTGATACATGCAACAATCAAGGAGAATAAACAGATGATTTACATCATAATAGTAGTGAAATATTCTATTATAATTGAAATAATGACAGAACAAAAAGTAACTACCAGTCAGACGCAAAATCCATTATGATGGAAAAATTGTCATTCAATCAAACTAAAGTACATTAAAAGATGGATATGTTTAGACCCAGGGCAATATAATTGCACACACAAGACAATAAAGAACGAATGAAGAAACTGCAAAACAAGACACAAAAACATTGCATTAACAAGAAAAGCTTTGCTTGGAGCATAAGTGTATGATGATAAAGGCGATATCTCCATGTTTTGTCCTATTATTGACCAAACATTAGTAGCTAGAATGTGTCATATTCATTATTGTCATGTTACGGTGTGACTTCACTTTCAAGTAACTTCCATTGTGAGTGGTCACAATATCACTCTGTAAGAGAAGGTTTCTTATAATATATATGTGATATTCGTTTTGAAGCAATTTCTTTTCATAATGACATTGTGTACTGATGATGGTTCATATCGTAATTATTGGTCAAGACTTCATGTTGTCATATTGTGTTTGAATTATCAATGAAGAATTTTTTCCACAGATAAATGGTAGATCTAGAAATTTCTTTAAGTCAAAGTGAAGTCGATAATCAATGATGACAACAATAATTTTATTAATTTCGATTTACAGCATGTTTAATTTCTAATACATGTTGGTGCTTAAATATATACTATGTAAGATGGATCACTGTATGTGGCCTATCTTCATCGATCACCATAAACAAAGCCATTGATATGACAATATCAGCATTTATAATGCATCTGTGATGTGTTTTTTGTCATTGCTGCACCCAGGAGGCGTATCAGTCTGTACACTGTTTGTTACTTAGTCGTGAAACAATGATCCCCCTCCGCCGAAGTGGCCTTTGTAACGCGTGCTTGGCCCCAGGGGCAATGTTTGAAGTGTGGCGCATGTATATTAATATACATCACGTTAAGCTATTATACAGTTGGGGAATGGTTCAAGATTTTTTTTACATCACATATATTGTTGCTTGTATATTGACAACCTCTGTGTAGTGGATTTATAGTCTTTATATGATCATGCAAGATTTACATGGGTTCTACAATTATATGATTTCTTTTGCTTTGTAATTACTAGATCTCGGAGGTCTGAATTTGAAACTATTTCCAACACTGTAAATGTATCTGCACTACTTAATATTTGTTGGAATTGCTCTTGGTGTATTCTGTGTCTAATGTAAGTCCAATAATTGGAGTCTCTGACTCATTAATTTTTCTTTGGACTCACCTCGAATAGTTTGTAGATCTCATAGCCTCATCTCATTGAAACATTTTGATATAGTTGATTTTATGTCCAAAATTGAGTTGCATGAAAAGCCTGCCTGATATTTGTCACTCTCTGCAATGCATTTTGATTCATTCAATGTGCTGTAGGCACAATGGAAAACTAAGAAAAATATGCTTTGATGCAGAAAATATGTGCCTTTCTGCAATGTTTTATTATTATAGAATATGATAGTCAAATTGATTGTTTTAGATAATATTTTTGTGTAATTTGTGTTAATCGGCTTTCAGTTTTTGGTTAGTGCATTATCCATACTATGCAAATTAGCTTCATCTAGCTTTTTATATATATATATATATAAGATGCACACCTATCATTTTAAAGTAAATCAAAATTTTGTCTAATAAATACATGTATTAATCATTTGGTTCATCATGCTTCTTATTCCACACCCCCAACTGCTCCTCCCCCACACCATCCGTTCTCTTCCATAGTGACCTTAAAGCTGCGTCAAACTGGTTCAGGCACATTGTAATATTGGGAACTTACGCCAAGCCGATAGAAATCGGTCGGATATCCAGATTGTTTTATCTATCCTAAGCATCTGCCGGCTACGCCGACCCTATGCTGACCCAGCGTTCCTTTGCCGCTTTACGTACGTATGTACGCTGCCAGTACGCCGCAAAAATATTTCTAGGAAGATTATCCGCTCTCGAGGTTTTGGATTGCTCGAAACATTGAAAGAGTATTAAAACGGCATGTGCCAATCGATAATCCATTGATTTTTTTACATGGGGCTTACATTCTACATATGCTGAACATACGCTACGACATGTGCTGAACATCAGCCTCGTATTGGGAGCAGATGCTCGGCAGATGAAAATGGCGTAAGCTTGGCGCACCTTGAGCGTACCATGGCGTACATTCAGCAGGTGTTCAACATATTGTAGACGTATGTTCAGCGGGTAGCAGACAGTGAACGCAAGGTCAGCGTAACCCCGATGCACAACCGAACCACACACAAAAAGTCTGGCTGAGACTTCTTATTTTGTGCGTCGCTTGTGCGTCGGGGTTACGCTGACCTTGCTTTCACTGTCTGCTTTTCTTACGCCGGGTTTGAGCCAGCCTTGTGCCGGCTGTGAATTGACTATGCGCTGGGGAAAAAAATCATTTAATGGCAAAAGGGCTTATCTATCAGCAGACGTATAGAAAAAATTGCCTGGAAATCCCTAGAATTTATGCGTCGACCATACGCAGAAACTTACTACATGTATCTGTGACTTGAATGTCAGGCCACCTAATTTTGAACTAGGCTACCTAATTTTCAAACTTAGTAGCCTTATCAATCCTTATGTCCACCCTGGCCAAAAGTATACTCTAATTGTAAATTTATTCCAGGCACCAAACAAGACTTCAGTGATCAAGGATCACAGGGTACATCAGGACAGTGAAAGAAATATTTATTGAGAATACTAATTTTACAATGAGTATAAAGTTTTTATCTTTATCTTCTGACATAAATCATAAGAAATATTACTGCAAATGAACCAAAATTTATTAAGCATTTTTGGTCCTTGTTGGTACAGTGGTTAGAGCGTATGACTAACAAACTGGATTTGCCTCCGTCGACCGTCCACTGCAGACTCTGAGTCACAGTCGCCAAACACTTGCGTTGTACGTCTGCCACCGCAATGCCGATCTCCACACATCGTGTCGCCTCTGTTGAGTGTAATACTAAATGGTTGCGACACCAAGCCCGAAGTTTGGCAGCCTCGTTAAAAGGCGTGTCCCATGTAGAGGTCTGCCACCCCTCTATAGGCAAAAGAACTCACCTAGCTTGAAAACAATAGCTAGTGTGATCCCTCCACACCCTTGAGGCTCAGTTGGTTACCTAACCTGCCAAACAAACAGACCACATTGTAAATAAGCAATACGATATGTACACTTTCATGTGATATCCGAGGAACATTAATTCCTGAATAAACTAACTAACTAATTAAGCACAGAGTACCTAAAAGGGACATGGAGACTAATATGGCACTTTTTGAGGGGATCCCATATGGTGAGCTGTAAAGGTCATGCCTAATTATCAAATCAAAACCATGGAAGCTTTAGTTGTTGTGAAAGCAGTATTTTACAATTATTGACGATGTTTCTCTAAATCTTCCTCCATTCATTTCAATTTGAGGACAAAAAACCTAACATTCATCACATTGAATTACTTTATTACTTGTGATTAGTTGATGATTGCATAACAATAAGCTCATTTGTTGAGCTTTATTCTGAGGTTATTAATCATTGGATGTTAACTCTGGAATATAAAAACTGTACTATAGATCAGCATTTTTTAATATTAATTTTATGAAGTATTGATAAGGGGGCTACAATTTACTACAAGAGTAGGTATGAGAAAACGAAACCGTTATGGTTTGATTTTCAGGTCCCTAGTGTAAATTTTCGGGGTTGCACCTATGATTGCACCCCAGGGTATACCCGAACCGCCCCTCCCTACCCCTCCCCTGTGGGCCATGATAAATGGTAGCCCCCTAATCAAAATGAAATAAATTGATTCCTTTAGAATCATCACTTGCTTACATTTTATTAGATATCTTATTATTTTTTTGTAAAATTGTGAATCATCCTAATGTCAATAATCTCATTACATGTGTACAAGTTCAGAATGTGTCTAATTGAATGTCCTGCTCAGTTTAAAGTAATTACAGCTAATCATTTTCTGTGTAATAATATAACCAAAAATGTTACTCCTAAAACATTTTCTAGACAATAAATGCTCTCCTGACATTTTGACAGATTCCAGATTTGAGGCAACTCCCATAATCCCATAGTGTGCAAGAGGTTGTGTTTTAGCCTTTCAGAATCTGTGCCTTAGCCTTGCCCTAAGACATGATTATCATTTCATTTGTTGTTTTCCCTGGCCACTTACAATAGAAGAACCATTAGTTGGGGTGATTATTTTGCAGTTAGACAATCGCCAAATGGGGCTGTCGAGTATTTGAGAACTTGATTATTTCATGAGATTTAGTATGGCTTTGGGGCAAATAGTGATTTCCATTGTATTTTGTGCACACGAGGATAAGCTTGTCAATTTGCTGTTAAAATATTCATATTCATTATATTCATCACAGATTAATTATCTTGTATAGTGAAGTAATCCCTCTATGATTGATTTTGTAGAACAAAATTCATTTGAATGACTTTGCTCTGAAAAAATAATGTTTCTGGAGTAAGCCATATACAAAAATTAATGTATGTAGCATAATTTCTGTACTAATGCTTGATATTTGAATATTGCTAAGCTTCTTATATAGATGCTCAGTTTTGACAAATTATTTCTACATTAATGATAAACTGGCTTCATTCCAGGCTGTGCATTGCAAACGTCAATTATAAGGTGTTTTTTATCAGACAATTACATATAATATATTCTACGTAGTGAATCTATTTCGGACATTTTTTACCCACCAGTGCCGTTTTGCGCTTCAAACTTCATTCCCTGCCTTACTACTATTTCAATGTTCCCATAATCACTGTGCGTTTCAATCTCTCTTAATTTAATTATAAATGTCGAAGTCGACAACGGGTTTTTCTGAGACGCTTCATAAAAACGACTGTCCCGATAATAGTTTCACAATATTATTACAATTTATACAATTAATCAAAATTAACCAGAATTTTCCTCCAACGAGCACGGGGTACATATCGTACATAACGTCCCGCCTACTGTTGAGATTAATCTTCGTGCTGTTATAAATTGATGGACTATCCAGTCCCTTGAGCCAGTATTACATATAATAAATCACAAGCCTTTTACCATTAAATTCACATCCTTGAGCAGTCTTGTAACAAATTGTTAAATTGAACTTTTTAAATAAAGAAACAAGTTAGAAAACAAGTCAAACAATATGCCAACCTTGTATCTACAATACAGTGCACCCTCTATGAATTTATCTTCTGTTGGCCTTGCCAAGAAGGTCAATCTAAAGACGTTATCAATTAAATTTTATATGATTATTCAAAATAAATTCTGTGAACATTGAGATCATATTCTTGAATGTGTTCATTGTGTTGGTATAAAATGTTTTTGATTCATCTTTCTTTGTTCACAACACTATATTTTTACTTTCATTAACAGTTTCGCCAAACACCTGTTGGCATCATCAGAATGTTCTTCCCGCGCAATATCAGGAGGTCAAATCTTCCGATCCTGACCGAGGATCTAAAATAAATTTGTGAAAAGATTTTAAAATCTTAGGTACATAGCATTGACTTTGTGATCAGATGGTGATGAAATCTTATGTTGAAATTGTGGTCGTATTCACATCTTAATTTTTGTCAATGATGAATGTTATGTATTTAGATTTATGGAGAGTAAATCTAAGTGAGAAAATGAAGGTCCCTAATAAGTAAATGAAGGAAAAGACGCCTATTTATTTACAATCAGATGACTATTTTCGCAATGACTGTCAACACAAGTTGTAAAATGTTTTGTTTTGCGTTTTATTTACAGTACTATTTGGAAATTTTAAAACAACAGCTAATTTTATGTCTAATACATTAAAGATTAAAGTTAAATCATTTTAAACTACATGTATTATCTGTTTCTATTATAATCTTGTCTAGTTAGCCAATGTTCACATTTATGCTACAAGTGACACTCTTTATGCTACATGTACATATGACACTCAATATTATTGGTACATATAGTGTTCACATATATAAGTTGTTTTTTTTTTGCACTTGAAAAAAATACCAGTGCAGTTTAAATCTCCCCAGACGAAGTCCAGGGGAGATTTCTAGCTTTAGTGCTGTGTATGTCTGTCCTGCGTCCACATGCTTAAAAGCTTATAACTTGAACACCATGAGAGCTATTGCTTTGAAAAATTAAATATGTTTAGTTTGAGGACAATCGTATGTCTCAAAAATTTTGTTTGTACTTTGGCCTACTTTTGACGAACTTATGACCTTCGGTACAAATATCTTGTTACCGCACTTTAGGGAGAAGTATTTGGCCTATTGTCGCCAAAACTTCATATGTAGCTTCGATGTACTACTCTCCAGACCTGATTAGATTTTTGGTGTACTTTGGCCTACTTTTGATGAAGTTACGATGTGTTTTTAAAAAAATATTATTACGTAATTGCGTTTATCTGTCTTCTGGGAACAGTTTATGACATATCATCACCAAACTTGACATTTGGTATGTCTATATCACTCTCCTCACGTGATTTGATATTGGTGTACTTTGGCCTACTTTTTTGAACTTGCGTTACGTAATAAACCTTGTTACCACTCTACAGGGAAAAGTATTCGACCTATGGTCACCAAACTTCATATTTAGCTTCGTTGTACTACTCTCCAGAGCTGATATTTTGGTGTACTTTTGGCCTACTTTTGATGAAGTTACGATGTGTTTTTAAAAACAAATTATTTCAGAATTGTGTTTATCTGTCTCCTGGGAACAGTTTATGACTTATCATCACCAAACTTGACATTTGGTATGTCTATATCCTCTCCTCACGTGATTTGATATTGGTGTACTTTGGCCTACTTTTGAACTTATGAGCGTTACGTAATAAACCTTGTTAACACTCTAAGGAGAAGTATTTGGCCGATTGTCACCAAACTTCATATGTAGCTTTGATGTACTACTCTCCAGACCTGATTAGATTTTTGGTGTACTTTGGCCTACTTTTGATGAAGTTACGATGTTGTGAATTGCGTTTATCCTGTCTTCTGGGAACAGTTTATGACATATCATCACCAAACTTGACATTTGGTATGTCTATTCACTCTCCTCACGTGATTTGATATTGGTGTACTGGCCCTACTTTTTGAACTTACGAGCGTTACGTAATAAACCTTGTTAACACTCTACAGGGAGAAGTATTTGACCTATGGTCACCAAACTTCATATTTAGCTTCGTTGTACCACTCTCTAGAGCTGATTAGATTTTGGTGTACTTTGGCCTACTTTTGATGTAGTTACGATGTGTTTTTAAAAACAAATTATTTAATTGTGTTTATCTGTCTTGTGGGAACAGTTTATGACTTATCATCAAAACTTGACATTTGGTATGTCATATGACCTCACGTGATTTGATATTGGTGTACTTTGGCCTACTTTTGAACTTACGAGCGTTACATAATAAACCTTGTTACCACTCTACAGGGAGAATTTTGACCTATGGTCACCAAACTTCATATCTAGCTTCGTTGTACTACTCTTCAGAGCTGATTAGATTTGGTGTACTTACACTTTGGTGAAATTACGATGTGTTTTAAAACAAATTGACAATTTGTGTTTATCTGTCTCCTGGAAAGACTTTATTACCTATCATCACCAAAACTTGACATTTTGTATGACTATGTCACTCTCCTCACATGATTTGATATTTGAGTACTTTGGCCTACTTTTCAAAAATGGCCTGATCGGGGAAATGGCCAGTACGGGCGTTCCCGACGACTACTCGTTGCTTTTTTCATTGTAGAAACAAATGACTAGAGAACTAACAGGACAGTCTTATTTTATGATTACAGTGCTTATCCACTAATCAACTTTAATATTATTTGTGTCAAGCACACTGATTTTTTTTATTTGTCAAAATACAATTCATGTACATTAAAACTTGAACCATTAGGATCAATGTCAAAGTGTATCGTATTTCGTGAAAATGTCAGATCTGCCATCTCTTTGTTTTATTTTGCCATATTTATATGGGAACACAGCATGAGATTGATATGAAGACGTTCTACTATAGAAATGTCTTGTTTTTTTTCCAGTATATAGTGAGGTTTGAAAATCCTTGCTAAGTTTATGACTGTAGAAGCCAACATCTTATCATTCATAGAAGTGCTAACATTTACAGAAAGAAGAATATGTAGAAGACATGCGTTGATCATAATTCAAAATAATCAGAAAACCTGGAGCAACTGGCACATTATAGTAAACTGGTCAGACTGATTGACCTGACCTGATTGGTCGGGTAGACCTCATACTCTCCCAAATTAGACAGAGAGGTCACTACTTCTCTGAAGAGGTGAAAGATGTTTCTGTCAAAGTTAAGATCATAGTACTGCTAGGTAGGAAGCATCTATGGATATGACATCTTTAAAAAAACCTGATGGTGCGGGTGCACGTTGTGTAATATTCATGAAAGATTCATCCTTTTATACAGTTATTGAATTACCAAAAAGAAGATTGTTTTAGTTGGCAAGTACATATATACTCAAAACGTTTCTTTATATGTATGCTGAACATATAAGAAATCTTATGAATGTGATTCCTTTGTGTGCATAATGTGAGAGTAAATCAAGGGCCATTATTTAACATCATGAATATGATCGCAACATTGTCCTCTTAATATTTGCTCTATAAACACAGGAGATTGTTTAGAATGGCCAACTATTGGCACAAATCTACAGCCTTATTGTTACATGGCGTGGGTTGGATGGCTCAGTACACAGAGGACACTTGGTATGACGCAAAACTAGGGACCAAAGAACACTTAATTTCTGAATGCACTTATGAATACACGAAAAAGTGATTATTGGGATGAATTATGACCTTGTTTTGATTTTGTATTGTTGATATTATGTTTAAAAGTGTATATCACTTTGAATAACATGATTGATGCGGCTGTGGTCATTCCAACATGCGTTTATAGTCCAACGTGTCACAAAATTAGAGATGAAGGTTTGAAAACGCATGTCGAATTGACATCAACCACATTTAGCAACAGAAGACTGTATTGGAAACCTAAAACATTACATTTTAATTGCTTGCTTCAAAATATTTACCAAAGTTATAGCTGAGATGTCTATCTTTATATTAGGGTTTCTGCATACCAGACATGTATATTACCATGATGGTTATAATTGGGTGCAATAAATGCAATTGAAATCATAGGAATAAGTTTGACATACATGTACATGTATGCTTCGTTCAAGTGTTTGGTAAGCTCACCATGCATAGTTTCTAGTTATCGAACATTCAAAGTAGTTCAGATGTGATATTGTAATGATTTTAAGCAGTAAATATTAGCCTTGGGTTTCTGATATATAGTAATCATCTTTGTTTTAAACATTTCCTGGAGAGTGAATGAGTGTGTCAGAGTGTCAATAAGGTCTTTTGATGGAATATTGTTAATGTAATAGCCTATACATTATCATGATTATTTTTAAGTTATGAAAGATTAAATTTGAGCATCAGAAGATAGACTTGGAGAAAGGATCCTCTATCAAAATTTGTGAATATTGGTTTGATTTTTTTTATCCTGTGGACTACCGTGTGATTCAAACAGCAATATATAATTCAGGCATTTTATAAATTTAAGTCATTATAAAATTTAATACTCACATGTTACATAATGCACATTAAATATGACTCACGAAATGCACTTACTCTAATGCCTAGAAAGTGTTAAGAAATGTGTACTAGCCACATAGGGTGATGAATAGTGCTTTTATAGCATGATAGGGAGAGCGCAGAAGTGGGAAAAAACAATACTGCTGTTTGTATGATGAAACAACCACCTCATGATTGAAGGGGACATTGTGACAACCACATATTCCTAGCATGTGATCTATAGCTGCATTATGTACTTTTGTTTGATTAAATAGTTGTTTTCATTCGGAGGTGGAGTTCGTAGGAAGAAAGAATATTCTTATTATTGAAGGGGACATTATGTTATTGAGTGTGATATATGCTGACATTTTGCACTTTGTTGAATAAAAGACTGAAATTATTAAAGGTTGATTTCTTTTTTTGTGTCTCTTAATAGATGAATGGATTACAGCAAAGGTTTTGGACACTAGAACCTATTAGGCTTTGGGAAATTTTGTGTTCTTGAAGGTTTTATAGAAGAAAAGTGTTCTTATTATAGAAGTGCTGTGGTCTCAATAGAGAGGTGATCTTAATTGGAGGTTTTACTGTATATGTCTGGTGTTATTGCAGCTTTGTGTGCTGTCGAATTCTTTTACGAAGTGTGCTTTTGTGTTTCATCAACAATTTTTATCATCACTATTATCACTACTATAAAATGAAGCTTGCTGACCTACTGTCAGAATGTTTACAGAAGATCATAGCCAACTGAACCGTGATACAAAGGATGAGAAAGGAATGTCCAGCTCCCTGTTTAACTAATATTATTTACATCATTAATACATATTTTATATTTTAAAAGTTACAAAGGATATAGGCATGACATGTCAAAAGATTGACTTTAACCTTGTTCATGACATGTACTTCCTCTATTTTAAACTGCATTTGATGCATATTTCACTTGAGTCAGGTCGTGTTTTGCAAATTTAGTGAATAAGTATTAAAAAGGTAATTCAGTTACTTTACAAACCAAGTTTTAATAATCATCTCCAAAAGCACATTATAAACCTCTTTGAAAATATAAGATAATGTAAACTTATTGGCCCCCACAGCCACTATCCTCCTGGGTGGCCCATAACAGGCTTTATGACAGCTGCTATAACATTACGCCAGTCTTCATAATGGCAGATAACAACAGGCAGACAGGAGCAAGCAAGGTAGGCATCCGTCTTTGTTGGCGATGACACAGCAGGGTCCTCAGGGATTGCACAGTAGCGATGAGGGTAGGGTGGGGCTTCACTCTTCATTTGTCTTCTAAATGGTTGGTAAGTAGGATACTTTTTAGAGGTGAACACTTTTCAAGAGAGTTCTTATCATTAGCCCCGTAATAGATTAAATAAGGGCATATCATATGTGGCGATCAAAGGTTAACAACCTATTATTGTGTTGTTTTTGTTCTGGTCCCTGAACAACAATGATCTGCTCATGATTAGTGGTGATGGGAACACGGGGCATTCCTAACTATTTCTCAGTGTCTAAACACGGTTGTGATTGGTCCCTGTGCATTAATCTTCAATCACAATAGTCGACGAAAATCATCCTCAATGGAGGTGATTTTAATTTGCCACAGAAAAACAAGGGATTGAGGTTTTGTTCTAGGGACTATGGGAACTATCTTATTGGATGTTAGAATTTCACAGCATGATTAGTCCCAATAGAGTGATTTGATGGGCAAGAAGTTCAGGGCTTTTCTGTATAATGTGGTATTATGCAAATATTTTGAATTTTGATATTTTAAAAGTGATTTTTGATTAATCAGATTTTTGTAACAGAATACAAATTTTCACTTTCATGTACTTTCTAGTAGGCCATGTAGATTCTATATACAAATATTGAATTATCAACCATAACAGACTACATATACAAATGATCATGGATTAATCTCTACAAGTTGTGTAAGGGTGGTTTCACGGTATCCTGAATGTAATTTTACCATTAGTTCTTAACTCTCTAGGGAGCAAATTGTGGACAGTCTATCAATTGTGACTCAAATGATCTACATGTATTCCCAGATCTGCACCATGGAGCAGTCTGCCACTGGTAAATAAGTTTGCTCAACACCGATTACCAACCTTGACTCAAGCGCATAATCTTCTGGTCCAGAGTTGAACTTTTTCAGCTTGGCCAAGGGTCATAATTTAGAACTAAGTCATTGATAATTCCATTAACATATACAATGTAGAATGTGCACTACTAGTTAAAATAGCTCATTCCTATGAAATTTACTATCAATAGTTGGATGTGGAAATGGGTTATGGATTCTTTTCTTTACTTTGAAGTGAGATATTTATTAGCGAAAGATGGGCGCCATTGACAGGAAGTATGAGAAAATGTTCTGATTATTTCGTTTTTTCTGTTTATTTCAATAATCGTAAGTATCATAGTTTTGGTGACTGAACATTTCCAAGCAAATCGTAATAGCCATAACTTTGTTACGAATTGTTACGAATTATTACGTTTTTTTACGCCGATTCCTCTAATTTCGCTTACGATTCTGTATCCTTCTTACGATATCAGTACTGTAGGTGATAATCATTGTCACATGTTGAAAAGATAAGTAATGCTCTCTACATATTGGAATCAAAATAATAAATATGCAAGCTTACTTGAGTATAAGCTTTTTTGGAAACAAATCTGATTCCCTGATGTAGTGTTCATTTGACAGGTTAAGAATGAAGAATGGCATTGTGTCAGGCAGCGCATTATGCTTGTCTCGCGCCTGTCTTCTGTGTGTTAGTTGCAAACCCAGGGGATTTCTTCTCATTGTATGATCTACAAAAAATCTTGAGCCAGGTTTATTATAAGGAGCACCATTTCCATGGAGACCTATGTCCGTGGAGTTTTTTTTTATTAAAGTTTTATACGGTTTTTTGAATAGATTTTCTGGAAATTGTGTTTTTGTCTATTTGAAGATGATGTGTTTTGACATACATTTCAACAAGGGCTTGGTTTATTTTTTGGGTTTTTACATTTGACATAATTTGAGCTTCTTAAGATTCAATAGCATACTCCTACCAACAATTAGCTTTCTAGCCGCATTCTTGTTTGACACCATGATATGATATATGATGGGATTATTAGCCTTTATAATGCAGCAAGAATCACCACTCTTCAATGAGCTGCCAACCAATGTCGTTTTCATTGGCCAATAAATCAAGCAGTGTTTGTTTATTATTTGCCAGGTGTCCACTCTTTGGTATTCTCATAAGGAGTCAAATGTCCACTGTTCCGATTTGTCTTCTAATAACGGCGTTGTTTGTTAATAACAACGTCAAAATTTGTGACAACGGGAGATGAACATGATTGACAGACTTAATATCCCGACAAGTGAGATGTGGTTTGCTTGATTGGTGAACATATTAGCCATCTAGATTTTTTTCACAGTCGGTTAAGTCTCATTAAGATATATAGTGTGTCCTTTCACAGTGCATAGTGCCAGGATTCACTGAAGCATCTGATGTGAAACGCTCTCGAAAGGCTTAATTAGTTGAAAATATGAAAGTGTAATGTAGATAATCATCACATCTATGACTCCAATAGAACTATCCTCAGTTTAGAAGTTTAAACTTCTTTTGCAATTTGGCTATATTAGTACACTGACAAGCAATGTGGCACCTTTGTTCATAATAAATCTTGTGTCTTGCTGAGTGATAAGTGGCATCTTCGATTATAGTATAAATGAGACAAAAAATTCATTTACATTTTGATAACTTTGTTATTGATCTTACAAGCATTACGATTCAGCACACAGCAGCACCTAATATGCATAAGAAATCACCATTACACAGCATTCTCACAGTGATTTTGAAGATCTGCAATTTTTGCAGCTTGGAGTATGTTCATTGTCTGGTAAAATGTATTTGGGCTATATTTAAATTAAAAAAAACAAGAAAACAAAAACAAAAAAGTACCCATCCTATTGTCCGAGACCAGTATTTGTGTCGCCACAACTGGTTAAATTTTTGAGTTACTTGTCCGATGGATGAGTATTCTGTCACCCTAGATATCAGTTTCAATTGAATTTCTATGTGGAGTCTGTTGATTTGGACGTGTAAATCATAGTTAGGATGGGAATATTTTTCAGGATACTCGTCCCATGGACAAGTATGATATTTCTCCTATTTGTGACCTTGTTTTGAGTGATACTCTGTTTAAATGTTACTTAAAGAAATAAGGCTAAGATTTGATTTTCTTTAAAATTTCAACAAAGTGGTTGAATGTCACAAGTATAGCAATGCTCAAAAGTTACACAACAAGGTATTTGTTATAATAGTTTGTGAATAAATAAATTCAAACAAGTACATCAAGTTTGTCCAATGGTCCATGCAAGATGAATAATCTGGCAAAAGCCATCTATTTGTCAATGTCTTTGCTGTAATGAGAGTGGGGAAGCAAGTCCCACTTAACCCACCATAATCAAATTCATAAAAACACTTGTTAATTGTGGTGATTTGTTAATTTTGTGAATGACACAATCACTTTTGACACTCACCACATTTGCTAGGATTGGTATAGATTACTAAACAGAAATAATACCATGTTTTGGATTCAGTAAAAAGGAAGGCCAAAAAGGAACACATTTGAATTTCTTAGCGTGTATGGTACATGTATACTCTCTAATGTTCTGTATTTGAGTGGGCAATGCTAATTTTATACACATCTTTTTCTGCTCTGCTCTCATCTTTTGTAAGTTAAATTTTGAAAAAAAGAAATATTTATACATTTTCCAGTCTATTTCATGTCATTACTTCAGTTTCTGTGCTACTCATTCTGTACTGCAAAAAACATCAAATGGTTGTTTTCAGGCTCATGTTGCTAAATTGTTTTGAATCTTGGCTATAATGCATTTTCTAAACTGTCTTAAAATTCTGCAATATAATTTAGTACTCATGCATTGATCATGGTGTGTATGTCATTGAATGTTAAGTAAGTATTTCTTGTATATTCCCAATTCTATCCTATGAAAGTTGAGCTTACATTGTGCATTTAGGGTACAGCTTTTCAGTTCTTGAAATAGTGTATGGGCAAGTTTTGAAGTGTATAGTTAGAACACCATGATCACATGGTTGAGTATAACAGGCCACATGGGAATTAATCAAATTTATCACAGTGTTAGATTTCCATTATAAATTGTAAACTTCAATAGATAATCCTCCAATGTACGGGATTCAATCACTAGAAGTGGTTATTTGTTATCATGGCACTTTGAAAATTAAAGTTTTAATAGGACTTATGGGAATGTCCTACAAGTTTAAGTACTGTAACGCTAAAAACATTTGAGTGCGATTTAATTTCGCTAAATTTGCGTATTTGGGAGGATTCGCGAAATTATAAATCCATGAAAATTGAAAGAGTTACAGTACTTTTCTATGTCTACACCGACATGGGCACGGTCATTTAAGGGTCACTGACCACTAGGGCTGTGACGGTTAGACAAATAACCGACATCAGGTAGGTTTTGGGCAAGTGCCGGTTACAAAATGGAACGTCGATTAACCAAATTGTTGTATGCCTTCAGTCATCACGTTTTATTTGCATTGATCACGACTTATGATCATAAAAAATCAAATATGTAATGTTGTTTGTGAATTATTTCAATCAGGAACACAACTAATAAGCTGAGCCAATATCAGCAATCAACCATGAAACCTACTAGCCTCCATCACATACACGCTAAAATCTACAAGGTTGCATGGAAGTGTTGGATTTGACAAATTCCCATAATGTCAGCCGTTTAGTGAGGGGGTATATAGCCTTGATGAAATTCCATTCACCAATTTCTTTTTCCTAAATCACATGTCACCAATACATTTTATTGTCTATCGCTAATAATCAAGATTTGTGATTGAATAGGTCGTATCACGTTTCACACATTTAAATAGCAAACGACTTCCGAATGATCCACACAAGCCGGTACAAATTCAACGTGTTTCAAATAGAAGTTTCATTATTTGTAGTAAATTATTAATTATTTGCGGGAGTTTATATGTTTTATTGGGCATATTATTAATTCTTTGGGCACTAGATACTAGATTGGAGTACTCAACAAGTTATTCAATGTATAAATTATATGTATGCGTAATGTAAGGTGCCGAGTCAACACCATGTCAGTTAACTGAGGTCGGATCAGTTATACTGTATAAAAACCGTAACTGAACCGAACCGTAACCGTCACAGCCCTACTGACCACTTAGTCAAGCAATAAGTTTGGTACAGGGAACTTCCGCAACTCCCGTTAGGTCAATGTGCAGGTGATTGCTGTCACGTAGCTGTGTAGGATTTATCTTATGTAAACAAAAAAATTAGCCCTGAGACAAGTTGCGACAATAAATTGCCACGAAATGGCCCTATGGGCTGATACGCGAAACATTGTAGTAGCTAATATTAATAGGACCATAGTATGATCTAAGTTGTAAGGGTTCTACAGCAATAAAGGTGTACATGATTAAGGCATGAAGCAGATGCAATGAGATCAAGTGGGTCAGATGACATTGATAAGATGGAAATTTCAATAAACAAATTAAATTATGTTCCAGACCATTTTTAATTTTAACTGATGTTATTTTAATAAGGGCTGACATGTCCTGTCTAGAGGACCGCAAAGACCCGGAAAAAGTTAAGAGCGTTATTGTTTCAATGGTGCCACGCCCACTTCTACCACAGTAACTATAGGAGAATGTGGCTCAATCAAGCTTAGTCCTCTTTTGTAGACAGTTAGTTGACGTAAACATGGCTGATTTTCTATGGCATACAAGTTAAAATCCATCCAATGCAGTTAAAATTAACTTCTTAAAAACAGCAACTTTGTATCTGCAAGTTTCATCAAATGTGTTCTGAATTTAGAACAATCAGGATAGCTCATATGTGCTAGATACGCCAAACCCACAAAACAGTTTGACCTACGATCTCTTGTTTACAAAATCTTCCAGCACATTTTCTTAACGTTGTAGGCACTACAGAAGTGTGATGAGTATTTTTTTTAACCATGACCTGCTTGCAACAAAGTGTAGCTATGGCTTTACGTATGTCGTTCGCCATTATATGCAGCATGAAACTAAATGTCATCATTGGTGTAACGGGAATCTCTTTTGGACTTTACATTCAGTATTACAATATCTATATACTGTGTATATAGCTATGAGATATGCCGATACTAAACGGTTACAACAGTGATTAGTAAGTTTTTGACCCCATCCTAAATCAGTGGAGATAGTCACAAGTGATTCACACCTAAAAACACTGGGATGAGAGAAGTGATTCGTTATGCTCAGCAACCTGCGGCCCCACATATGACATTGTCATCTATTATAGGATTATATTAGCTCATAATTTAAATCGTCTACAAAAATGAATTTGATTTCCAGCAGTATATATAGAAGCAACGATTGTGTATGATGCTTGCAGTGTGGATATAGACCTGGAAGTTTCTTTTAACGTTCCGATGGTCTGAATTTCATATATACTTTTTTCACTCCAATTCAAATTATTTGATAAATGGACTACAAAGTAAATGATTCTTGGTCCATTTTAAGAAGATATATCCAATTCCACAATTCACCCTTGTATTAAGTAGAGAATCTATGTGTTACACATTACATTGTGAAAAGGAATTTTCTTCAAATGCGGTGTGACAAATGTCATGTAAAGTTCAGCATCTTCACAAGTTTAATAGCTTAGATTCTAACATACTGTCTTCTATTGTGACATAAAGAACACATCTTTAAAAAAGACAAAGCAAAATCAACCATTCTATAATATATCTAAAACATGCAATTTATGTTGTTTTGTGGTCATCATGCAATTATATTGCTGAATAACAGTTTAAATTGTCAATATAGAGATGTAGTTGAATTAAAGAGATGATCTTGTAAGAAGGTTTTATTGTATGGAATCTCACAATACACTGACCTCGTTTTTTTCATCACATGAAGGACATATCATTTATACAACAATAGAGACCTGGACAATAAAATTATTTGAATGGCCATTTTTAACTGAATCACATGCTATAGCTGTCTTATTTATAACCCTATTTAGAGTGATGTGTTTTAGTAATTTTATATGCAACCTTTTGTAATAAGATATAAATTATGTAGTATGCTTGTTTATAGAGTGGTGGATGTCCTTTTATTTTCAATATATAATTTTGATCTGCTATTGTGTTTATCTTTGCCATTTAAGGTAGATTGTCAGCTTTACTCAATTTAACCCTGTTCTATATATGCCATAGAGTAAATTAAAAAATACTTCTTTACATGATGAAAACAATTGTTTTGCATGTATAGAAAAAAAATACCAACTCTTTCCGAGATGAAAATTTTATGTTCATTATCATTTAAGGATCAGAATCACCAGATTAGTCTTAAAAGATTTTAAACTTCCACTAGAACTTTTGGAGGAAAATTTTAAAGCAAACAATTATAAAGTAAAACTTTTTAGAGTTGAAAACCAAAAATCACCAGTTGTTACATTGTTCCCCGTTCGTGACCAGGCCGACAATAGATCAGCAGTCGTCGTTCCACCAATAACAATAGCTAGGTAAGGATGTCCTCTAGCTGACAGCGTTTGAAGGCCGCAACCCATTGAGACATTCCGTCACACAATGTGACAGCAGATAGAAACCGCACAATCACGCTTGTTTCTAGACACGAGGGACAGAATCTAAGATTGTTCTTTGCTTTGATGTTGATGACATCGAGTTTTTGAGACTTGTTCTTGCTGAGTACATTTGAAAACCACATGCAAAAAGTGTTATTATTTTGCACAAGTTGATGGCATAATGAAAGGTGTATTAGGAAAAACGAGATTTTGTTAGTTGAATACAATTTAGATTTGAAATTTTTAGATTTGATTATTGATCTTGAATTATTGTGTATAATATATGTGTTTTTTTGTAATTGAAAATCATATATAAAAAGCACAAGAAAAATGTGAGTAAGAGAATTCAAAGGATTTTTAAGGGTTGTGTGTCATTATCAAATTATTGAAGAAGCTGCATTTTATTGCGTTGCTTCAGCAGCTGAAGCAAAAGCCTAGTGATTATTTCGTTTCTAACTATGTATGTCTGTCTCCAGACAAGCTAGAGCCTTTACCAATGAATCGATTTCATTCAAACTTTAAACAACTATGAGGTATGAGGTGACACCAAAGTGATTTGATTTTTGCCAATTGAATTGTGCTTTCCACAAGGTGATTTATGACAATTGTCTGGTATTCAAAGCTCTTCTTCCAGCATGAAAATAAAGATTTTTTAAATGAGCAGCAAATTGCTTACTTAGTGTGATTTGCTATTTGCTTCTATGTAGCATGAAGGAGCCAATATTAGACAATGGCGCACAGGATATTTGTGACAGTTTATGTACATTGTAATTGTGTATTTTTAATCAAGATTTTATTAATATTTTAGTAAACATCTTTATTTCCCATGAGTCAATGTTGTTCTAGCAATGCTGTGGTTTCTGAGCACTTTTGACATAGTTTATATACATAGTAATTGTGATCTTTTTAGAGATGCTGAAGTAAAGTGCTTATGCTGATATTTCCTAAAAGGTTTAGAATGAGCAATCATAAGAAAATGTATTATTAATAACACTATTTTGTGAAGGACTTTAAACGATAGAGTGACAGGACAATCGAAAAATTAATGTTAAAGACTGGTAACGTTTTGTAAGTGGGTCCCTTTTAGATTGGCGGCTATAACATTTTTGAAGCATCTTCCTGCTGATTTTATTAAATATTTAGGAAAGTATGTATTTATGAAAATACACGGCCTTTTATTGTTCGACGAAACAGAGCACTATTAGAATCACCAACGTTTGATCAGTGGTCACTTATGAATTGTTCCTGCTTTGTCAATGAATTCATCATGAATATGCTTTCAAATATTAAGAGCGTCTATATATTATTTTTGTTGAAAGCACAAGAGGAAAGAGTTTTCAGATGTCAAAAGTAAAATCATTATTGATAGTCATTATGTATGATAATTAAGAATTTTAAGGTACATTTGTGTGTATTATGGGAAAGTGAGGTTCTTTCCAAATATGCTACATAATATACATATTAAACAAAAGCAAGGAGTGTAAGTTAAGATATTGGGTGAAATGCTCTATATTTAGTTAATTTAGATAAATTGATACATTTCATAAAATTCTGATTATTAGTTAAAACTATTTTAAAAGGATTACCATATTCCTTTTAATAAATCCACAGTGCTCTTACAAAAACAAATTTCAACAGCGGACCCGACAATGTTTTGCAGTTCATACATTTTTTCTTTTATTGATCGCTTCGAACGATACATGCCAACATGTATGAACCGTGAACATTGTTTCACAACACGCTCGGTGTGGTTGTGTGGCTATCTCAATAATACTGGCGTGTTAGTCTAACAATATGGGGTCAGGTTAGTGAAATCTTTGTAAATAAAGAGCAAGATTGTTTAATTTAATCTATGTAAACAGGGGGTTGCGCTTAATAGGGCAGGTGCGCTTATAAGAACGAATATGGTACTGGTTGTTTTTATTGGGCCCTTTACATGTAGTTTAAGTTATTGGAACATTCAATATCTTGATTATAAAGGAGAAGAAACTAGAAATAACATTTCTTAATGAGACGGAAGAGAGATACACATATTACATTTTACTAATTTCAGACAATGTAGATTATTATATCAGTATGATGAAAGGTGAATACAGTACACAGTATATAGTTGTTATGTTGTAAATATCAGCAAGACATTTAACACAACAATAACCATAACATTGAAACGTCCAAGATGTTCCGAACAGATAAAAAACTATTCAAAAGAGTATGCACTAAGCATTATTCCCAATTATATTGTTTATTTCACTATTATGAGGTCCTCAAAGCCCTCGATTATTTCTAGTGACCTCTCCCTTTCTTGTGGCATATAATAACTTGTTTGGTTGGTGCATTGTGGCTGATTCTCTTCCCCAAGGCTCGTGATTACTGCTGTAGAGGCCATTGTGCAATTGCCTTCATTAGATTGCTGGGCTCATAATGGGAAAACGACTCTGCAGGGTTTCACCAGGTGATGTCGTTGATAATGAACGCTTGCTCTCACACCCCAAGTGGAATAAGCTCTTGAAACAAGGACATATATAACATATATAAGAGGCAATCAGGAAGATAGTATTCCACAAGCTATCCATGATAGCATCATAGCATTTACAATTCTTTTGTGAATCTATATAGGGAAAGTAAGTTTAAAACTTCTGATTAGCTATCTTGAGTTTATTGAAAAAAAAAACTTAATAAAGTAAATGTCAATAAGCTAGCTTTTTATTTTGTCTTTGTATATCATTTCTATGTACAGTTACATGAGGGATCTGCTTTATGTTCTATGTATGCATGTACCATGATCTGTTCAAATGTACATGGTTTGGTCAAAGCTATTTTCACAGCTATTAAACACTTCTTTCCAAAACAAGGCGAGCATTTCGTCACATTAGTATTGACATGTCAGAATGCATGGTTTTTTCAGAATTCGTTAAATTTTAAAGGATAATTTATGTTTCTTTTTCTTCTCATCGATCTGCTGTTATAAATATTGACAATGTTATCCGCGCTAAAAGTTTACATGGTTACCTTGGGTCACTCAATTCTTATTGAACTCACTTAAAGACTTACCATCTTACTGACCCCTTCCCCTCATAATATTTTGATCCTTCCCATAGAACACATTTTTTTCAAATGAGGAAAAACTGCATTAGAGTGGAAAAACCTATGCAATAATGAATTGAAATTCAGTTACTTTCACATGAATGAGTTTTAAAAACAATATTAAATTCTTTAGATGTCAGACTTGGATCTATTTGAATGTAATTGTCAATGGAAGTTTTTTTTACCAAAATGTAAGAGTTGATGGGTCAACCTTTATCTTTTGTAAACCAGTGATTTGTCATTGGTGGCAGCAAGATGTTTCCCTTTCAGTGATGTTATTCAAAAACACAATAGATCTTCTACTTTCATTAGATAAAGAGGACAGAAAATTATATAGTCAGTTCGGAAATCATGTTGTAAAATACAAATTACATATTACAGCTATACACCTTCAAAGTCATTATCGTATGTGGCATGGTTTATTTTGTACAGCCCTTCTTTTCTATTTACCGATTATTTTACAGAGATGTTTGGTAATGGAATTAGTTTTGTTTCTTTGAGTTGGTTCTAATGCTTAGAAGTGTCTACGTTTCAGAAGCCCAACAATACTTAAAGTGTTTGTCTTATTTATTATTTTAGTCTAGAGTAATCAAAATTTTCATGTTACACTAATACTTTATAATATGCTCATGTATATTGAGTGTAACTGTACACCATTTATTAATAAAATTACACAATCAATGTAAGGGATCAGGTGAAATATGGTGCTTTGAGGGTTCTCTTTAGACATGTCCTGCTGTATGGATATGTCCTGATAAGGTCTTATTTTCCCAGGTGAGGGTCACATTTTTCATTGGATGAGGACCGCTGCCATTGTAAGAGGTGGGAGCCATTGTTAAACCAACCTATTTAGACAAGCTATGGGCTTTCTTCAATTATCATTATCATAACTCTTATACAGCTGCAATAGTCGACATGTCAGTTGGTGTATCTAGATTATTATTTTTGTAGTTAACTGCATTTAAGCATTGTGCAAGTTTGTATAATATTTTTTAATATTCAAACATCTCTTCAAAAGTAAAAGAAACTGCAATGTAATTTGCATTTGTTAAAATAAGTTACCATGTATGTATCTTGCTAAAATGATTTTTTGTTATGAGGATAGTCCAGATTATTTTACTGTTCATTTGTTTCAATGTAATGGATTTACTTATTGGCAAAAATTAAATTGTACCCCAAAGAAAAGTGGGTCGGGAAAAGAACCATCACACATTAAAGGGTTAAACTCCCCTTTTTGTACCACGTGACCCTTAAAGCACATAACAATCGTCATTTAGGGTTCGACATTCCAACAGTTCACATGTTACTGGGATTATAATATTATCATTAAAAAAATCACTAATCAAGATTGTGTTTATAAGCCATCAGTGTATTTGGATACTGGATTGTTATTTGTAAATGGAAATGTGAAGTTTACTTTTTGTTTTTTTTTCTGGAGTTTTAATGACTTGATTGTTTTATTTTAAAAAGTCTAATTTATATATAGATATATTGATTTTTAATCCTAATGGGTGGATTTAATGGAGAGATCAAAAGTGTTTATGTTGATGAACTCTTGAGCATGAAATAAATAGGAAATATGAATGTAAATCGAATTTGAATTTTTAATGCTATTGTAGAAAAAATACTAATAGTTACATGTGTATGCAATGTTTAAATATATACTTATATATCAAAGCCTATTTAGAAAAGCAGTAAAATTGAGCTTCCTTGTGCTGATTAATTACAACTGTTAATGGTGAAATTGCTGAGTGCTTATACATTGTACGTATATGCTTTGGACTTGGATAGAGGCTGTAAATATATATTTGGATACCTGGTGTGATGTGACATGTACACTGTTGTTATTGTTATTATTACTTTTAATCGTAAGTATTTTACCTTTTAAAAATTATTATGTTATTAGTAAAAATGACAATGAGTCATATTTTTATTGGTTATGGTATCAACATGTTAATGAAAGCTACAAATGTACTGGCTTCATAATATTTAGGCGCACCTACGTAGGATCAATATGTACAATTCATTTTGGCCTTTGAAAATTTGAATGAAGATGACTTAATTAAATCTTGTATATACCTGTTTCAATAATTCATAAAACGATCATAAACCATTATTGTTTATCGTTTAGGCAACATTTGTCTCTTCGATTTTATTGAGAAAAATACATTGCATCAAGCAAAATCAAGACTTAATTGATTTCATTCATCTAAGAAAAAGATTAAACTACAATTCATCTTGTGTCTGTTCTTGTCATGCTCAAAGTGATGTGAAAAACATAATGAAATTCAAATCTAAAACATAAAAAATATAAGATACAGAGTGAAAACAACATAAGAAGTCTCATTTGAATGCTTGAACCAATCGAAGAAATTCTCATTTGTCATTTTTAATTCTGGTTGTCTATTAAACTTCATTGAAAGTGTTGTAATCAACAAACACGCAGATGATAACAGCTTCATTTAACTTTTTCAACAGTGTTTTCAAACTGTCTTTCTCAGGCCTTTCATGATTCATCATTTCTGCTGTGCTAGTCCATAGTTTCTACAAGCAAATGGACAAAATGCCTTAGAAAGTGGCGTATAACAAATCGATTATCCTCAGATTTACGTATCAATTAAAACTGTCACTACTTTCTGATTGAGTCGTTCAAATGGAGATAATAAATAACGATTGGTCCATTGAACTGAGAATAATAAATAGCCAACTGTTACAACAGACGAGCATCTTTATTGTTGATTAATTAAAGCTGGATGAGCTATCTGTTTACACGTTTTTTTCTTGCTTTATGTTGACAAAATTGGCATTGATAGTAAATCGCCAAATGTCACCAGTCATCCATCAAGTTTATCTCAGATAATTAGCCACTCATTTTGTTCATTATGTCAAAACCTATATGTTACATAGGACAACTCACAAAACAGACCAACAATACGTCATTTGAAATTTTGATTTCAATCACATTTTGATTATCGACACTTTTGGGCGGCATATTGTAATTTGATCTCTAGCGGTCTACAGCTGTGTTATTAGACCATCAAGACTTGACAGACTTGTGTTGAAAGCTGTTTTATTGGAAGTCTTTTTATAATTAGCAATTTATGTGTATTATTTACTTAGGTGCTTCTTCTGTTATTGAAATTTTCGTAATGTCAATCATCATTGTTCGAGACCCTGAATATTTCAATAGTTTGAGAAGTACCTATTCTGACATTTTGGTGCATTGTCTCAGTCTCTGGCATTTTAAAATTTACTACACCAAAGAAATGTTTTGATTATCCATTTGCAAACTTGACAAATTAATACATAAATATGACAAATCTTGTTGTTTTCTTGCACAAAAGAATATACCTTGCTAAAAAGTTTGTCCAATGAGTATCAGATTAATTATATTCTAAATGTGTTCTTCAAAATAGAGAGATGAAAGTATCTATTTCATTATATATAAGGATTAAATAGCTTTTGTAAACTATTATGCATGCATATAGTCTATAGTAATTTTTTATATAGTGATAATCAATTGCAGTAATCAATTACATGTATGTATGCTTCTCATTTCATTTATAAACTTCAATAGACACTTCATGATAGATATGATAGATTATTTTTAAAAGACTTAAAATGTAAATTTTTTCTGAGAAAATATTGTTTTAACATGGAAGGCTATTGGGGCATTCGTGATTATATTTCATGTGGCGCTTCAGTCTCGAAATATTTTTAGGTTACATCTTTAAACAAAAGTGTCTATTAACTTGTCATTGTCCAAAATAATGATTTACAAGTGTTTTAGTTTCTGGAACCTGTCTTGAATTACAATTTACTCATGAAGTTGATCAAGCAAAGAGAAAGCTGCTATTGGCTACACCATGATTTCCTATACCCGCTACCGCTCGCTCAACAATAGGCGACCATTGGCCATTGTACACTCTGGGTTGAGCAACACAACAATAGGTATTGTTCCTGAGCAGCTTGCGATGCTGCCATTGGCTCACGGCAGGTTTTTGCTATACCATTGTTCGTTAAGTCTATTGTTGCATGCAGGCTATTGGTTTTTGCTATAGCATTGTTCGTTGGATCTGTGTGAGCATGGCTCACATTGGCTGCTGAGGTGTACCGCTGATAATATACTGCTACACTCTACTGTTCATATATAGAAATTATGTTTTTTTATTACTCCATAATTTCTCGTTATTCAGAATATTACATAGTGCAATTTCTATTTTAGATTTACATTGTACAAATTTATGAGATGAGAGTGTTTGTCACTTCTCTTTGTGTCTTGGTCTGTGTTGGACGTGCTTATCCTTCTTAAATGTAAGTTTCTTGAACCATTTTGTTTCATCATATTGATGTTAAGAAGAAAACAACCCTACTTTTTTCAAAGTGTGGATGTCAACGTATCTTATACTTAATTGGCTGCACATGTCCATTGGTCTAAGCATTAGGGTCCCCAAGGGTACTTTGAGTACTCGTTAACAAGGAGAATATGCCTTTTACTGAAGTAGATCATCAGTCTTGTACTTGAGTAATCAATGATGTAGCAAGACTTGTATTTTTACAGCAAACCTCCCCCCACCCCAATCCCTAAAGAATGCTCAAAAGTCAATATCACCTCTATTTTAGATGCAAACAATTTGCTGGCAGTACAGAAGGTACACTGTGGGGCAATACTGGCATCACATAAGATAGTTAACCCCACAATGACCACAATGACCAATCGCAGCTAGGGATGATGGTATCATTCTGGATTCACAACCTTGGGGTCATGAGTTTGAGTCCAGCCAGGGCCACTTGATATCTATTCTAATTCTATTCTAATTAATAATCGGCTAATTCCCTGGTGGGATATCCCGCCGATGATAGTGTGTGTTCACATGGCTAGGGCAGCCGGTCCTTGAATATGTTCAAAGATGCACTCTCAGCCACCTCCTTCTTCAGATTATTCCATTCCGGTATTGTTCGGGGAAAGAAGGAGTGTTTGTATTGCGTGGTGGCTGTTGTTATACTCCGGAACTTAAATGCGTGGTTCGCTCTGGTCCTGGTGTCTGCTGGTTCTAACGATGATGCCGGCACTGCCACAAGTCCCTGCACAACCTTGTACATCATCGTAAGCCTCTGGTTAGTTTGTCGGTGCTCCAGGGTCGGCAATTCTAGCTTCTGAAGCAGATCAGAGGCACTGCGTTGGCGATCATATGTGTTTGTCACAAAGCGAGCTGCTCTTCTGTTAACCTTCTCCAGTTGGTCTTTGTCTTTCTGGAGATGTGGGTCCCATATCGCACTGCTGTATTCAATGGTGGAACGCACTAAAGCCAGGTACGTGGTCTCCTTGGCCTTTCTGGGACAGTAGCGGAGGTTACGCCAGAGAAAACTGAGGGTGTTGCTAGCCTTCTTCGTCACATTGGCGATGTGCTTGCTCCATTCGAGGTTGTTGCTGATGGTCACACCTAAGTATTTGGCAGCATCCACCTCCTCCAGTATGACTCCACACAGTTCGTACAGCTTGGTAATGACCTGCTTGCTCCTTGAAATCCTCATGATGTTGCATTTCACGGGATTGAAACGCATGCCCCACCTCTTTGCCCAGTTGTCTAGTGCTGTTAAGTCTCGCTTGATATCATCAAATGGAAGCTTAGGGTTGTCTATCTTCAGCTATTGTGTCTATCGTGGTAGAAATATGCTTCTAAAAAATGTGTGTGTGTGAGAGAGAAGCTTGAAAACAGTTTAACAAAAATACTTTATATATTACAACCTTAGTATACAAATGAAATATAGTACCAATATTACAATGAAACCATGTTTTATACTCAGGGAAACATTTACAATAACACCAGGCATTTTTTATACTAAGGCCAAACAGAATTGATAGTTTGGTTCCCGTTGGCTGAGATTGAGTAATTCAAGGGTAGGGGGGGAATAATATTTCATTTTATCATAATATTTTATTATGAAACCAGGCAGGGTAGGTAGGAAAATGTTAAAAAAATTTATGCAAAAATTCTCATAGTCGGGAGGTGTTCCTGTAAAATTTTATGGGCCTTAAAGGAAGGGTAGGGCTTAAAAGTTTATCTGAAATTTTTTACAGAAGATCATATGTAAGGAATATTCAGCAACAGTGTGGGATCCATATACACGGGTTGACATCAACAAACTCCAACAAGTACAGAGGAGGGCAGCCAGATTTGTCACCAATAGATTCCACAATACCAGCAGCCCAACAGCCATGTTGGAGACAAGGAGGAAGAAGATAAAACTATGTATGTTTTTAAAATCCATCATCATCTCAGAACATACAAATGCCTCAACATATTCATCCAGCATCCATAAGATCAAGAAGGACACACAGCTTGACATATCTTGAAATTCCGACATTGACAGATTACTATAGACACTCGTTCTTTCCAAGCACAGTAATTCTATGGAATAACCTGCCAGCAGATGTGGTCAGCGTTCCTACACTGGAAGCTTTTAAAAGCCACCCAGCCCAAGCCCACTTCTAAATCTTTAAGTTCATTCTTGTTTTAACCTGCACCACTAACTGTTTTTATCTTTGACTTCTTACTATCGGCCCTACCCCACTCTTACTAACACTATCTTCTGTTCTCTTTGCGCACAACACAACCTGTTTTGGGCGATAGAGCCATCATATCTGATGTTTTCGCCGACACCAACACTCAGATTCAGATTCAGATCAGACCTCGCCTTAGACTCGACCAGCCAGCCTCACTTTGACGGGGCCACGTGGTGGTGGCTCGCTGGAGCTCGCTGTACATGTACGTTGGTCTTTGTTGTGCGAGACTAACCTAGCCTGAGGTCATGAGAACAGTTTGGGAGTGAAGACAGTCTAATGTAACTGTATGCGTAGAAAATGGCATAAAACTGAAAGTTTTCACAGAAATCGTCGATCATCTGACCTATTTTAATGAATCTACAGCCTCTATCGTCTATCCAATGTTTTGATACGCAGCAGCTGACTCGCAATCGATACAAGACAATTTGATAAAGGCTGGGCGCGCCATGGACTATAAGGCAATAGTTTGTAACTGTTTTGTTTCGCTTTTCATAGAGGATCGGTAAAACATTTCTTGATTTATTTTTTTTCAGTTTTGAGGCGGAGTCGTAAGATATAACAATTTTTTTATGACAAAAATATGCTGGGGGGACTTAATTTTATAAAATATTAAGGGTCGGGGTGTTTTAAGAGGGGCGGGCGCCAATCGGAACCAAACTATCAATTCTGTTTGGCCTAAGTGAAATTTTGCAGCAGATAGACATTCACGATACTCAATGACCAATACCGTATTCGTTCTTATAAGCGCACCTGCCCCATTAAACGCACCCCCCTGTTTATGGAGATTAAATATTATACAAATGTTGCTCTTTTTTGGCAAGGATTTCACCTACCGGTGCCATATTGTAAGACTATAACACGCCGGTATTATTCCGTATTCGGATTACCACATAACCATCCGGGAGTGTTTTGTTATCATGTTCTGTGGGGTCAAATGGAGCTATAAAAGAAAAATGCATGAAACGCGAAAAATTGTTGGAGTGCGCTTATTAATTTTTGTTTTTTTGCTGAAATTCATTTTTGTAAGCGCACTGTGCACTTATTAGAACAAATATGGGATATATGTACTACTGAAGCAGACTATTAAGACGTGCTGCAGATAATTATTGGCCTGTTTGGGGGCAGACAGTGTTATTCGAGTACTCAAGTACAAGGCATGTACTGGGAGACGAGTACTTAAGTAGGAAAATTACTATTTGTGGGAACCTTACTAACCCCATGTCTGTTAAGCAAAATATCATTTACAGGCTATTAAAATGGATGAGAGCATGAACCATTTTCCAGGATGATTCAATTGGACTCATATGGGTGTGCCAATGAGCTGGTAAACGGTTTAAAGTCATTACATGTACAATGTTTAAGGAGAAGAAGATCGTTACCTTAGAAAAATCTTATTTACACTGTGTGAAGTCTTAATAGCTGCGGTAGTTCACACTGCTAAAGTTTGCTCTTATTCGGCCTCTTATTATAGTTTACATCATGTCATTACCATGCATTTTATTTACCTTTTATTTACCTATACTAGTCCACCTGCGGAGAATACAGGTTTTTATTCGCTGCATGTTAAAAGCCCAATGCTAATTGCTAATCACTCATTCCCTGACCTGTACCAATTTAATGTTTAGATCCCACAGAGTAATATGTGACTCGTTAATGTATAATGTTGTATATATGGTCTGAGTGGCGTCCTAGTGGTTGCTCATGAGCTCAGTGCTTATTGGGTGTAAAGTGCTCACATGACAATACCTATTGTTGCTCAAACACTGGGGATTGGTGGATATATACAATGGCATTATCGGTGTTTCAGCCTACTGTGCTACCATTTTTTTTGTGTGGTATGTGCAATTATTTGTGGAGGTAGTAAGACTTCTCAGGTTCTGTTATGGGTTTATACAATTATTGAAATTATAACTTGTGAAAAGTGTGGAGATCATCTAGGTTATAAAGCATTTATGATGAGTATTGGTCAAGTTACTTGCTTCAATATTTTAATCATTTACATCCTGGAAGTTAACTTCCACTTATACAGTGTAACATTTTTAAAGTTCATTTGAGAGTCAACCTAACTATCAATTTGATAAACCTCACATCTCTGCAAAAGCTTTCAATTAATTGCATACACTCATCCTTCTTATTTTTAAAACGACTTTTTTTCAGATTTAATCCAGGAACAATTGACTTTTCAATATCGTTTTTTGTTTCAGATAACAATAGGGTATTCCCTAGCACTACATTGACGACCAGGATACACCCTGGAGAAAACATTCGACAGCTTCATCTCATTTGTAAGTCACATTGTATTTTCTCAATTGAATTAAAAAAGTATATTCATATTTTTTATATTTCTAATTAGAATATATCTATGATAATAATATTAGTCTTGGCACATGATACTGATATCGTGTTGGTGGGTATGAAATTATACTTTAGGGTGTGAACATTGGACAATACTCATGCGGTATTTATATTTATAATAGTCATGTCATCATCATCATCATCATCCTCGTTTATTTGGGCAGGCCTGAATTAATCCTCCGCAGAGGGTGCGGCCTGGACCTGGGGCCTTACTGGATCAACGGTTGGCACCTTTCAAATGGCAGGGGCTTGGGGGGAAGGTTTAACCATTGCTCCAAAAAGTCCAAGTGGGGGGAAACCCCCATCCCGGGAATGGTTTTATATGGGAGGATAATAACTTCCCCCCCCTTATTAAAACCTTATTTAAAAGATTAAAAGAAATTTGAACAATTAGTTTTCCCCCATGTGTTCCCCCAGGGTGCCATCAAAGGGGACACCCGAACCGCAAAGAATTTTGAAAAAAATATAGCTAACTTTTTACATTTTTTAAAAAATTTTTTTTAAATATTCCCCCAAAATTTAAAAATTAACATATTGGCTTATGGGATTTTTTTTTTAAATTCAACCAAATTTTTTTTAAAACATTTAAAAATAAAGTCTTTGACTCAAACCAAAATAAATTTAAAAGAAGTTTTTGTTTTTTC